>JBBMJM010000008.1:3648389-3659146 GCA_037832705.1 Centriscus cristatus | reverse complement strand
CTCTCTCTCTCTCTCTCTCTCTCTCTCTCTCTCTCTCTCTCTCTCTCTCTCTCTCTCTCTCTCTCTCTCTCTAAGGTTAATTGACAAAACGAGGGAAAAGAGGCTAAAGAGCTCCGGGTGCTTCTTCGCCAGAGAATATCAGTCGCACGATAGATAGATGTGTTTTTGTACGTGCGTCGTGAGTCTCCTGTACAAACACGAGACATTATTCTCACTGCAACCGACTTCATTATCTTTGTAGAAAAAAAAAACAAAAAAAACAACAACACACACGATCAGCTCCAAATTGGTGGCGTCCTGGCACAATGCAGCAAGTCATTTTCTGCTGGAACTACATTTCCGGACGCGCCCAAGCTTCGATATACAGGACGGTCAATTGATGCGTGATGACGCCTTGCAAACGTGGAGGGTCACCCGTGTCACTTTTAGATATCACAGCACCCGTAGGAAGCCTGACTGGAGCACACGACAACAGATCTGAATAGCTGCCTTCACGTATTGCCAGACGAAATGACCTCTTCAGTTGTGGCCGTTCCGCTGCAGATCAGATTGGCTGGTGGGTTTTTGTTGTTGTTTTTTTCCTCCGTGGTCATTTCCTCCATTTGACAGAGTCGGGTACAGCACATGCTGTTGTTTTCACTAATGCAACTAGGGCGCTGTTACCACATTTCGGTCTTGTACCCCATTATACGTGCTGTGAAATAGTGCTAATGCCATTTGATATTTCATCTGGCGGCGGAGGAGCCCGTGCGGTGGTCCACCTGAAACGGCTGCAGTGCTCCTGTACATCTCCATACAGTATTGCAGCAGAGCATAATGCGTTATCAATAAACCACTGGAGCGTTTGCTGTTTTCATAATGGAGTCGTGAAAGCATGCTTTGGCTCCTAATTACTGAAGCAAACAGAGCTTGGCAGCAGGAGGAGAAAGGAGAAAAGGACGGGAGGACAAGAGACGGAAGGACACGAGCAAAAAAAAAAGACCCTACAAGAATAAGTCACAACTCTGAGCTAATTATATTTGCTACAGATGGGGGGAGGTCCTGTTATGCCTTGTATATCCACTACAGTGTTGCTATCAAGATGCATTTCCTTATATTTACAGGGCGAGTTTCCCCTCTGCATCGTCATTATATGGAAGTTAAGCAGGGACGGCAGCCTGATCCAAAAAATGGACAGAAGTTGGTGAAGCGGTAAGTGTGTTGTATCTGAACAAGTCACAAAATGCCCCTTTACGCTGGCGTTTGCAATGAGGTGGTTCGCACAGACAGAAGCTCGAGTGAAATTCATGCTCTGAATACAACAGGGGTACTTACGGCATCTCCACCACTCTGCTGCCCCTAACATTTGCCTTGTCGGTACGAGCAGTCAGCGCTGCGTAAATGTCACAGAGCCAGGGGAATCCGACTGTTTAATTAAAACAAAGCATCGCGGGAAATAAAGATGAACAAACAAGCTCTCTGCCCATTATTGCTTATTCTGTTTTAACCATCGGCAGCACTGGGCCGGCCTCAGAACGACGTCTTCTTTCACAGCATAAGCCCAGAGGTTTCTAGCCTAACTCTCGTTGAAGATGGAATGACTAAGGCCATGTCCACAAGGAGAGAGAGTAGTATAGAATAATACAATAGTACATCCTCCAGGCCTGTAAGTGGCGCTGTATTGGCAGGAAGATTGAGGAGAATGTGAATGAAACCAAAAGGAGACAAACAAACACGTCACATTCAACACAGAGAGCTGCCATTGTTGTTGTTAGCCAGTTAGCATGAGGCTACGGAGAGGTGGGGCTAGAACACGTATGGGAAACAGATAAACATAGGTTGAACACGCAGGAGAAACAGTCGTCTTCACGCTGATTCTGTCCGGTTTCAAAAATGATCATATTCAGGCTCCGAAATTCTGGTTCATGTGGACCAACGTACGACAACAAACGTTCCCATGATGGACACGGCCTCAAACTGACAGCCACAAATAAAACAGCTCTGATAACAAGCTACGCGTTTGCATGTTAACAGAGCAGACAAAAAACATCCTGTTGCGTATTGGTTGTCTTGATTTTTGCTGAATTATTCAAACCAGTGAAATCTCCTCTCTTACTGACGATCATGTCGCCCAAGTCAGTTTGATCGTTTCAGAGAGAAATGCTGTTCACAAGTGTCTTTTTGGCCCAAATAGCTTTGATAACACCTCTCTTACAGCCCCCTGCACTCAAGTGCATATGGACATTGTGTTAAGAGCCTATTGATCCAAGAGGCACTAATGGCAGCACTTTACCATACAACAATAAAAAGTTCAGTACGCTTCTAAACTGTGCTCTCACATCAAATGAATACACAAACCCCTTGATGAAAAACAAAAGTCTGTCACCGCCAGTAAAACCTTCTACCGTTTGTTATTTCAGGGGGTTTCGTTAACTTTTGTTCACTTCAGAGGGCTTAGCGTTGAAAATGGACTACCATTGACTTGGTGCTGTACTTCAGCATCATTGCCTTTGTTTGAGGAAGCTGTTGACAAAACCATGAATACATTCTTTTATCCTGCTTGTTGAGACAGTTGCCCACGAGGGACTACACCTCACTGAACCAGGTTGGAATGACAGTAGAGCCGCTGGACGGAACCAGTCGAGGTGGTTTGGACATCTGGTTAGGATGCCCCCTCCACGCACACCAGACACATCCCAGGGGAGGTGTTTTGGGCATATCCAACCCTGTGTCAACCCAGGACACACCAGGGATTATATCTCATGTCTAGCCTGGGAATGCCTCGGGATTCCCCTGGATGAGCTGGTCAAGGCGGTGGTGGGTGTTATTGCATCCGTTGTTTTTCTTGCGAGGACTTGAGGACATGTTTTATAGTGTGTTCCACGACAGTGATGTCGGACTCAATAACTCGCAGCGATGTCATTACTGAACTCGGGGTCCTCCGAGTTGGACCAGAAGTCTGAGACGGCTTCCGCTTAAAAACATCCTGTCAGAGGTTTGGAAAAGATCGATCTCTGTCCTGAATGTTTCATGTCTTTAGTTGGGCTCTTCTCATGCTGCAAAACAAATCTACCTTCTGGTACAAAAAAACGTGAATAACAAAAACACTTTACCCAATCCAGACCTGTCTGTCATATCGACCGTCTCGTTACAAAACACAAACTCCCTGAAACGTCTCTCCTGCTGCAGAGCGGGCTTGAACAGAGGAAAGGAGAAAATGAAGGGGAGAGTGCAGCGGTAATGCTAGCACCTTGGGTAATTAGGCAGAGAAGGGAAACTGACAGGGATCGACTGATTCACATACTCACAGGAAGCAGCAGCCGGCAGCCATCTCACGACAAACATCTGAGGAACCTTTTCCCAGACAGATGAGATCAGAGTTTCGTCTTTTCAGCAGCAAAAGGGAAAGCGGGCTTTTTAACGACAGGCATAATTAAATAGCTTCAGTCCGAGCACAAAGGTTCCCCGTGTCTTTGAGTGAGCGACTGCTCTCTGAAGTTTGTCCCTTCAGGGCAAACACTCAGAACACGGCTGTGTTAAAGTAACATCCTTTTATCCTAATGATCATAACCCATAGCTAATAGAGCACCAAACGCCAGCTAAAATGGTTCAAACACAGCCTTGAATGCGTTCCGTTTTAATGACGGCCTGAGCCATGATGTTGCAGAGGTGATGATGACTTTCCAAGCTCCAATTACGCAGCGGTCATCACAATCATTATCTTTCTCAAGCATCTCACGAGGTGGGAACAGGACAGATGAGGATCAACTGCACGTGGACGAGCGAGGACCGTTTCGTGATCAGTTTCCATTTTTTACAGTTAGCTTGACGGGCGTGTTGCCGGGTAAATGCTGCACAGAATCAACCACAACCCACACCACCCTACCCCATCGTGACCGTCTATACTTCCGTGTCCAACATGTTTTAGTTTTCCCGCTATTGGTGTTTGTTTACTTCTGACTGAAAGCTAGAGGATCTCCTTACCGCACTAACTACAGCCAGATGGCCGTCATGTTCAGCTAACAAAACGGTTCTACTGTGGCCCTCTGAGGTGGTAGACAACACACTGATGTGTCCATTTAATCTCCTAATTGTGTATTTCAAAACTCATGTATTTGTAGGAGGATATGAATGATTCCAGACTACAACAGTTGCATGTATGATACTGTCAGCTAAGTTTGTAATTATTGTCTATTTTAACCTCGTATTGGCTCCAGAGATGTTAAACTGTCGATGTTGATCTGATAGTTTTCGTGGTCAGTGGGTATTTGTTCAGGACTACGTGTCAGGGACTCGCCCAATCATGTGTGTGTTCTTCAAGGACTAACACATCGGCAGGGTGACGGAGGATGACAGTTACCCATTTTTAATTGCCATGGTTCCTGTTGCCTGGTCGCCCGAGGTGACAGGAAGGGTGCAGACAGAAATATTTCCTAATGAGTATTAATCTAATCATTGTCTGATATAAACAAGGCCTCTGTAATGATGTCACACGCCCTCCCTCATCGCAACCTATTGCTGACATTTACGACGAGGACATTAGCATTTTCAAGCAGTCTTGACAAAATGAAGGACGCCTCTGTGTTTAGGTTTGTGACTCAATGTTACTCCTGTCATGAAAAACCAACAGTGATTACACACTACTGCTGTATAACTGTGTAACTGTTCCTTCTGATATTGGTGTTTGCATCCCATCTCCATCCTTTAGACTTCATCTATCTATATGGGATGACCAGTCGTGCTGCACGTACATTACTTTTCATACGTGCCGTGAACTGACACAGGCTCCAGTTTTGAAATGAGTTTTCTTTTCTTTTTTTAAATCTGGTCCATGTGGACAAACAAGAGAGGGCTGTCGTCAGGGGGCCGAACAGTTGGGACACGGTGTGTAGGGCACGAAACAGCTCTTCACACACTGCTGCTGCATGAGGTGGAACGATTGTCAGCATCTCACTAACATCCTTTGGAGTGTTCTAATTACACGATTAGTCGTGCTGCCAGAAACCTCTGAACAGTTATGGAAAGCAGTGATTCCTCTACTTAGTATATCCACAATTTCTGATGCTGATACATTCATGCAAATATACTTTGGATTACCATAACTGCACGACTATTTGCTCTATCAAAAAAAAAAAAAAAAAAACACACACACACATGATTAGCCCTTTAACACCAACAGAATCCCAACAACATGGCTGCTGTAGTTGTGTCAGTAGGGATTTCCAAAGTATGTTGGTGCAGACGTAGCAGCGGGGGTACGGTCGGCGTTAACGGGTTAATCACGTGTTTGTGTTTGAAACCAGCTGCTGCCTCAGTCGTGTTTGTTTGTCAGCGCGAAGCAGCAGTGGCTCCGTCCTTCCAGCTGAAGGGAAATGGGTTTCAAACCGTATTGGCATTGAGGTCGGAAGATTATTTATCTGTTGTTGTCATCCGTGGTAACAGCGTCACTCTCAGACCAGTGGGAAATAAAGCTTCTTGTGTTCTCACCTTAACGATGCAAACGGTGAAAAGTGCACCCTTGTCTGCCTTGTTTATCTCCCTAGATTGAGAGGGTTACCTCCAAGGGCAGCCAGACATGAATGATGCCTCCCACCTGCACCTGTATGCTCAGGGTGCGGCGGATTTAATTACCTCAATTAGGATTTGGGAGATAGTTTGTAAGGATGTGTATCTACAGTGATGGAGCATACGCTCGGAGGGGACGGTAACTCACTGGAAAACACAGACAAATTGTCTTTCCCCGTAACCTTCCGCAGTGCCTGTGACTCGGAGCGTACTTCCAATGAGTTCCGCACGTTGCCGAGATGAAGAGACGGTGATAATGCGTTGAAAAAATAAGACGCCACAGCCGTAGCGGGACGTGGGGAAGATGTCATCGGTAAGAAAAAGTAAGACAAGAGCTGTAAACTGGGATCGTCCCAAACAATGAAGAGGCATCGTTTTCTGATACCAGATGACACAAAAGTGAAGTAATGGAATTTTCAGGCAATTGTCTTTGCTGCAAGAGTTTATTAGAAGTGTTGCGAAGGTTCGCGAGGTTTCGAGCTCGCGATCCAAAGAACACCGCACCTTGATTCTGTTCCTGCTTTACCCAGTGATCTGGATTGTGTGATTTGTCCCCTTTCATTTCCATAATGGCTTCCTGAGCTCCCTCATGGAAACATATGGAGACCCCTTCTCACTGTATAGGATTTGTCCTGCACTAATGGAGCCGAGATTGGATTCTGGCACTTATGTGTGCCTAGGCGATTCCTCCTTTTTAGTGCCGTTCTCCTTTGGCCTCATACATAATACATAGGGTTAAAGCAGTATTGCTTTGCAGGAGATCTCATTTATTAACATGAACGTCTCACAGGGATCAGAACGCTCAGCATCAAAGTTTGCCTCGGCGCTGCTCTCATCATCACCACAAAGCACCTGGGATTTCCATCAACAGGTGCTGCTGGAATTAATATCAGCGTTTAATTACCGCATTCATTTCAAGAGTGTCGTCAGCGGCCGCGTTGTTCCCAACACCTGACGCCGCCAGAGCGAGTCTGCAAAAACCTCATGAGGAGCAGCTGATCACGGCCTCGTTCACAGCTGGTGGTCGGTGGTATCTGATCTCTGAGCAGACCATCGGTTTTCAAAATAAAAGTCACCAACAACACATGCCCCGCCTTCGTTTGGGACGACAGATGGAAATAGACATCTTCTCCTGTAGATGACTGATGTAAGCAGACGTCATCCTTAAATTTACAACACACAAATAAATAATAATACTAAAGAGTGTCTCAGGACACACACACACTCTGGTGGTTCTCGGTCTGCTGGACCCGTGGGACGAGTACGGGGTGGAGACATGGGTCAACACGTCCGCTTCAAGTGTGAACACAAACCCTTACAAGAAGATGTACTCTCATCTTTCAATGCTGAAGCGAACCTCGAAACGAATGTCTGGACAACGTGTCACATCCCATCTCTCCAACACCTGACTGGTCGTACGGGTCTCTGAGAAGAGGAAATGCTCCGTTTTTTGGGGTTTATTTAGTTAACATTTCACAAACTGATTCAATCACATGTTGACATCCTGCTGCCGCCTGAGCCCTCTCTTTACAAAATAAAAGCATTTTCATCACGTTGGAACATTTGAAGGACAGTTGGCGCGTGGGGACGGTGACAGTGTGGGGAGAACCGAGAGAGAAGGACTTTTCGACATCCCTGCTCTTGGCATCATGCTGATGATGAACTGAAACCTGAAAGTGGTTTAAACCAGGTGAAACTGCTTCGACTCTTTTGACTTTGTCCATCAGGCACGAACAGAACGTAGCGGAGCTCTCGTCCACATTAGATTTCACTGGTAATTAGACAGAGACCAGAAGACAAATTGAATATTTAACTGGAGCAGAAAACTCGTGACTCCGCGCCGGCGTCCTGGACGTGGTGACCTCCATCTTCTCTCGATTCCAACTAACCTCCGTCCAACCGCCGAGGTCGTATCAACCGCGACCCGAAGCTGCGGCGGCTCGAGCCAGTCGTCGTTCTGTCTCGAGGAGAGGCACATCTCCATAAGTTATTTCATTATCACGGGCCCCCCCTTCTCTGTCTCTCGGCTTTGTTTTTCTATCTCGCTGTGTGCACTGCTTCCTTTGGGAGGTCACACAGAAGGGTATTAGATTATCTGCTAAACAGAGGACGCTGAAGAAATGATTTTTCAGTCAAAGTGTTTGATATATAATCATCTGAGCTGCCACGTGGCTGCAGTTTATAGATTATTCTCTAAATGAGTTTGTTTTGGTCAATGCTCTTTAATTTATGTTGTAGCTTTACTGTACCCTTGACGTTCATTCTATTCACGCCAGGATTTACATCATCACCAGTCAGTCGACTCCGTTTGCTCCCGTGAAGTTAATTCAAGGTTAACGCCCGATAACGGAAAGTGATGAGCTGTGGAACAAACAAATGTCTCGAATGTGAAACAGTCAGTGGCAAAATGACTCATCAAATCCCAGAATATCTGCAGAAATTGGACAACGGTAATCTGCAGAGGGAGATAGTTGGTTCTCATCAGGACGTGGGCTTTTCAGCGGCCAACGGCGATATTCAAACAGTAGGATCAGCGAGGGCCGTCACTTCTCTGTTCACAACTATTCCAGTTATTATCAAAATAAACATGGTCACAGTTGAAAACTGCGAGTCCGCAGTGAGTCAGTTCCCTCACCACACCATAGGGGGCAGCGGTGCACTGTGTGGGGCTTGAAACTGGGGATCAGCCCAGATCCGGCCAGGTGAGTGCGCTAATGCAGGGAAGTTATTGAACCAGTTGTCTTTGTATAAATGAATCACTCACTGATTCTGAATGACTGACTCTGCTTCGCGTCACCCCAACTCACCCCAGCTCACCCCAACTCACCCCAACTCACTCCAACTCACCCCAACTCACCCCAACTCACCCCAACTCACCCCAACTCACTCCAACTCACCCCAACTCACCCCAGCTCACCCCAGCCCAGGACTTGTAGGGACTTGTAGGACTCGTTTTACAACCACACATGTTGTCTACTCTCTGCCAGCTGGTTGTGTAGATTCCAGTTCACGCTCCCGTGTCACGTCAACCTACCCACAGCGAAGGGTCCCAGCTCTCCGAGCGTCACATAGGAGACACACTGCAAATCTTCTCCTCCAGGCGACTGGCGAGCGGAGCGGGACAGCCGTCCTGTTGTCGTTGGTTCTGTCCGCTGACTTTCAGTCGCTGAAGTGAACAGAGAACAAAAGAGAAATCAACAAAAGGAAAAAAAACTGAAAAGTATAAGTCCATCTTGGATGATGGATAGATAGATGATAGACCTTGTTCTTGGCCCATCTCGTCACGTAGGTCTGAAAACCAGTGAAAGTGTTTTGTGCTTCGCACGCACACTCACGCACACACACACACACACACACACACACACACACACACACACACACACGCGGGATCAATGGGCAGCGCAGAGTCTGATGAGACACCAGGTGATTTGATTTTCCAGTGTGTTTGCATACGCTTTGACTGTGAGGGCTGGAGAGTGTGTGTTCCCACATGTTTCCATCCTCCCGGTCCGACTCTGTAGTGCTTTGATTTGAGCGCAGTGATCCAGCTAAGACTTGGAGCAAATACACGGATTAGGCCGCAGCGGTGCAGATAACGCTCTGATCAAAGTGGCCCCGCTGCTCCGACAGGCACACAGAGGGAAATATGTCGAAGGAAGAGGCACTGCACACACAGCCCCGGTCCCGTGGTCTTTATCTCCACCGGCAGACGGACAGACGGACGGACAGACAGACGGCACGACGCCGGCCTGCTGTACTCGGCCCGTCGATATCCCCCGCCCGCCCTCGGGTGGGTGGGACCGGTGAGACGATGAGGAGCCCTCCTACCTTTATTTGTTTCGTTACGCAGACGTTCTCCTCTGAGCAGCGAAACACAGAGTGTGAACGAGAGGAGGGAAAGTTCATCGTCGCTGATTTGAATTATTGATTTAGTTGACTCATGAGGACCCCGACGGGGGCCGAAGACTCTATACATGTACGTGTTTGAGGAATGATCGCCATGCCAGCAGTGGGTGGATTCTCACCCTGTGACCTTCAATGAGGCGACTTCATCTGTACACGTGTGTGTATCGTTTGTCTGCTTTTGGTCAGAGACACAACAACTGCCGGAGAAAAGTTCCCTGTATGGTTCTTCACACTGGGAGGAGAGAAAGTCGACTCTGATTGTGAAATAGAGGTGTACACTGATCTTTAAATCTTAAAAAAAGATTTCAAATTTCATCAGGTAGGAAATGAGACACATTTGGTCAGAGAACAACCCCCTCGGCCAGCTGACGCTGCTCTGGTCGACTGAGAGGCGAAGGTGGAAAATCCCGGTTTTATAAAACCATCAATCATGGCTTTGACTATTCAGCTGCCCCAGGAAGACGTATGACAGGGATCCCGTGTGCACCCTACTCTGTTTTATTACGTCGCGTCCCCGATGACCCGCCGTCACCAGCAGACGGTCGGGCTGCCACGAACTCACCCGCAATATCGTCTGCTGAACGTCACCGATAACATCCAACTCCAGGAGAGAGAAAAGGCACATCAACACGAGCAGAGGGGCGACATCCATCAACTGGGACCCTCAGACATCACAGCCGCTGTCCGTCACATCCGCTCCGCAGACGTTCAAACCTCGAGTGTTACAACGTTCGGGCCCAGAAATATTATTGGAATGTCGTTTTTTCTTGTTTCTACATACAAAGATTCAAGATTCATACGATTTCTGCACACGAATCAGTTAATGAGGCCCAATGAGACACGCACGCACACACGCACACACAGGAGGGTGTTACAAGTTCATCAGCAGGATTCGTGGAGAAGACGTAGGAGGGTAGAATCCTTCTTCAGTGTTTGGATTCAAACATTTTCTCCTTCTCCGAAGCAGATTGGCACAAATGTAGCGCTGGACATGTTGTCGGTGTTAAAACCAGAAGATGCTGCACCAGCGTGGAAACATTTGTCCAGTGGGTTCATCTCAGTCTTTACAGCAGGAACCAGGCTGGTTTGGGACCCGACTGATCTGCTGATCTTTGTGGGAGGGGGAGGCAGAGTGACGTTCTGAATAAAAGTAAATGTGTTGGAGCTGCACTTCACTGCAGAGACAGATAATATAATATATAATGTACAAAACAAATGTGGTGGCAGACACAGACATTAGTCATGTGTGTGTGTGTGTGTGTGTGTGTGTGCGTGCGTGCGTGCGTGCTCCCTCACTGGAGTTGAGG
>JBBMJM010000008.1:3621968-3634214 GCA_037832705.1 Centriscus cristatus | reverse complement strand
AGATGTAACTGCAGTTGTGATCATAAATTAATAAGTAATTTATCTCCAGTAATGTAACTGGTTATAATTTATTTTATAGTTGAATTAACTCTTACATTGCAGTTACATCAACACCCCCCACCACACACACACCTCCCCAATCACCTGTCTCATTGTGACTTGAAAGTTACTTGACAGTTGTCAGGTTTCTTGAATGTTTAAAATGTCATGTTTTTCAGCAGTTTTTTTTCATGTTTGTATGATTGGTAACAACACAGATTTGATCATTTTTATAATTTCAATTATAGATTATTGTTACATAATTGTATTTTACATAATCGTAATGGGATCTTTGTGTTTTCTGTTGTGTCTTTACCTCATGCTGCTGTTTGTTGTACAGCACTTGTTTGTGTTTGTATTGTTGTGTATTTTTGTCATTTTTTGGAAATGGAAATTAGCAACTCGCCACAATCTTGTCACATTCTTTTATGATGGTTGACGAATTATGAAAAAACCCAGATCAAATCACAGAACCCAAACTCCTTCCGCCATCATCCAAATGACCCAGTGTGACGTGTCCTCAGGGAGCAGAGACACAGAAGCTCTGACAGAAGCTCCTACCATGCTTCTGTTGTCCCAAGTTGAAGTGCTGCATCCGGTAGGCGGTGAACTCATAGGAGGATGCAGCAGGAAGAGCCGAGCCATGGGACTGGACGGAGACCAGCAGCAGGAGAGCAGCAGCAGCACTCACAAACATGATGTTTGTCTTCTGTTGTCTGGATGTAAATAGGAACAACAGTCAAAAAACGGTTATTCATGGACAAACTTGAATTACTATCAAAGTGAACACTCTTATTATTAGCATCACTTCCGTTATTACTGGACATACAAATGGATGTTTTAATATTTAAGACGTCACAGACGTCTCCCGTGTGGGTTGTAAACATCTGTACATAAAAGAATTCATTCATTTCTCGTATTTGCACTTAAACTCTCGACTTGAAGTATTCAGCAATATTTGGAGGCATGAAAATGTTCCTCACCTGTCTCCCTGCTGTCCCGTCTCGTGAGTCGTCCCACGACGTGTCCCTGCTCCTTCCAGGACTCGAGGCGTGGAGGTAAGACACCTCCTCCCTGCTCGCCATCTGCTCCCAAGGGATCAACTCAGTGCTAATCACCAACACCCATCCCCCCACACCTCGCACGCACGCGCGCACGCGCACACACACACACACACACACACACACACACACACACACACTACCTGGACCGTAGTGGGCCAGCAGAGTTAGCGTTTTGTGGTTCCAGCTCCTGACAAACGTAAAGATGATCTGAAGACAAACTGACGACGTCAGATCCATAACATCCACAAAAAAAACAAGACAACTCGGATATTTGAATATTTAATTGTTTTGATATTTTCCACTATACACAGAACAGGAACACTGTTAAAATCTAAATGGAGTTCACAACTGTCATAATAAGCATCTGACAAATAAAGAAAAACAAAAATCAATGAGCGAATTATTTCACACATGAAAAATAATTTAAAACACACAACTGCAAATAAATATCTTTGTTACAACTCAAGAGGTTAGTGAAGCAAAAGGACTTTAACCAGTGACTTGTGTGCGCATCTATTAGAATGTTTATGACTTAAATAATAATACAAAAAAATCCAGCACCATTGACAGTCACACAGTCGCAGCTACTAGAACATTCTATCTGAAATATAGTCCACCGTTATTCTCGTCTTTTTCAACTTAACGCAGGTTATTTTATTATCTACACACATGGCACAGTCATGTTCATAGCTCAGAATTTCGTGGACGTATTTTCAGAGATATTTGCGATGATGGAAAAAAAACACAAGCTACCTACTTCCAGATGTATTTATATTTTTTTTTTACTGGAACAATTGAAAATCTAGAAATAACTGCTGTGTTTACTCTGATGGGACGAGAACCCGTCACGACAGCGTCTCTCAACATCTCTTACGACCGCGGCGTCCGCGTGGATTCCCATCAAACGGTTAAGTTGCAGTAGATAGAACATCAATGATGCAGGATTAATACAAGTGCCCCCCCCCAAAAAAAAAACCAAACAAACAAAAAACAACAACTTCACATCCAGTAAAATCCCTTTTTGTAAGTCAACAGAGTAGTTTAGCAGTATAACGTACATGAGTCATGAATCGTGATTCCTACACTGAGATACCAGCAGCCAATGAGCCGGCCACAGACCCTCCGTCTGTCTGTCATCCCTCGTCTCCCAGCAGAGGCACCGATCGTTACCTGAAGTGTGCTACAAACTTCTCTCCTGTGCTGTGACAAACAGGTCAAAGACGCCATTAGCGTTGACAAACTAAATAAACCGCGTCAGGTGCTACACACACACACACACACGAACGTACAGAACAAAACGTGGGGGGGGAAAATAAATACATCCCTTGGTGTTATCATCCGTCAGTGTAACTGGAAGCAAACTTTCATACCAGAGAGATCATCTCCAAACACACGGTTGGTTCTCTATACTACAGCAGGTGGCACCTAACTATCACTAGTGTGTTCTCCAAAGCACGTGATGACTCAGCGGCACAAACGTTGTGTTCAAGGGTCGATGAAAAGCGAGAACTCTTCTGCACAGGCTGGTTGTTTGGACTCCGTGTTTCACAGGCAGCATGCAAAACCTACTATTCCCCCTCTCTTCACTGGAGGTTTACGCGCAGGTCCATGTGACAAATACGTGTGTTCATCAGCTGCTTAAGGGTTTGAGTTCTGCTGTTTTTCTTTTTTTTTGTTTCTTTGATACACGCACACACATTATTTTCATGTGGCACAAAAAATACAGGAAGACGAAGAAGACTTGAAAGAAAATTTCCCAACTTGCTGTTCATCGAATGGACGAGCAGGTGAAGTCGAATCGTCGGACGGTGCGTTGTCACGAGTCATCACAGCAAGTACCAGTTATTGTCGTGTCGTTGTTGATGTCGATGTTGTTGCACATTCCTTCAGCGTCCTTGCCAGACAAAAGCAATTTCCACAATCATGAGAGGAGTCAAGCATGAGGGAAGCAAACCATGTGTGTGGTCATTCCAGCGCCTGCTACAAACAATGCACAGATCCAACCATAGGAGGAACGTGCACAAATACCATGACTCATCACTTCTTTTTCTTCATACCGGGGCAACAAATAGTTCTCCGCCTCCTCCGTCGTTTGCTGTCGCTCTGGTAGGAAGTGGGGTCAGTCCTCGGTGCAGGTGCCGTACAGGAGATTTTACTTTGAAAGGGACGGTGAGCGGTGCTACTGGATCTGACATGCTGTGGAGGGCGCGGCCTGGCAGCACATGCAGGTGGGGTTCACGGCTTTGGGCGGGATCAGATCCAGGTCCTCGTCGTCTGGGATCTCATCGAGCCGGTAGCCGTCCTTCAGGAGCTGGATGTTCAGGTCCTGGTTGATCTGCTGCAGGAGCCAAGAAACAAAAATGATCAAAACAGCTTCAGGACAAACTCACCAAATCCTGAAAAAGTAGAATTTACTGTTAGTGAAATGACAGCGACGTGCACTCCAGACAGTTACAGGTGGTGTTAACCCTTTTAGTTATCAGGAACTGACAGTGTTCACATCTCTTTAACCTTTACTCATGAGAGCAAATTGTTTTTTCAAAATAAGTCCTGTTCCAGAGGGCTCTATAGAAAACACAATTATGATAATAGATTTTTTTGGGAGCGTAAAGGTTTTCTGCTGAGTCATGAGATCAAGCTCCACGACGTGTGCAGCAGTCTCGTCGTTGGTGAACCATCCATTCCTTTTCTCCACATCTTCTTTGTGATGAACTATGTGCAGGTGAACTGAGCCGTGGGCGGGTTCTCCGTGATTCTAGAATGCTCATTGGTCGGTGTCAGAAACAAATCCACCAATCACAAAGAGTCAGAGATCAGCGCTCACATCTTCGGTATTAGAGAGTCTCATGAATCCGGTGATGGCTGATCCACCTCCCTCGACCAAAATATAACAGATATTAATACAAACACGTCGGCATGTCCGTGGATCTGTGAGGGGTTCAGAGTTTGTTTTTGTTTTTGCTTTTTTCAAACAGGAGAAGAAGAAACGTGTTGGGTGGTGATGGAGTGACGCATGAAACCAAACCAAACAAATCCCCTCTTCATATGGACAGTAGATGGCTGTCAGTGATCACAGACGCTCAACAGAGTGGGAACGTTCAATGAGTGCACCTGTACCTGGTGGGGCGATGGGATAGGATGGTCAGGTGGTGGGGGGTGATGTTTGTGACACTACACAAACTACAATATAACGTGTGTATAGATACCTGGTCCCTCAGACATCTCACCTCGGCTGAGGAGTATCCTGACGACGAATATCTGGACATGTCAAAGTCGTCATCGCTGTAAAACAGACGCACACGGACAAACAGAACGCCATGAGCTGACGATGGGGTAAACCGTGAACGCATAGAAAAACATTTGTTTCCAAAGCAGATCCACTTGTGTTTTAGTTCAATTCTAAATTTAGTAACTTATGCTGTTATTTGTTTTTGGTTATTGTGCCATTATTATGAATTTATTCATATAATAATGGATTGGATTTCACCTGGAGCCTACAACTTTTAGACATCCGATACAAATATAATGCATCGTTAGTTCACGTTCCACTGACACATAAAAAAAAGAGAGTATTGTGACGCTGGAAACTTGTGTTAACTGAGCTGGAATTCAGGGGACGTATGAATTCTTGTGTTTGACTTAATATTTGGGAGGTGGAGTCTGAGGCGACGGCACGTTACCAAAATAAAACAAATGGCACATTTAATGTGAGACAAGAAAATAATTAGATAATTATTTCTCATCTATTAATTAATTCACTATTTATAATTCAAATCTGGATAAAACCTGTTTGAATCTCATTCATTTATTTTATAATCAACACGGATGATTCATTGCAGCAAACACAAACATGAAACGTCTATTTAAATACAGCAAATTGTAACTATACGTCAGATTGGGTAGATTAAATGTCATTTTAAACTGTTTAATCAGAAGGACATTGCGTGTGCACGTGAATGTACGACGAGGACAAGAAACACACTTGTGTGTGACTCACACGTCTCGTCTGAGACGCCACATGATGTCAGCTGGCTTCACGTCACGTACAAAGGCGGGACTCATCTGTGTCCATTACAAAGCAGCTGGTTCAGGGTGGAAGCAGACGCTCCCTCTGAGCAGCTTTTCCCTCTCCAAATCCTCACCCCACTATCCTCTAATCCCGTGTCCTGGGAGAGGCTTTACCCCTTTTTAGGACCCATTCTGTTCAGAACTCTCTCAAGTTGCTCTTTGGATTAAAGCAGCACTGGGCCTGAGTGAGACCTACAAACCTACACCAGTTTCTCCCTCTGCCTGAGAGTTTTTGGTTCTTTTCACACTGACGTTTGTTAGTGTTGTACAAGTAAGCACCTGTCCGTGTCCAGTGCAACAAGCGGCTTCTCATCTGGGCTCTGGTCTAAGGAGGAGTAGCCTTTGTTTGGCACCACTAGCCTGCACAGGAGAGAGAAAGAAATTCAACATGTTACAAACACACATATTGTTCAACCTAAGTGGAAATATTACTGCTGACCACCTCGTTTATCAAAGCTAGCTTCCAAAGCTATCGGTACCATCCACAGCTCTGTGATAGGCAGGTTAGCTAACTTAAGTCCACTACTACAGCTATCCTACATTACCTCTCTGTTATGTAGGTCGACCAACGGAACCTTTTGTTCACCACTGTCTAGTGCGCCTTCTGCTAGTGACCATACTCGCCGCCACTACTGACCGTACTTTACTACTTGTATTTAGCGCAGCTAACTGCTAGCTATCTCAGTTATCTGCTTCTTTGTAAAAAAAAACCCCCAAATGTATATATCAACATACTTGTTGCTACTTACCTTACCTAGCTGCCTGCTCCCCTTAACTTTGCTAACCCCTTAACTCAAGAAAAATGGTAATATGCTTTAAGTATACTCCTGTTTTAACTACAGCAGTTTATTGATAAACTAATTATATAATATCGCTGACACAGATATCATAAAAAGGGTTGTAGGTTGAATTTTTAAATTGGCCTTTTATTGCTATTGCTAATTGCTAATAGTCAACTGTTATTGTGGCGTCGGTGTTTTGGTAGATACTCTATCCAAAGGTCGAAGGCTATAGTCTGTCTTTAACCTGCATCAGTACCACAGTATATTTGTATCATATTATCATTCTGAACAAAGAGCAAATACATCAGAACAGGACGGTTCCTGGTGAGACGAAAACGAGGGCAAATCTGTATCCCTCAGACTGCAGGATGCTTACATCATCACTGGACCTCAGAGCGTCTGGGCTCAGACCAGTCGGCAGGCTTTCGTATGGTTCCACTAATCCAGCAGGGGGTGGGATTAGACAGATGAGCCAGTGGTCGATACTGGGGGTTGTACTGGCTTCACGTTCAGCGCTTTTGAATCTGACACACCCACAGCACAGACCAGCGATCCATCCTTCTTATAGAACCCTATGTGTGTTGAGGCTTAGGACGTCTGATGGCATCCAGAGAGGGCCGGCAGCAAATCCATCCCCAGCATGTGGCTGTGCATTTCGCCTTTTTTTTTTTTCAAAAATGTTAAAATCCCGCAGAATACTCTTTGTCAGGGATACTCAAAACATAATTCACTGTTTGGACTAGAATGAATGAATGAACACACACAGGTTTTGTACTTTGGCATATTAAGCTAAATTTATGCTTCTGCGTTGAAACTGAAACTTCTTTTCTTTTCTTGACAGTGATTGGTGTTTTTCTTGCGGAAAACACAGCGACTTGGCTAAACGGCAACAAGCTCAGCGCCATTTTCTGATCACAAATCTCTCGGTTTTATTATCTTGACAAGCACAGAAGCGGCGCTCTGAGAGAGTCACGCGTCGAAAAATATTCCAATCATAGTTTGTTGTCGTCTGTGGAGGTCTGCAGAGCCGGAGAGGTGCATGTCTGGCTACATCACAGGGCAGAGGCAACACGTTGACGTGTTGACCCTGCGCGGTACATACGAGTCGACAGAGAAGCATGAATCAGACTTCATGGTCTGATGCCGACCGATTCCTGATCGAAGAGAGGAAGCACAGCTGTTACCTTGTCCGGGCGTTCTTCTTCGGTTGCTGATTGACAGGACTCCCCACTGTGCCGTTCTTCACCGAACCCTTCCGAGCCAGGTCCCTCTGTTTCTCTGGGAAAACCACAGAGTATCACGCATAATTAGGAACACAAGCAAATGTGATGTCAATAGTCATTAGTGATGTATTTGTAACATTAGTTCCTTTTTTTAAAAAAACTAAACCTTTAAAACAAATCTGTCAGGTACAAATGTGATCAATATTTTAAAAGCCGAATGCTGCTAAGCAAATACCAAAAGGGTTTCGATTCTAGAAACCCCCTAAAACTACCTTTAATCAATTTAAACATCTTGCATACGTTGTCAGACAGTAAATGTAAATTATTGTTTCTCAATCTTCTCCAATCCACATTTCTAAATTCTTCTTTCAAGACCTGGTAGGTTCTTTATACAAAACTATCAATATCAATATATAATTAGAAAATGACACAACCATTATGACTATATACTCAACTACGCATTAATTATTTAAAGTGTTTACTGTAATTTCCGGACTATAGAGCGCACCTGATTATAAGCCTCACCGTACATTTTTAAAGAAAAAACATTTTGTACATAAGCTGCACCTGTCTGAGCCGCGGGTGCCCACATATTCCACCTGTCTCACTTTTTCTGCTAGAACGCCCCTGGTGGCTGCTGTATAAATGTATAAACCTCATGGTTCAAAACTTATGAAAAAAGTAGCGGCTTATAGTCCGGAAATTATGGTACATATTCTTGAACGTGTCATATAAATGGGACTGGACTACAAACGCAGGCTACCACGCTAAACAAGTAGCCGTCTTCTTCCTCTGGACGTTTGGGATTAAAAATGAAACGCAATGCCCAAAAACAGTTTGATTCATCCATATTTTAGAGGACTGAATATCAGTTTGTTTTTATAACACACAAACCCCTCGGCCTGCCTGAGTAGATAAATCCCCCGACAATGCGGTAAATCCTGAATCATAAAACCTTCAATCAGTCCCTGGGTCACGCCAGCCCTGTTACCTATCTGGACTTGCAGCGGTGACGGCTTGTAGTTCATGGTCACAGCCTCTCCCTTGGTGTCAGGCTCTGCCTCTGACGTGGAGGATGCTGCTGGGTCCTGGAAGTAACACAGACAGCATGTCAGCATTAATTCAAACGGGCAGGAACAGACTTAATTAGGTCTTATTTTCCCCTTCCGTTGATCTTCAGATTAATCTCTAGACTGACACCCACTGTTGCCAAAGTGAAAACAAAGCCCAGAAACTTCCCTCTCTTTAGAACGGGGCCTGTGTCCAACACCCCTGCAATGCCGTAAACATCTACAGCTGCCAGGTTTACGACATAAAAAGGCTTGTGTGTTGTGCCTATGGCTCTGTCGCTTCATGTGTGAGCGAGTGGGGATGGCATGGAGCGGAGGAGGCCGTGGGAGAACAGAGGGGGCTGCTGTTCCAACCACACTTTCCCCACATTGAGAGAGGGGAGCCGGGTGGTGCGTTGGCTTGCTCTGCTGACGAGAGCTGCACATTATGTTCATACAGGCCTCCTCTTGTTCAGCTCTGAGACGACGACGGGCCTCATGGATGAGGGCTAACCGGGGGGTGGGGGGGCTTTTTAATTCGCCTTTATTCTAAATGTTACACAAACATTAAGGCTAGTCGGGTCCGTCTCACAAGGTCTGATGAAAAATTCATGAGTGTTTTCGCTGTGACTGAGAGAATCGATTTTCACGTAATGTAATAAAACAGCGTCTTTTAGACACAGGAACAACTCTGTGCACATCACGGCCCCCTTCAACACACCTGTTCTTCCACCTCTCTCTGATATAGATGACAGGGGGAGGTGGGCTTTTTCAGCCTCCAAACGAACTGTCAATGGGTACGTCAGCGTCATCTGGCAAAGGAGTATTATTCACACAACAATGATGCTGAATGGAGCAGGACAACACAGATGAGCCCCCCCCCCCCCCACCACCACCACCACACACGCACACCCCTGCTGGCACACAGGCTCTTTCTCGTGGTATAACTGTCCCTCCCTGGCATCATTTAGACATACCTTCAGGCCTGTTTTGTACTTTTTTTGTTATAACTCTTCTTATTTTCCCCCTCCGCCATAAAAGGATATTGTGTCGAGGTCATGCTGCCTGTCAAATAAATCCTTTTAAGTTGTCTGCAGGACTGTGATTCCCTGCAACGCAAATGTGCATTAGCTCTGGTGATGAGGTAGCTAAGCCATTTTACAAAAACAACAACAACAAACACACAACTGAATACATTTTTCTTTCACCTTAAAACACATCGACAGGATTGAAGAGTTTGGCTCCAGACTGTTCACATTAAACACAGATATATGACCCCGAAGGGTGGCAAATAAGTCAGATGTTCTGTGGTTTTAATGGCGGTCTTTTTGAGGGGGTAAAGTTAAGTCAGACGAACAAAAATCATTTCATGTATTAAAAGCGAGCCCCAACCGTCAGCAGGTAACATGTGGAACCAGCCCATAAATGTTTGCAGGGGGTTGAGAGAAATGAAGGAACAATTGTGTTTTCAGTCTATTTTCATGTAGGCATGTATACCAGCTCATCAGTGAACCTGGATTTCACAGTAAACAAACTCAGGTTTTCACTAAACCTGCTTCGAGAAACAGGACCATCAAAATGTGTGTTGATACACACACACACACACACACACACACACACACTGAAATGAAATGGCTACTTCTACGTGTGTATCAGTTTCATCACCCTGTTCCTCCTTTCCTGGCTCTGACGATGATGAAGAGCCACGCGCCTGCTGACACAGCACAGACACAGAGCGCTCAGTCGGATTATACTGCACATTACAGGCTGCCGGCAGCCAATGGCAGCGATGAGTGATACGTCAGGTGACCACTGAAACACTGGAGGGCTCCCCTATGTGGAACAAGGGCCACTCGTCTTACATGTGTCAGAATTACATTTAGACTGCATTGTTTTATGATTGCTCCCTATGCAATTATAATTTCAAACAAACAATAGACGTTCAATGTCATAATCACGTGACTGATCAGACTCAATCATTTATGAGCATTCAAATTCTCTTCAAAGCTTTTTTTTTTTTTCCTATTGGGACTCAAATGAGTCCCAATAGGAGGCAGGTGCTAGGTTGATTCATGCTATTTGGGAATTACAATGAGGTTATTAGCATCAAAATGTGCTGCCATGTGGGCCACAGGAACTGAAATCCTCACACAATCAGATGTGGAATCATGTGGAGACAATGTGCTGAGAGCCACAGTGACGCTGGACTGGGATACAAAATAGATGTTGTTAAACTAAAAAAAACCCCTTCTTTTAGTATTTTTCTTCCATCAGTCACATATGGAATAAAAATGGTTGACTCAGTGTGAACAGGTAGAGCCTGGAGCTCTTCTCTTCCCATTTGGTTGAAATAAACAACGGCTGTTTAAAAAAAAGGGTTTTATTTTGTCTTTGTCATCTTGGCCAATCCCAAACATGACACATGGAAATAACAATTCATTCAGTTCAACACTAGATAAATATTACTGTGCTTTGATAAATCTGTCCTCCTAAACAAGGAGAGGAGGAGGTGGATTTAACATTAAGATGAAGCTTGACACTGCCAGTTAGAAGACAAATAAAATTAAGACAGATTATTTTTTTAATTCAACAGTCTAGAATTGAGGCTGCCTGTACATAATAATCTACATTTATTAGGTACTAATTCTGAATGATGTGCAATCATTGTGCTATGCTGGTAATTTAACCACATGCAATACATTTTCTTAGGTATATAGTAGTAGCAGTGTAGTATACTGACACTGCATTTTATTATCTCTCAAAGCGTTTTTTCCATGTATCTTTGCTGTATGTATTATTTATTACACAATTCAATTTTCCACCCTACATCTGTATATATTGTTAGTTGTTGTTTTTTTATATTTATTTTCTCAATTTTAACAATGTTGCCGAGACACTACATATTTCTCTGTTGTGGGATAAGAAAGGATTCTTTTAAATTCTCTTTTGACCAGTTGCTGACATCTAAAGATGAGATTCATGTGAAATGGAAGGGGAGGAGCCGGGGATGAGGCGGTGGGATGCAGCAGTGTCGGGGTGAGGCAGTGATGGTGGTGACACCGGAAGTCTGGTTCGGACAGAACGTCTATTCATTCGGGCCCGTGCGTCACGTCGACCCAAATAACACGTCATCGGATGACGAAATGTAACACATCGGGGTTCGCCAGCATTTGACGTAAACACGCACACTGCGGAGGAACGTAAGACGAGATATTGTCTAAATATAAAAACGCCATTTAAGCACGATTGTCCAATAAGGATGTTGGATGAGCAGCGGTGGTCCCGGCTGAGTGGGAGAGAGATTCGGCCGATGGAGAAAACAACGGTTCCGTCTCATCGCAAGGATCCAGCTCGAACTAAAGTCAGAATCGCTGTCGTTTGATCGATTGTGTGGCACAACCGTGACGACAAAACGACACAAAAGTGTTCCCGTTTGCATCCAACAGAATGATTAGCATAAATCTATGTGTGTGTGTGTCTCACCAAAGGCTGCGTCTCTCCGTTGACTGGGGGCACCTGGAACCTGTCGATTTCTTCCATCATTTTGGCAAAGCGTTAATGTACACAATAGTAGAGTAAATCTTCTTTTTTTTTTAAGTATCCCGGTTTGAGATGCTCCGATGTCGGGTTCCTCCGTTCTGCAGCATTATAGCAGCTCGTTTTCCTCCATCCTGCCAGAGGTGACTCGACAGCAAAGCAGAGCACCGCCCAACTTCCGGGTTTGTGAAATATTCATGACCAACCCACCAATCACAGTCGAGATCATATGTAAGTGCGCAGTGAAGCAAAAACAAGCATATTTTACGGCCACTGCAAAACTAAAATGGTAACATAACATTGCTTATTTTACAAGTTTACTTGAGGGGATAGGATTGTTAAATTAAAAACAGCCTAATCTTTGTGTGACGTAAAAGGTCATTATGCAGAATAAATGTATGATTTGAAAAAAACCCCAAAACATACTCGCACATAGTTTCAGAATTGCCATGCAATTATGATTAGCTGAAACATGAACCAATAT
>JBBMJM010000008.1:3606259-3618680 GCA_037832705.1 Centriscus cristatus | reverse complement strand
AGTTTTAGTGAACAATTATTGCAAAAAAGAACAACTGTCTGACACCCGAGTTAGTACTGCGCAGTGACGGACTTTCACAGGTTAAAACTGAGTTGTTTGAGAAATTCTTAACCAACCAACACATTGGTTGATAGTCCACGTAAAACTACAACACCGTTCCCAGCAACAACAAATAAAATAGTTGTCTGTGCACGAGTCATCGACATGGAAACAGAAACAGTGAAAGTCGTTTCCACTGACCCTCCACTGTCATCTTGGAGTCTGAACTTGGGGTTCTGCGAGACGGACTGAAGTCGGAGTCAGACTTTGCAGTTTTGAAGGACGCTCCAGTGCCGCTGCTCCCATTATGTGATTTATGGGCTGTGTGTGGAGCACTTGTAGGGGGTGGGGGTGGGGGCACCACAAAATGATCACAATCATGAAAAAAATCATGGTGAAAATATTTGTAAATATGAAATTTCATTATTAGGGATCAGCAAAACAAATGGAAATAATGGTGCCCCCCCCCGGGTTGATTAGCTTTAATTGGTTGTGGTGATGGAAATTATCTTTGATTTTCTCATCTTTTGTTCTGTAGTTTGATGTTACCTCTGTGTTGTCATCAAAACTTCGCTCATGCGACCAACCTTTTTTAGAACATTGAGATTTAGCAATAAATGGGGGCGGGGAAGGGGGGGGAAGGAAAATCAAAGAACATTTCATTTTATTTAGCAAAAAACAAAACGTACATTTTCGAACTTGACCTTCCGTTATCAGAGCAACAGCAGCGTGTCAGGTGACTACAGGTCATGAACACGAGCTGGAAATCAGTCAGACTCACAGCTAACAGCTTCAAATCACAGTCTCCACAGGCCTCAGCTCCTTCACAGGCATGAAGGGGGAAAAAAATAAAATTTTCAAAACAAATGAGCTTTACTTTATCAAACGGAAATCAGTTTCCTGTCAGAAAGTCCACCTTCATCCCCTGATAACCGGTGGTGCTTTCAAGTCCACTAATCCCAGCGCTCAGTTCCTTCTTCATCCCACTCGCTCTCTGGAGTTTGGCTTTGGTGCGACATCAAACAGACAGGACTACAAACACCCCTACATGTTCTGTCTCACAAGATAACAGAGTCGTGGCAGCAGTGATTTGCCGTCAGCAGAGCTGAGACAGCGACCACTGCTGAATTACACCTGCATGAAGGTGTTGAAGGTGTGTTGTACATAACGTGTGATATCATTGTGTTTCAATGGGCTTCAGTGAGTGATAACCTGGAAATCCAGCACGTGAAATGTCTCTGCAGGTTCATCTGGACACAATCTCTTGGCTCATTAACATTTGGGCCAATCCCATGGCTCTACCTGACGGAGGCGGGCTCAGAGCCATGGAAAGAGTCTGTGGGCGGGGCTTAAGAGGATGATGACCGTGGTTATGGCCACAACAAAGATGGCTGCTGCTGATGAAGAACGGTCATTTGAATTCTGTCAGACCAACGTCTCCGTTCCGTTGTCTCTTCTCCTCATCTCCAAAACAAACTTGTCTCTCTGATGACATCACTGTGTTCTCTCCTCTAATTGGTCGCAGCACTAACCAATAGCCTGCAGCGGTATTCTGACACGCGCTCGGTGTTGGGAGGCTCTCAATCTATCTTCATGTGGCTCTGGTTCTCCAAGCCACATGAGTGACACTTTAATCCAAAATAATCCGTGAACAACATCTTCATTTCATCCCACCGTGTCTTATGTTTTGTTGTGTAACAAGACGTGAGTCAGAGCAGTTTGACCGACTGGGGAATCAACACGATGGGACGTGCTATTTTTAGTTGAGGACATTCATTGACATATCAAAGCAGCGGAGCAAAGCAGAACTCAAACCTCTCCGGCGTTTCCGAGTGGAAAACAAATTACCATTGAGTCTATTTCTGTAAATTGGAAGTCACAGCAACGGCTGCATGTGACCAATATGGGACACGGAGGAGGGGGTCAACTTGGTGCTCAGTTTGTGGATTTGTTGTTGTGAAAGATGGAGCTACAGCTTCCCCCTGACGATCTCTGCATCCCGCTCGCCAAACACACACACAAACGTCTGGACTTCACCGGGGCGCCCCGCTCTCTATTCCAGCACTGTAGACGTCACATTTTAGTATCAGCTCAAGTCGCCGGAAGAGGAACCGGTAAGAGCTGCAGGTACCGGGTACCATCTCCAATGGAAACACAAAAGAGCAGAGTAGAGTGGAGTTGTGTGAATAAATGGCAACAGACATAACACGGTTTGAACGTGGAGCTCCCAGAGGTCATCGGTCGCTGAACCACAAACCTGCAGACACACCTGCAGAGTGTTCGCTCCACAAACAGCAGAGCGAATACGCCACACGTCCTTCTCACACACACACTGTCCCTACATACTCGTAAAGACGCAACCCGTTTATTATTTGTTTTGTCATGACTCAGCAGATTTAGTAAAGTCTGATTGTCTGCAGAGGGAGGGGGGGGGGAGAGGTGAACCTGTGTCCGTTCACGTCCTGGAACGCGATCAGTCCTGAGTCCTTTAAGAGAAGTTCACTTCCTCTCAGTCGCTCTTCGCTCTGAACTTCACCAGGCGTTGGCCTGGAACACAAATACTGTCATTACAAACACACATCAACAGGAATTCTGCTGATTCACACTCAACCGCTTTGTTTTTTTCACCTCACCATCACTTTGATGATATTTAATGGCTGAAGACAGGAAATGGTTATGTTTTATCACAGACATGTCGGATTAAAAATTCTAAGTTAACTGTCATCAGCTATATCGCTGGAGGCAAATGTGTAAACGACTTATGTAAATATTAATGGACAAAACTGAACAGTTTCTGCAAAAACCCTGTTTACTCTGATTATTCTTCCCTCTGTGGCAGCGAGAGTGAAAAGAAAAAGGCCTTACGGTGGTTAAATGCACCGTGCACGTGATGGCGATGATGAGTAGGCCGATGATGATGGAGGCGACGGCGACCCAGAGCGCGTTCCTGCCCAGACGCCTGGAGCCGTCGTAATCCCCTCGATAGTAGCTGGTTCGAGACTGAGAAGAGGACATCTCAGTCACTGGTGAAACGTTTCAGGAGACTGACAGGAAGCAGTCGTTAGTTTGGGGGCTTTAAGAGTGTGTTTAAACACAAGGAACAGTGCTGAGGGGGAGACAAAGGACATAACAACCCAAAACACTCAGACCCTCGTCTGGCCCCCGTCTTTATATACATGGTTCTAGTTCTAGTTCTACTGGTGACAAAGAGCCCCGATGATGCAGCTGTATTTTACAGTGATTGCCATCTAGTAATAAAGGCATTTTATTTTTTAATTTTACTCTTTTACACTCTTAACAAATAAAGTAAATACTTTATTTGTTGTTTTGTCTGCTCAGTGTTATTTTTCTGTTTGTTTGAACCCGCAGCCATTGTTTGGGCTTGAAAGTTGCTTTAGCCTGAACATTCCTGCAAACACAAAAGTCTTCTATTAAGACTTATTTTTCATTTTATTTCCCTGATATACTGAATTCAAACCCATGAACCGTTGAAGACATGGTTTGGTTTTATTTCGGTCAGGTTGATTAAAAAAACCTGCAATTATCCGTCATTTCAGGATGAACAAACCCAGGATCTTCACTGAAGCTGCTGTTTGGAACAGGCCCGTGGTGTCATGAAGGGAACGCGAGTGAGGTTGTCGATACATGGAGACGACACACTTTCAACTTTCAAGATTCCAGTAGAAGCACAAGAATGTATAAAAATGTCTCGTACCATGATGGCGAAGACCAGAGCGACAATGTTGACGGGGTACGCAGGACAAAGGCAGGTGAACATGGTCAGACACAGGTAGCTGCGGAGCTGCGGAGCAGCCTCCTGTTCCTGCAGAGAACTGCCGTCCAGAAACACGCTGCCGCTCAGGTAGCCTTTGTCCTGTGCGTTCACCACCCCCAGATCCATCGGAAGAGGAAGAAGAAAACAGAGAAGAAGAGGAGTTCAGACGCAGCACAAGACGTTTGTGTTTGTCGACTTTCCACGTCTCAGTGGGGCGGGAGTGTGTGAGAGGGAGGATCGGCGGCGCTGCTGGCCACCGCCCAGAACCCCGAGTGTCACGGGTCAGGCTCCGTTTACCGCTGCTGGCTCGAGCCAGAACCGCACAGCTTGGGGAAAAGTAATCCTCAGAGCAGTGTCATGTGGGCTTCAGTCACCTAGGGTCAGATGTTAGACGCACATGTCAATCAGGAGATGGGAGACTTACTCTGAAGAGCAGGTGCTGAGTACAATGATCTGTCTCTAGGATTCAGGTAAAGGTACATTTTGAACAGCCATTTCTTCTTCTGCACGTTGTTTCTGGAGCTCGCTCAGAGTCACGGTTGTTGGCTGGAGCCCTCAGCTGTCAGAGGACATCTGAGGTCAGACAGACATTGACCTCCATAACGAAAGACCCCCACAGTCAAAACCCTAGCCCCATCCAGGAGTCAAATTACCATCTGACCTTTGACCCTCTATCAGGGACAGGAAAAACTCCGGAGGCGATGCTGCACTGGGGACGTTGATGGAGAAAACACTGCAGCAGGAGACGACGTTCCCCGCGAGCCGCACCGGACGCCGGACCAGCTGGGCACTGGAACCAGTCACCTCCTGAACACCTGTCGAGTGGTAAATGAGAACAGAGATGAGAGGCGCAGAAAGCTCGTCTGAGTCTGAAACACTTACTCTGTATTCCTGGAGCTGCCGGCGGTTTCCATCTCTCAGCTCACTCTGGTTTCTGCAAACTCCAGTGAGCTGTGAACGTCACGGCTGTACAGGTGATGTTCTGATGTCCCGTTTGTGTCAGGAGGTCAGTCTAGTGATTTCTAAGCTTCCGCCCAGCTCTTACACACCTTATTCAAACCCACAGCTCGTCGTCAGGCAACTGCAGAGCTTCACTGGCATCATTTCCATCAGGTGAGTAGAAGCAAGGGGACGTCTGAAACCAGACTTGACTGAATTGAATTGACATCAACTGAAGTGTCATTGAGCAAACTGTTCTTGAAGCCAAAACAACAGAGTGTGAATGTGAGTGTGAATGGGTGAAACTGTGAAATTACAAAGGTAACGATCAGCACATGAACGTTCGACATCCTACCAACGCTCACTGACACAATCTGCCCACGGAAGAAGATTCAGGCCACATTTCAATGAATAAAAATGTTCTAGTTGAAGTTCAAAGTTTAGTTTTTTCTTAAAGCCAGAATGCTGACCTGAACTGAAATCAATAATCACATGTTGATCTCACATTTAATCCAAATCATATTCAGATTTTTTTTCTCAGAACACTGAACTTTTTTTAAACATGGCCCTTTCTACATCTTCCACAGCTGACACATCTATATCCATATCATATATATAAATAATAACTACAGCCAAATACTTTAGAATAATTTATTAGGATTTTAAAATTGAAATTACCAAAAAAAAAAGGAAATAAGAAAAGCATCGCTGTAAAGCTTGGCAGGGGACGTCCCAAATCATTCACTGAACTCAGACTGAGCTCCGATCAAGGCGTTGGCCATTTTCCTCACGTCAACACAACAAAAGACATAATTCAAATCAATATACAAGGGGAGCAAAACAGAAAAATATAGTTTCTTTTTTTTCCTGAAAATAAGTCTTAATGCCGCAGAATCATCCACACGCCGTCTGCTCTTACCAATAATAGTACTATTTTCATTTGTACGGTAAAAAATAACTTATTGCTTTATTGTAAGATAAAAAGTTACAGTGTTGGTGTCCAGCAGTAGTTTTATTTTCGTGTCCCAGATGGTCTGACAGAGGAACTACTGGCTGGGACAGGAAGTTGCTTCAAGTGTTGTCGCTGTGCTTGAACGTCAGACAGGCTGCAGCAAGAGGCCGGGCGAACCAACAGCTCGTCGAATTCGCCCCAGCCTTTGACCTTTTTTTTTTTTCCCGCCAGCCAGTGTTCTGCACCCAAGTTCTGTATCAGAGCCGCCTGGGAGCAGACCCTGTTACATGTCAGGTTCCCTGCCCGAACCCCCCCACCCCACCCCACCCCACCCCCACCCCCCCGCCCTCTGTTCACCACCGCACGGAGCAGCAACAATTCATCCTCGACAACACGTGGACGACCGTATAGAAACCAAATATGCAACGGAAAGGGAAGCCGGGGGTGGGGCGCTGTGGGGTGGGGGTGGGGCAATGATCCAGGATGGAACAGGGCGATCGTCTCAGTACCAAAAAGAAACAACAAACAAACACACGAGGCAATCGAACGCTCACTTCGTTGCCAGAAGTAGTTCCACCTTCAACCTTGATGTATGCGCACAAACACCCGCTCACACGCGCTCAGACGCAATCACATGCACCTTGGGAAGGACAGAACGTGGCTGTGATGTTTTCTACAACGGCTCCTCTGAGAATGTCCTTCATTTGTTTGCACGGTGGAACACCGCGGAAAAGAAATTACAAAACAAAAGAGAATCAACATGAAGAACTGAACTGCCCAAAAATATATATATATATGACATTTTCCCACAAAAAAAAACAAGTCAAACCCCACAAACCCCTGATTCAAGTCCTCCATTGTCCATCATCTTCTTGTCTCCTGGAAGCTGAATCCGCTTCATCATCGAGTGAAAAAACAGTCACAGTTCTTTTTTTTCGTCTTTTTTTAAACCTAAGCAGCAAACAAGGTGATGACTTTGCGACAACAAGAACAAAAACGAATGCCAGACAAACTCCTGGAAGTATTTCAGTCATATCCTTGACAGTGTGGAGCCGCTGGCCGGATCGGACCGGCCAACACACGTACACGTCCGACGTACGCGTGTGAGCGTGTGTGTGTGTGTGTGTACGATCACGTTAGGAGATGACCTCGTACATTAATGGATGACTTCCATTCCAAACTGTTTCCCAACAAATGCCAGTCAGTTCAGTAGTCCCTCCACCCCCGCCCACCCGTCCCCCAAACATCTATGTACAATATCTTACAGGAAGACATAGAAACATTGCTTTAAAACCAATTACAGAATAAAATACCTCACAGATTATCATTATTATGTCAATATTAATAACAATATTACAAAGGTTTGCTTTTAAAGACTATCAAAATATACATTTTTTGTTTATTTTTCTCAGGTTTGCGTGACGCTTTAAAAAAAAACGGACTTCTTGTTGGATTTGTTCATAGTTAAAAATGTCGTTTCCGGAGGTTTGAGGAGGTGAACTTTTGTTTTTCCTCGTCTGTTCACATCAGTAACAGCTGTCATTGATTTAACAAATCACACTGAAATAAAACAAATCAACAAAAAATAGTCCTCTGGTTTTTGTCCAAGATGACAAACTTCTCGCCCTTTTTTTTAACAGTTTTCTTTTCTCAGCCGTTAAAGATGACGACAGATATGCGGGGGAGGGGGGCGGCGGGGGTGTGTGTGTAATTATCAGGCTACATGAGGATGAGGAGCAGAGACGTGGATATTATATTGAAGTGAGATTATTACAGCAAAAAAAGTTCATGTTTTTAAAAAGATATTCAGTCGGTGGGTGGTGCCACAGTGAGCCCAGAGGGAGGGGCTCCGGTTACAGCCTGCAGCCAGCCAATCAGATCGCGCCATCAGTGGGCACACAGCATTTCGATTGGCTCATCAGCAGAGGAGAGGCCCTCACGTCGTGTGACCTGAGTCTTCTCAGTGGTAGCCATTAGTGAATGCAGTAGCAATGAGAGGACCCTGAGGACACACACACACACACACACACACACACACACAAAATTAACACACTTTCTATTCGCATTTGTGTGTGGAAAGAAAAAAACAGTGTGTGTGTAATTCCTCACCCCGAGGCCATGGCCGAACCCTGTACTGGGGGCGGGGCTAGCAGCGCTGATGTAGCTGCTGACTCCTGAGTCCTGATTGGCTGCAGCGTACAGGTCAGCCATTGGTCCAGGGCTGCTGGTGCCCAGGAAACCAGCTGTGCGTGAAGGGGTGGAGCCTAAGAGACAGACGGGACATGTCAGCCGTCAACACCAGGGGGCTTTCTCCACACACACACACACACACACACGTCTAAAAATACTCGAATCTGTTAAATCAGGACGTTGTACTTTGCCTAAGGCGAGCAAGTACAAAGACAAGAATGCATTTTCTGTCTCGGAACATCTCACATGCACACACCTCTAACGACCGCTGCTGCTGCGGCTGCTGCCATTGGTCCGTACGCAGTCAGGGGAATAGCTGAGAGAGCAAACAAACACAGCAGATTATTCATTTGTCATCTGTTGGAACAGCACAACTAAACAACTAAACAGCCCCACATATCTGCCGTGTTATTTTTGTCCCTTTTGATTCAATAATGTGCTCTAACACAATGACGGTGATGTCATCCAGTAAAGATGCAGGTGCCACTCGTGGCCACTGTGTGGCAGCACGGGGACGACTCTGCAGGAGGCCAGACCGGGGGGAAAAGTCTTTCCATGTTTTCAGCATCATTGGTGAACGGTCAGTCTGAGGACGTGAGGTCACTGCTGGACGACACCAGCCAGTTTCCGATATGGTCGCAGCAGCGTAAGGGAAGACGTATTAACGATCACTTCCGGGGTTCCAGTAGTTGTTCCTGACCGACAAACTTCACAATTGTTGTCTGAGGTTGTTTTTGGAGTTACCACCCCCCCACCCCCCCCAAAATCTGACCTGCAACTCAGACGACCCCTCCGAGTTCAGAGTTGAAGACGGCGTCAGTAGCTCAGAACCATCTGCCGTTATAAACTGTTCAAACCATCACTTGGGTTTTTTGTTCCATTCTAAAGACTCGTACACACACAACTGTTTTAATTGTTGTCTGTTCTGGTGCAGTTGTGCACGGATGTTTTTTTTATGTATATGTCACCTAATAGCAGCAGGAGCCTGCTGTGCTAAGCCAGGCTAAGCTAAGCAGCAGGTTAAAAAGTACATTTCCAAAAAAAAGTCTTTTCTTCCAGATATTTACATAGATAGAACATGAATCTTCCCAGAAGTCAGAATGTGGGAATGCAGCCTCGGACCTGTGACCAAACGGGAGCTACGGGACGTTCAAACAAAGCGGTTTCTAAACGTTTATTGGTCTCTCAGGGGGGCGTGGGGGAGGAGTGAGGAGCCACTGACCTGCCAGCTCAGGGGGGTGGGATGATGTCAGGAGGGGGGTCCTCTCTAAATGGAACTCTAGAAACAGAGAAGGTCAAGAGACAGCGTTTGGTGAATACAGTCTCCATCCAGCTCTACGACGCCCACACACAGGTCAGAGCCGCAGCGGGACGCCAACATGAAAGCCACAGAAGGTTCAGCGTCAAAAACAACCTATTGTGGGGACGAGCAGGAAGGCGGGAGCGAAGGGGAAGGGGGGGCGAAGGTTATGTAAGTCCATCAAATAAACAGAGGAACATCAGAAGAAAGCAGGCAAATAACACCGAGGACAGGGAGGAAATCAAAATGAGATGGTGGGGGTGGGGGGTGGGGGGGTCAACAAGACGCTAACGGAAGGTACAAGCAGACACAGTGTGTGTGGATCCGAGACGTGCGCATGCGAGCGCATGTACCTGGGAACTGGTAGGTGTAACCAGGTGCGATTCCGGAGTAACTGCGGCTGGTGTAGGTGGTGGTCTGGAAGCCCGGGTAACCTGCGATCAAACACCCTCCTGTCAGGGCCCGAGAAGCGCCACGTCGCAATCGCAAGTGTAACTGCACAGGGCCAGTTTTGTGGGTCAGAAGTACACGTTGCCATAGCTGCACGTGTCCACTAGAGGACGTCAAACACCCACAGGAGACATGAAGAACTCGATCGCTCTTTCTCTTCCCCCCAGAGAAGAGAGAAGGAGAGAAAGAGTTCAAGCAGCTACAAGTTCTAAAAGAATCGATTGAATGATTTGTACATGAACATGTTTTTTATTTTAGCTGAGTATGTTCATATGTGGACTCCTGTATGCTGCTGCTGACACCTCCAGCGTTGATTGTGCATTCTGACCATCGGACCCAACTCAGAAGACCCCAGACTCAGAATCCAAGATGGCGTCAGTAGCTACGAAACAAGTGTTTTTACTGTTTTTCTATCACGTAGGCGTTTTGTTCAATTTCAAAAGACTCTTGGATTGACTTGTCGTCAGTGGGAACGCCGTGACAGTGCAGTTGTAGGAGAAACACCAGATGAGGAGAGAGCGCAACGACAGAGTTTTGCCGACCTAGCTTGTTGTGATGAAACTGGAACGCCGACCACTCGTCAGCGACGTTAGCGTCGCGTACGTCCGTTGCAAGTGGAGCGCGCCACGACTCCTGAGTCTCACCTAACATGCCGATGCCCAGCATGAAGGCGTCCATCCCATAAGGCATCACTCGGGAGCGCCCTCTGGCTGAGCCCGTCGGCGTCATCACCTCTTTCGGCTGTGCCTTCTTACACTCCACCTGCGGACGCAGGAGACTGTCGCTCAGCAACACGACACATACGACGGAGCAGCACTCGTGTCCCAACGTGCAGCGGGAACGCTCCGGGTACCATTTTGTTGTTGATCTCATGGAAGTGGATCTCGCACACCTTCTCCACCACGTCTTCATTTTCAAACGTCACGAAACCAAAACCTGGAGGACAAATAACAACAAGCCAACAGTTCATTGGTGTTCTCACTGCCGACGCCTCACAGAGAAGAAACGACTACAGGTCTGGACATGACGGATCTAAGCAGACTGAGGGAAATGAGATGAAATCTTGCAGGGAGGAACTATTAAAGGCTGATTACATGGACAGGAATAGACGAGTGACGGCCGTCTGAGCTTCAGCCTTTTCCTGCTCTTTCATCACCGGCTGTTAATCGGCGGCCAATCGTGTCAAGGAGCACGAACAGACGGCGGCCGGACCACACGCGCGCTCGTCGTCACCTTCCCTCCTCTCCTTCCCTGCTCCCTTTAACCCTCACTTGTCTCATTAAGCTCCATCCTTCCCCCTGTATCCCTCCTGACCCTCAGCGGGCGCTGCTCTCCTCGCTCGCTGGGAGAGGACGGATATAAATGAAAGGAGGGGGGGGGGGGGCAGAAGATTGGACAGAAAGAATATTCTTTCTTCTCGAAAGTTCACCTCTCTTACACGCAAGTGACTATCACACGCTGTTTCTCCTTTCTTTTATGAGGACACGTCTCCAAACGGCCCACTTAGTGTGTCAACACATATTAACATAATGTGTGTGTGTGTGCGTGTGTGTTGAGAGAGAGAGAGAGAGAGAGAGAGTCTGCACCTCTGTGTCTGTTGGTTGTTTTGTCGAACATGAGCATGGCATCATCAACCTGTGAGAACAAAGCAGAGAAGAGATGAGCTGCGACACACACACACACACACACACACACACACACACACACACACACACACACACACACACACATCATTACACAGCGGGCGGCGCCATTGTGCCCAGATGGAGGAGGCTGGAAGGGAAGCGAGGGAGGGCTGACAGGTGACGGAGGAGAGGAACGAATGAGAGGAGAGCAATGGTTAAGTGAGGGAGGGGGGGAGGGATGGAGGAGGACAAAAATAAAATGAAATGCAATCTATCAATGTGAAAAGGGACGAATATTCACGAGGTGCCGGAGGAACATTTGTCCCGTTCTTCTTCTGTGTCTCTGACTTTGTCCAGAGTTCTCGCGCTCTTTCATTCATTCATTCTTCCTCTTTCATTCGTTCACCCTCGTTCTCCCTTTCTCTCCCTGCAACGTTTACAATTCCCATGGAGACCATGTAAAGAATTTCAATTAGAAGAACTTAGCAGCACACACACACACACACAACTCATTTTCAAAGAACAGGATGGAGAGAGAAGGAGGAAATAAACTGATGAGGGGATAAAAAAACAAGTGTGATGGAAGATTGAAAATCTGCTGATGAATGTTTAGTGAAAGTTAAGTGAAATGTGTGTGTGTGTGTGGGGGGGTGTGTGTGTGTGTGTGCTTTGTCAACACACTTTTATTCTCTTTCTCCCACTCACTCTGCACTCACTCCACCACCTATTCATACCCCCCCTCGGCCAAAGTGTCCTTCACTGGCAGGAAAGTTCAGAGAACCGTCCGGAGAAACAAGGCTGCGAATACTGGGGGCGAAAAAAAAAACGGTGCTGCGATGTTTAGTGACCACCGGGAAAAAAAACAAGAAAACAAGTGTGTCCATGTCACGTGTGCGTCTGAGGCTATTTTCAAGAGACTGAAACTCAAACCAGTGTAACACGAGTGGCCGAGGCCTCCTGATGACCAGGCCATCCAATTTCTGACCTTTACCTCATATGACACACACATCTTCAGACCTGATTGAGAGTGTGTGTGTGTGTGTGTGTGTGTGTGTGTGTGTAGGAAGTGATACTTTCCCGGCTAAATGTGGTAATGATGGAAGTGAAGAGGATCAAGGTCGCTGCTGCAGTCTCTCTGACCCTTTTAACTC
>JBBMJM010000008.1:3586207-3597410 GCA_037832705.1 Centriscus cristatus | reverse complement strand
CTCTCTCTCTCTCTCTCTCTCTCTCTCTCTCTCTCTCTCTCTCTCTCTCTCTCTCTCCCTCCCTCTCTCTCTCTCTCCGTCTCTCTCGCTCTCCCTCTCTCGTCCACCTTCTCCATCCCCCTGTTGGGTCTTGTCAGCATTAACAGCTAATCTCCGGCTCCAGGAGCCGGCAGCTAGCGGCCCGCTCCCGTCCCGGCCCTCCACCACCGACCAGGTGTTGGGGAGCAGTCAGTAGCAGGACGCGGCTGCCGCTCACATGTTGCTACAGACCGTGTGACTGCAGATGAATTCGGGCTGGTAACCGTCACAAACGGGCCGCTCCGCCAAAAGCAACAACCACTACCGACTGTCGGCCACTTTGAAAAGTCCATTGCTGTTAACTCGCTGTAAAAAGTCAAAAGAAGCGATGGTTTGGATTTTTTTCTGCTCTTTTTTCCTCATTTGCTTCTTAGTAATATGTTTCTCCTGGTTACTTCACCCAATTTTGCATCGACTACAAACGCTGAGGATCATCGTGGGGCTCCGAGTGACAAATACTGTCTGAGGATGCTTCGTTACAACTCAGAGAGGAACACTTGTCCAACATCACAGGTTGTCTGAAGCACAATCAGTTCAAATCTATACTCTGCTACCCGTCCTGCTAAAAAGACCCCCTGAAAAAACCTAAATAATTCAGGCCTTCTCCACGAGCAGAGGAACTACCCGTATGATTTCACTCACTCTCTAACTGGTTCCAGCGTTTTCCTCCAGAAAACTAATACCAGTTGTGCCCTTCTGCTGTGCCCAGAACCCAGCCGCCCTCAGGCCGCTGCTCACTCGGCCTCCGACAGGAAATCCAAGCACCACCAACATCATCACGCTAAAAACAATATCCAGCCTCACGTGTTTCACTTGTGAGTACACAAGTATTTTGTGCTCGGCCAGTTGCGTGTCTTTGTCTCTCAACCTGTAAATGTTTCACAGCGACACGTCAGCAGGACGGAGCTTCCTCCTGTTAATGAAGTTCACGTCTCCCCCCCCCCCCGTCGATCTGTGACATCCTCGCCTTGTTTTTGTTTTGTTTTTCTGCTCAAACCACTACAGTTCACCCCCACACACACACACACACACCTGGGCTGACGCACACACAAGAAATGTTTGAAATTAACAGCCAATAAAGTTAAAACTGGAAGTGTTCGAGGCTACTGTTACTCGACGTGTGTTTTCAACATGAAATTCAACACTTGTGGTTTTGTTCTTCGCCATTCGGAGCTAAAATAAACCCGACGGCCGAGAACAATAGCTGTGTCCTGTCGTTTTAGTTTTTACATTTCACTCCTGGAACTGCAGAATTTCCAGAGGGCACCTGAGCTAGGTAGGGACATTTAGGACAGACAAATACGGGCTCCGCTTTCCGCAACGGAAACAACAAAATGGCAACTGAACACGTGCTGGCTGGAGACGCGCTTCGTCCCACAGAGCGCCGCCACTGCCTGAGATGTGAGCGTGAGTCGTTAGAACACCGTCGTTGTATTTGGGTTTATTAAACCCACCAGCCGCCTGCCAAGCTGAGCTGAGCTTCTGAAAAAAACCTTCTTCCTCCAAACCGTCATCACGCACACACACACACACAGTTGAACTGACTCGGGTAGGACCTAGTTTTTAAGAGGTAAAATGACTCATGAAAAAACACTTTACAGTTGCTTGAAACTAATCTCCAAGCAAGGTGGAAAAACAGCACTTTTATTTTGTAATAAGTTTTTGCTCAAATATTACGAATATTCATCATCAGCTTGATTCAACCCAAAGCAAACTGTGTGTGTGTGTGTGTGTGTCAGAGCTGTGCAACCCAAACAAGCTTCCAGTGTCTTAAGTTCATGCAAAATAGCTGAGAAGTTGTTATGGTGACATAAATCCCAACAGGCTGTGCTGTTACAGCAGTCTCCTGTGGCTGGCGTAACCCCCGGCAACAGGCTTGCTCCAACAACTAACCAGCTCTACCTTTCCCCACCCCTGGGCTCTGCTGTCTTTCTGTGCCACTGGTTTTCACTCTCAAATGATTCTATTGTTTGTGTGTGTGTGTGTGTGTGTGGTTAGCAAAAGACCACAAGCTGACGTAGACACACCCAGTGCCCACACACACACACACACACACACCCAACCCCCTGCCCCACTGCATCTACATGACCAAGACAGCAACATTTACACCTTCATAGATATTTAAATCGGGAGTCAGCAGCGGGACAGAACGTCCTCACACGTGAACCTGAACGTTTGGTAAATGATTTGTCCTACATGTGTCAGTCTGCCCTGCACAAGACGGGAAATTACAGAGACGCCTCAGATCAGAGCGCACACTCACCCCCGGTGTCTACATCTGAATTCAAACTGAACTCCTCCGGACCTCACCGAGTCCAACACCGCCCACCGACATCAGTTTGGGATCCATCGCCACCACGGCTTCCTTCCCTCAAACTTGGTTTTCCATCTCAGCTGCCACTCGAAAACCATGCTGTTGTTTTCTCTGCATAAACCCCGTGCAGAGGGGTTTGCAGGGGCTCCTACCCCATTCAGGTCCCCCAGGTAACCATGGCAATGAAGACCAAGAAAGAACGCTTTCATGTTGGCGCCCTGAACCAGGATTTGGAGGGGAAATGAGCACAGAGAGGAGGGGCTGCTCCTCAACCTTTACAAGCAGAACGGACCTACGAGGGGGTGTGTGGGTGCTCAGAGCAAAACCCACAAAAGTTCACAGGACACTGGCCCCATCTGGGCACTTTTACTCACCGTTTTGGAGTCGAGCTCGTGTCTGTTTTGCGCCAAAACCTTCTCCACGCCGGCTTGTTCCGCGTATGTCACGAAGCCGAACCCCCTGGGATGAAAACGCGTCACGTAAGAACCAGGACAGAACACGGAGAGGCACGCGGCGGCAGCGCACACGCCTCCTTCCCCTCACCTCGATCTCTTGGTAACGGGATCCCGCATCACCATACACTCCTTCACCTCTCCAAATTTGCAGAAGTACTCCTTCAGACCCTCTGCAAAGACACAGTGACCATCAGCCCAGGGGGGGGTGTAGGAGGTACACAGTGTGCAGGCCCCTGGTGCGATGATGTGGCTGGAGACAGACAATGGGGGTCTGGCGGACCACGTTGTGTTTATGTGCCCCCCCCCTACCCATTAAAGGCCACAAACAACGCTGCACTTGGTGACGACTGCTGCTTTTTGACACTCGTGGCGAGCGCGAGAACAACACGACCCATCGCGACAGGAGCGAACGTGCGTCAGAAATTATCTATTTTTTTCTTATTCTTAAAAAAAAAAGTCAGAACTTCTGCGCGGACAATCGGAGGCTGTGGGTGCTGCTGGGAAAGGAGGAAAAAAGACAGACAAGTCGTTGTGTGTTGCATGTATTTGTGTTAATCTCCCCGCGTCTCGGCAAGAGTCTAAATCCTGAGAGCTGATCCTCGCTGAATAGGAGGCTTTGATTTAACTATTTACAGTGTTTCTCATTAACTCAACATGGAATGTGTGTGTGTGTGTGTGTGTGTGTGTTATGAAATGCGCCATGAAAATAAATAAACAACAACAACAACAACAACAAGCCATTGAGTCCGTGAGTAGCGTGTGGGACAGCTCACCTTGCGTCGTCTGCCAACTCAGACCCCCGATGAACATTTTGCTGAATGAGACAAACAGAAGCTGTAAGTCACAACAGGAACCGACACACACGTCGGGCTGATTCGGGAAATGTGCGCAGCTGCTCGGGGACCGACGAGGAGGAAAACGCGAAGCTACAATGTAACAATTACGCACATATACATCTATTATGTCTACAGCATCAGTAAAGTGGAAAGAAGAAAGCATCGGCCATGTTGCGAAGTCACCGATCGGCCAGTCGGGCCGTTATAATCCCCCGGAGGAGGGAAAAAAAAAAAAACACCACCGGATTTTCCCAGATGATGGTGAAGTTGTGGCAAATGTGGCCTAGTGAAGGAGAGGAGGAGGAGGAGGAGGAGGGTATAGAAAGAAGAAGCGGTGCGTCTCCTCCGCGCAGTGGATCCATCACACACAAACACACACGCGCACGCCCGCCCGCACACACACGGCGTGCTCGTCTTTTGTCTCGGCGCGGCTCCGCTCCAGCTCCAGCACGGAACTCAAACTAAAGTCCAAGGTGAACTCGAACCGGGGCCCGCGAGGCGACGGCGGGAAGGCGGGCGGTTACCAGGGGTCGTGGGGGGAGTTGTCCGGGCCGGAGGACAGGCTGCTCGGGCTCCCTTCCGTGTCCATTCCGCTCTCCGCAGCTGTGTTCCCGCACTGAGAGGCGAGGAGAGGCAGTGAGCTCCAGAGAGCCGCTGCTGCTCCAGACTCAGGGGCGGGCAGCCGGGGGGGGGGGCGGGAGGTGGGGGTGGGGTGGTTAATAGGAGGAGGGGTGAGCGCACACACACATACACACACACACACGCTGCTCACCGACAGACTCCGCCTCTACCTCGTTTTCCCGTAGCCTACCAGCCTCGGACAGCCCACCAACCCCCGCCCCCCGCCCCCCGCCCCCCTCCGTCTCTTCTTCCTGCACGTTGCCTGCGTTTTATCCGCGCTGCCGGTGGCGCTCTGCTCTCCCGGTAGTTTCCGCTCTGCTCCGTTCACCTCAGCAGCAGCAGCAGCAGCAGCAGCAGCAGCCCGTCACACACACCCGGGATGTTTTCGTCTCTGCTCCCCTCCTTCAGCAGTGCAGCACGAGGACGGGACCAACATTCAGAATCGATTATTAAACGATGAGAGGTGGTGTGTGTGTGTGTGTGTGTGTGTGTGTGTGTGTGTGTTGGGGGGGGGGGGGCTGCCATGCATCTGTTCACCATAAGGTTGTGATGCTGTGTTTTCAAGAACCATTGAAGGGAAATGTGTCCGCAAAACATCCAGTTGTTTGCTCAGAGGTCAGATGGTGATTTTACCTCTGTGTTCTGTGAAGCTGAATAAAACCGGCTGTCCTGGACTGGTCCTGTACTTTGCAGCACTGCTCAGTCGTTTGATGTGCAGGGTGAGGTGTAATGTTCAGGTTTTGGGTTTGTGGATATTTCACTCATTCAACTGCTGCATCTGCATCTTCATACAGACACCAGTGTTGAATGAGAACAAGCTGGAATGGATGAAACCACAGAGTACATAGTTTATAATCATCAGCCGTCATCACACACACACACACACACTGTGATGAAAAAGTTATAGGCTGAAGCATAAAACTTTGCCTATTCTAAACAAAATGATAATTTAAGCTACCGACCAAAGGAACATAAATATATTCGTGATATCCTAATACTGAATGATATTTATAATAAATAGACTTGTCTACATTTTTGTTACATCTCACAAACAATTAAGCAGAAATTGCAGCCTGTGAGTGATAAGTTGAGGTGGTCCTTCTTCAAGTACCTGAACAGTTAGCATCACCCCGGCAACACCCGTCTGCAGTTGGCCCCGCCTCCCTAAGCTGCTCCAGATCAGCTGAGCAGATGTTTCTGATTTCTGTGGCGGACCACTTGACTGAGGCCCTGTCCATAGGCAGACAAAACTGGAATAGTTTTAAAACATGCACAGAATCGTCTCTGGAAACGCGTGCGTCCACACAAATCCAGTGACTACGCCGTAGTTACCTATGCCACGCCCGAGCGTGGCGTTGCCTCTGTTGTTAGCGAGTTATCGCATGCAGGCTAAGGGGGAGGTGGAGTTATGATGTCATCAGCTCAGGAAAGATGGTTCTAGGTTGTACACACACGGGCGACTTCAGACTTCCAAATGCCGATTCATTCAGCCTTTTGCGGAGTCACTGCTTGAATTAGTAACCTGCTATGTCCAAATTAGTAACCTGCTATGTCCAAACATTTACCTATGTGTCTGAATATCTTCATTTCCTGTGAAAACAAAAGCGAAAACCAAGATTACATAAACTGGGCTGGTTTTAATGTAACTAGGTGGAGGAGTCGGTCAGGAACAACGAGTCTCTGGGTCAAATGTCGCACACGGGAGTTAGTTGATCACATGTTTAAGCAGAATTAGAGCGTCTCTTTCCTTTAATGCAGCCACCCTCCATCACTCCGGCTCCCATCCTCCATCCACCTCTTACACAGTTAAAATTCAACTTAACGACCTCACTCCCATCTTTTGCCGACCCTCATAGGGGTACGACCCCCCCAGACACACACACACACACACACACGTGACAGGCAGTGCTAACCAGCTAAGTGGAAGATTAGCAGCATTACCTCTAAGTCAGCCACTCTCTCAGCCTGGACAAGCTCGGTCAGCTGAGCGGTTTCGTCATGTAGCTCAGCCGCTCTGATAAAAGTGAAACAGGTAAAATGCTACTAAACCAATGTGGAACACACACACACACACACACACACACACACACACACACACACACACACACACACACACACACACACACTCCTGTGTGACCTTGAAGCCAAAAGTTCCCAAAGTGTTCTTTCCTCAGGTCTTGGTTCATATGTATCTATATTTTATGGGGTGTGACTGTGATCTGACCAGCAGCAGTGTCCAACAACCACCCAGGGCAAGTTAGAATTACGGGAGAATCAAAGCTTCAGTCGGCAAGTGTGTGCACCTGACTGAAACACTTTGATAAAGACGAGCTAACATTCCCAGCACCACATGATGATCTGTGCATGTGCTGGCCAGGCCACACAGTGTGTGTGTGTGTGTGTGTGTGTGTGTGTGTGTGTGTGTGTGTGAGGGCGGGTCAGGGGGAGGGTTTGGCTGTGGCCTGGTGGACCATAGCGAGTGTGAACAGTATGTAGGACAGGGCCTTTGCACCAGCTAACCTATCCGAGCAGAGCCGCTGTTGGGCGTGCTGAATTTCTGCATGCATGATCAATGACACCGAATGAAAAAAGAGGGAGAAAGAAAGCTGGATGGGGGGAGGGGATAAGTTTGAGCAATGCGATAAGATGTAGTAAAGTACTGTGATCAAGATACAAATGTGAGTAATGGTTTGTAGATCATTGCTCATTTCCACAAGGATACACCACAGTGAGTTGCATCATGAGATGTTACAGACACGTGGTGGTTTCATATGTCAAACAGTTCTGCCTCATTTATGCTTCGACGTCGCAGTCAGGTGGACGTCCACAGTCAGACATCCAGACTTTGATTGGACTGTTCATGTCACATGACTTTCCCAGCCCTCAGAGCAAAACTTCTGTGTTCTTAGGGGGGAAACACAACCAGCCTACAGGCAATTAGTTAGCACAGTAACAAGATCCGTCACAGAAACAAGATTCAATGCAGAGTGACGCAGACAGACGGAAGCAGAACGTCGTTCAATGCAGGAGCCTAGATCCAGCCCAACCACAAGTCTCGCTGAGCAGACCTCTGCAAGAAAAATCACAACCGTCCCAATGACTAACTGTGACCCAGAAAGTGAGCCGGATGTCATGGCGATGCTGCTGTAATTAGTGCGGTAACAAGATCTGCTCATTTTCAATCACTATTGCTTGACGTAAACAAAGAAAAGCACTGATAACTGGGGAAACAAACATAACACAGCTTGACTGTGCATGGTGTCTGTGTGTCTGTGTGCGTGTGTGTGTCTGTGCGTGCGTGCGTGCAGATCCTCACTCTGTCAAGTTGTCACTCTGCCGTCTTAAAACAGTGCTTTAGTTTGTCCAATTCAGGTCTTCAGGCCTTTGTTTGGTTGACCACAGCTGACCCAGAGTGGGAACCTATTGTGTCTGAGTGACCTTTGACCCGCCGGGGGCCTGGGACCTGCTCTCAGCCACCCTCCAGGCAGCTTGAAAGAGAGCTGCGAGAGCCAATCGCAAAGAGTTAGAAAGGCAACTTTTCAAGAGCTGGTCGCCGTCTGTTTGTCACGTCAGCATGTTTGCATGAAATGCAAAGTAGAACCTCGGTTCTGAAAGAGCTCCAGGAACCAGACGGAGGTCACGGATAGCTGAAAGACAAACGACAGGAATGTTTTCATGGATAAATAATAATAACAATAATAATGATAATAAAAAAACCTTCTGTGGAAGAGGACGCCTTCAGTGGATCTTTGAAGCGATGGGTTTTGTTTCCACCCGGCAGGTGGCAAAGCCCAAGAAATCATTACCTGAGAGGAGGCAGGGACGGGGACAGAAGCACACCTGTGCTCCTGCCAGGAGCCCCGCTTCCATCCCCCAGGGGGAAGGTGTGGCAGAGGGAGAGAGACAAAAGGGAGGAGAGAGGAAGGAAGAGATTGTGTGGGAGATTTACAGGCCTCTTCAACAGTTGACTGAGGGTTCAGTTCACCTTTTCATGATGAAACACACACACAACAACAGCCGCCTGGACCAGCCGGTGCTGTGAGGCTCATCCCAGGCTTCCTGTGGGCACAGATAGACGCCGTACACTAATGACACAGGGCCGTTTGAACACGTAGTGGAGTTTAAAAAAAAAGACAAGTTGAACAAACGCAGCGCCACTGCACAGCGACGAGGCTTCAGGTTACGAATGAGTCGAGGGCCGCGAGTTTCAGTCTGTAAGTGCTGCGAGAACTCTACACCAACACTGATCGTCCTCACGAGGATGTAGCGTTTACTAACTGCCCTTTGTTTTCCAAGATGCTGGGAAAACGATTAATGAAAAGAGCTTTTTGACTATTTGTTTTCTGAATCGTCTCATGAATGAGAATCACATCACTGGACAGACTGAATGGACTTTTAGAAGACGAATCTCTACTCTCGCCTCTGTAGAGGGAGCTGGCAGTTTTTCTCACATCCTCACAACGGCCGAGGGACTGCGCAGATTGTCGGGAAAATTGTAAGTGTGATGTTGGGCTGAACAAATAAAAAGTAAAATAATACTTCAGTCCTGTTTCATTAAGATAAACACGTAGGACGCACGCCATCATTCTTCAGCACGTGTCTGACATCTCAGCCAGGATTCTGAACTCTGGGTCCTCTGTTTGGACTGAGGTCTGAGGGGGTCCCCTGCTTCGAAAACAACTCAAACATCACCTGCTCATTCAAAGAGAACCGGACTTAAGAGTGATTTCACACATCGTACGAACAGCGTTTGAGCCTCCTCACTCTGTTTTCCCTGACCCTCTTCCAGGGAGGCGGTGATGTCATGGCGCAGTAGCTGGAAATGACGTCACGACAGTCACGACCATCTTTGAGAACACGCTGGTGTTGACCTTAAAGAACACAGAGCGGTGACTCATTACCTTCATCACACCACAACCTGCAAGTGGAGACGAGAGAAATCAGGGGGGGATGCAACAGTGATGGATGGTGAGTTTTTTTGTGTGTGTGTGTGTGTGTGGGCGGGGGGGGGGTTTCTCACACACTGACACACATAGAAGTGGACTTGCAGTGCGTCCCAGTATCTCTTTTAATCCTTTTTCCATTCCCCCCTCCATTTCTTTCACAGGACCTATCAACGCCATTCCACGCTGCTATTTATAGGAGACCACTGCCCCCCCAACACACACACACACACACACACACACACCCCACTGGCGTCGCCTGAGAGTGGATCTGTGTGTGATTCAAGGAAGCTTCAATAAACTCTTGCTCCTGATCTCAATGTGTAATTCACTGAACAGGATATATGGGGAAGTGGGCTAAAAAAACAGTGTGTGTGTGTGTGTGTGTGTGTGTGGAGGAGGAGGGGTGGCGGGAGCGTGAATGCGGGTGATTTATCCCACCTGTCCAGTTTTTTCCGGTGCATGTGCGTTAACCCAGGGCGGACTGGTGAAATGGGTTCCACGAAGGCTTGGGAACACATCAATCATCCCTGGAAAGTCGGAAAGTGTGTGTATTTATTGCCGGAGGAGTGTCTGCATGTTAATTGTCTGCACTTTGGATGGGCACATTACAGACAGATAGACGTGAGACCCGAAACTCGTGGACCGGGACCGTGCAGCTGTTTTACTGGCATGCGTGCAGTGGTTTCCAGGCCCTGCAGCCTGATGGAGAGCGGCTGTGGTTATTGATCGGTGAGCTCACAGTGTAATTGTGCTGCTGCTTTGTGGTGTAATCGACAGCTGACACACTGGAACTTGACGTCACACCCGTTCACGCATTGTCTGAGAGGCTTCGATACTGAATGAAGTGAAAACTGATGTCGCCCACTGCGTCGTCAGCATCAGCGGACGCCTTCACTTCTCCAAGATCAAACTGCAGAGAGGTAGTTATTATCCGTGTTAGGGAAGGTTACTCTGGAGTGGAGCTATTTCAATGAGTTCATCAAAGTAATGTACGGATGTGACATCAGGTCTTGTCAGCGGGTTGTCCGTTGTCTGAGGGTTACTGGTTGGAAGTCGATGCACCTGCACTGAATCGCTCCATGGCAGCAGAGGCCAACGTGTTTCAAGTGAACTTGGACACACATATATTCTTTCTTTGTTTTTCGATGACTTTTATAAATGTTCTCCAATGTTTCAAATGTTGAAATGTGTCAGTGTTTGAACTTCCAGCAGCATCAACGCTGACTCCTGTCAAACTGATTTAAACACATGAATTGCCATCATTAGTATTCATTCACACACTAAAATACTCTTATGAGACATATAGACTGTTCTGATGTAATTCAAATTGTCATCATGAATATTTACACTCCAGTTACACTCCAGTCTCCGGTAATGTGACTGATTACACTCGCTTACATGTGTTTATTCTGTAATTAAACAACTGTTCTTTGTAACTCTCCAACAGTGGGTGTTCGGAAGGTTCTTTCCTCCTGAGGTGCATGACACACTTGAGTACAGAGTCTGAAGAAGCGCAACCACGCTCGTCGCCCGCTGTTTCCACAGATTCAACCTGAAAACAACGTCCATAAGTGTCATAAGTGAACCAGCCCGGTGAAACCATGAGGAGGTTTGGGTTGGGGTCTCTGTAAATCGACAGTATTTTAGAGTAAACACAAGTGCACTTGAAGTACAAGGGGAAGCAGATGATCAACATTACACACTGAACCTGGAAGTGAGAAGAACAGACGATCTTATGGGAAACACAAATGGAAGATGGAAAGTGGTACATTCAATGAGGACACTGGGTGGTCCTCACTTCCTAGGAACTTTCCTTTGAATGGCACCCGAGGGGTAAAGACATGTTGTTGGGGTTAGAAATGTCATTAGTTTCAGTAAGTGTGTGTGTGTGTGTGTGTGTGTGTGTGTGTGTGTGTGTGTGTGTGTGTGTGTGTGTGTGTGTGTGAGTGTGTG
>JBBMJM010000008.1:3534350-3568203 GCA_037832705.1 Centriscus cristatus | reverse complement strand
CACTCTGACAATGAGAGCGCCACTGCCAACTACTGGAGTGGATGTATAATTACACTTTATTCTAGTACGGAAAAAAAAGCATGTTTCCCAGGGTCAAACGCGCCCCCCCTGGAATCGGACTGCGCCCCCCCAGGGGGGCGCGCCCCACTATTTGAGAAGCACTGCATAAGAACGTCTGAAGTGATGTGAAGCCATAACGCTCTATGTCCAAGAAACACCCTGTGGTGACTGCTAATACATGATGTTACATTAAATCCTGCGTATTAGACAAGCTGCCGCAGGAGAAGATAACGAATAAAAATCAGAAGAAATTCCTTTGTTCCAACAGCTCAATAAAGTAAAAACAAACAAATCAAAAAACATTTGCTCCAGTGTTCAATGTATAAAAAAAAATTAGTAGGAATTACAAGTGTATAAAATATAGAGTGCTCATCTAAATAAGGTAAATCAAATTAACACAGAGGATTGCACATCCCAAAACATTATCTGATGCATGTGTTCATCAGGCAATTCAATCCAAATTACAGTTGAATTCAGTTTGCTTGTCAACCTTACACGTGTGTTCTTTGAATTCAGATGGTTTTTTATGAAGAAGAACGGAAGATTCTAGCTTTGAACAGCAGCCCCTGGATCCCACAGCTCCTCTATGCGTTCCAGGATAAAGACCACATCTACTTGGTGAGACTGCCGTTTACCTCCGTTTGAAAACGATCCTTTAGCCGTGTGTGAACCATAACCTTTCTACTGCATGTTCAGCCGGTTTCTGCTGGTGGGAGTTGTCTGGTCATAAGAATGCAGAGCAAACACACACACACTTAAGAACATGTCCATCTAATTGAAGCAAACAAAGCTGGAGCACTCTGCCTCATGAGTCATTGTTCACAAGAGAGGCCTGCAGATTTGTTGTTATTATGAATACATTCCCTGAACAAGTGGTTCTCATTGCAAAGTCAACTCACACACAAAGTGGCTGTAAACGAGCTGTAAAATCTGCAAGATGTTGCTTAAACTCAGAATTTGACATGAGTGCCCAACGCTGTTGCCAGCACTTATTCGTCATTTTGCAGTAAAACATGACTCAGCGGTTGAGACTCTTATGGTTATCGTGTCTGTCTTTGGTTGCTTCAAGCAAAAGTGAGTGGAATTGAGTGTTACTGATGCACAACAGCGAACAGTACTGTTGGTTGCACATGGCTCTCTGAAACACCCAAGATTCACTGACTCAGTTTCACTGAAACGACTGATTCTTAGTTTGTTTTCAGTATGTTTTTTCCTCATGAATTAGCAGGTAGTATTATGAGAAATGAGCTCATGTCCTCAGGCAATGAAGAACATGTCTGCTCTGAATTCGTATGAATTCGTAAATGATTATTTTCTTTCTTTACATGTTCTTCAATGTTTCACCACAAGTCCTTCTCACATACATTGTAGTGAAATCTTCCGTTTGAATTTCATGATTAATCTCAATCATTCAGTCTATGTACAACCTTTTCCAAAACTAACTGCATCTGTTTCACATTTGCAATTGAAGATGGAGAGGTTTCTTGCCATTATGTTTCTTAACGTTAACATTTGTCATTGAACGAATGAACTGCCCTTTTCTAGCCTCATTGTAGCACCACCCTGTGGTCAGTTACAAAACTGTAGTTTGTGTTTATCCATTCATAAATTTGTCCCTCCTCTGTTGTGCCCTGTATTCCTGGATGGATAAGTGCAAAGCAAAGGTCCTTTATTTGCTCTGACAGTGTATACAGTGTGTCTACGAAACTCAGCACAACCCCCTCATGACGGCTGTTTTTATTAATGTTGCACACCTCCACTAGGGATCAGAGGACGTGTGTTTTTTTTATTTTGTTTTGTTTTATTTTTTTCTAAGAAGATTCTGTTCACTCACTCACTCACACACACACACACACACACACACACACACACACACACACAAACACACACTTTTTCCCCCATCACTGCTCCATGTAGATAATAAAATGGTAGGATCCGTCAGAATAATACATGGGCTGCTACTGGATGGGGTCACATGTATGCAATGATAAGAACAACTTGTATGTCATGGAAATGTTTTCAAATGGGGTGAATAGGCTCCTGGCAAGGTGGAACGGCATTTCTTTTTTTCTTTTTTTTTTACGTCTTATTGTTTCGTGACTTTTGTTTGGTAAACCTTATCCAATATATAATATTCATAATAGTAACTTTATTTCTGGAGCGCTTATCAAATAAGACATGTAAATTAGCTAAAGACTCTGAATGCAGGGAGACAGAAAACACAGACAATGGCCTTAAAACCACCAAGAAAAATGATCTGATGTCGCAGGCGAGAAGACACAGCTGAGAATAAATAAATACAACACTAACTTCTTTACAAGGGTGACGGGTCAATCACTTGAGCTCAGGATGTGAAAATAATTATACCGTAGCTGTATTTCCTGTTTGTGTCCCTCCAGTGGTCTCATCCTCAAACCCTTCCCGGCAAATCTTCTCCATTCTGCTCATTTATTTTCTTTTATCATATCCTCCTCACGTCTCTTTCCATTCCTCCTCTTCATTCACTCCCCCTCCGTCTCCCCCTGCTCCCTAAACTGAACATGGAGAGAAATCCAAAGCATCCATCTTTATCTGTGTGTCAGAGAGGCACCCAGTCTCCCTGTTGCTAGGTAACACTGGTAAATGCTCCCCGTTCATTCAGACTTGTCCACCATTCATGCACCAGGGGCTCTAATCTGTTCTGGCTTTATAGCGGCCACCGCATCGCTCAGATGTGCCTGACCAACTCATCTCTGTATGCTCATCACACACGAGAGCCTTTTGTTTGTGACACAAACTTTTAGAGGACTGAACTGTTTTTGTTTTTGTTGTTGTTTTTATGTTGAGCTCATTTGCTGCTGGTCACAGACCCTGTTGATATGCAGAGATTTGTGCAGCATTTGTGTTTTTAGACATTGAAGGCAAATCCTTTGACTGTGGCATCGCAGATAAGTTGGTATCTGATGTTACATAACTGAATTAATGATGAGAGCCGACCCTATAATCTTAAACTGGGGAGAGCTTTGATGTACTCTGGGCTCAGGCACACGTGAAACCACCCCCATTTAAAATAAATCTAAATATAGGTCTGCTTATGGGCATTCATAAATGATTCATCTACACGATACGTGTTTACTTTAATCATAACAATTGCCCTGACTGGGTTCCTTTGCGTCCGCAGGCGATGGAGTACCTGCCGGGTGGCGACTTGTTGTCGCTGCTGAACCGATACGAGGACCAGTTCGACGAGTCCATGGCTCAGTTCTACTTGGCTGAGCTGGTTGAGGCCGTTCACGCCGTCCACCAGCTGGGCTACGTGCACAGGTGAGGAACCAGATGATGGCAATAGTTGCCTTTTCTTCGCCTTTAGCTTTTTAGCTAAGTTGCACAAATGGCAAATAAAAGTCTTGAAAGGGTTAACAGTGCCACAGATGTTGCTTGGTCCTTTCAAGAAGTAATTCCTTCTTTCTCTTCCATGTTTTTCTGCCAAAGGCTATATACATTGGATTTGGAACATGAGAAATCAAATGTTGCACTTGAACATCCAGCACAATGGGTTGTGCGTTGTATCATCAGCGTCAGAGCATCATCACTTTCTAATTTCTTAACAACCCCCCCTGCAGAGACATCAAACCAGAGAACGTTCTCATCGATCGCACCGGGCATGTTAAGCTGGCGGACTTTGGATCGGCAGCCAGGCTGACCGCGAACAAAACCGTGGCGGCTCCAACCGTGCCTGTGGGTACTCAGGACTTCCTCTCCCCCGAAGTCCTGGAGGTGTTGAACGGGGGTCCTCGCACCACCTATGGGGTCGAGTGTGACTGGTGGTCGCTGGGGGTCATAGCCTATGAGATGATTTATGGCAGGTCGCCTTTTTCTGACGGCACCTCCACAAAGACTGTGAGCAACATCCTCAACTTCCAGGTACTTAAATTCATATTTTCTGAATATTCTTCAGGCCGTATCATCAGCTGCAGGAAATATCCGGATCACCTGGTGAATTTTGGACGCGTTTGTTTCCCCACAGCGCTCTCTGAAGATCCCAGCGGAGCCGCGGGCCAGTAAGCCGTTTGTGGATCTGCTGCTGAGCTTATTGTGCTCCGCCAAGGAGCGACTGGGGTTCCAGGGACTACGATGTCACGCTTTTTTCTCCAGTGTTGACTGGAACAACTTGAGACAAGGTGAGGAGCTTCTTCCCCCAACAGCACTTTGTTGTTCTGTCTGGTCTTGTAGAAATCTTGGCTGGAAATGACTTGCGTCACCCCATTAGTGAACAGACGATGTATGAGTAGCTGTCAGATATTAACACTTAGCATTCACAGTACTACGTGTGTGGGTTTGGGTTTCCTGTGATGTTGATGTGAGTAGTAAAATGAGATTCTGAAATGCTGTTGGCCGTACGCCTCAATTAAAATTTGCAACGCATCCACTGCTCCGTACACAGCAGTAAACTGGCCTTCCTTGTTGATTGATCCGTTGCGCTGCACTGAATGACAGATGCGGCCATCAGAGGGACAGTTTCATTTATTAATGTGTGTTTATGGTGGAGATCTGTAGGTTGACCATACATCAGTGTAGTGGAGCCACAGGGGTGATGAATGTTTCTTTGCTGAGATCATGTCTTCCGATAAATTTGCACATATTTGTCATTTTTGAACTGATTCGTAATCAGAGACGGGAGTCAGTTAGATGAGAGCTGCCAGAACACGGCTGTCAATACATGTACATGTTTGTACACATATTTATACTGTATTTACATGCCCATCCTCACCAGTCACTTTTTTTTATTATTTATGCATGTAAATTGCTTTGTTTATTTTTCTTTCTTTCGTCACAGAAAGTAAGTATAGAATATAAAAAAGAATGCATGAATGTTGGTAGACATCGCAGGCCTTTGTGTCGATAAAGGGACGCAGACTGAGCTTTATGCTTCGGCTTTCGGCTACAGCTGAGTAGCTTGCACTGCTGCAGTGAGGGAGAGTGAGAGCGAGGATGTGTGTTGTGTGTGTGTGTGAAAGAGCGAGAGAGAGAGAGAGAGGGAGGGAGGGACGGTGGCAGCAGCATGTGCATCAACGTGCGACTTTCCGCACTCTATGCTCCTGCTCCTGCTCCTGCGCCGCTCCGTTCTTCTCCCTTTCCTTTCTCTCCTTTCTCCCCCTTGTTTTATTTTCTAAACCATCTTGTCTGTTATCGTTCACATTTTCCTTCCTCTTATCCTTTCCTCTCCCCCACCACCCCTCCACACCCCCTGCAGTTCTCCCGCCTTTTGTTCCTGCGTTGCACGCTGAAGATGACACCTCTAATTTTGAGGAGCCGGAGCATGCAGCCCCCCGGCCATCCTCAGCAGCCCAGCAAGGAGCTCTGCGCGTGGGCTTCCAGGGCCAGGATCTGCCCTTTCTAGGCTGGTTCTTCAGCAGAGCATTGACAACATTGGCCAAAACAGAGTAAGTGGTGACATTTTCTACCTTTTGTATTTTTTCCTGTACAGTAGCGTGCGCGTGTGCACACGCACGCACACACACACGCACGCACACACACACACACACACACACACACACACACACACACACACCTTTCCTTGCTATTAGACTCATCATTACCTCGGCAACACATCGCAGGCTGCCTTGTTTCTAGTGACCTGCTGTGGTGGCCTGGGCAGTCAGTGTCGCGTCACTGTCATTCGTGTGGAGCCCGTTCGGGGCTGGAATGGGTTTGGCTGTGTCAGATAAGGGCTGAAGCAGCGGAGGCATCCACCTGTTCTCTGCTGTTGGTTTGCTTTGGGCTCGCACACAGTTGATCTGATGCAGAGATAGATCACATTAATGGACCCTGGGGCTGTGAGCTGGTGTTATCTTGCCATCGGTGCTGATTGGTATGCAGCTGAGTGTGTCAATGAGGTTCGCTGCGAGGTGGAACCCCACACACAGACACGTTCCTGCCCTCTCTCCCTCCCTCCCTCCCTCCCTCTCTCCCTCTCTCCCTCTCTCCCTCTCTGCTGTTTTTTTATGTGCTCTCTTTGCCTGTGCAGCATATTGGGCTCCACTGCATAGGGATGCTATTAATTATTTTCTTACTGGTGTTTGTCTTCCTCACCTCTGATGATCGGGATGGTTTCCATTGGCGGTGCTCGGGTTATTGGCGCTGGGGACTGCGGATCATGACAGCAGCAGCAGCAGAAACAGCGTTAGCTGATTAGACAGGGAAAGGATGAGAGCTCAGATTGGGGGAGATCTATTTCTATGGTTACTACAGTGTTTTTTTTTTCCCCAGTCCCCACCCCCATCTCTCCTCATCTCCTCCTCTTATTCTCTCCATCCACACCACCATGGTTTTAAATGAAGCAGTAATTTCTTTCCTTTGCTTTTGATTCAGAGAAGATCAACAGTTTTGAGTGTTGGTTGCATGAATACAGTCTGCAATGCTAACAATTATCTTTTAGGAATTTGTGCTTTTAACTTCACTTCATTCATTCGCCATAACAACCAAATCCCTTCACAGCCTCTTACAAATTGAATAGATGCTCTCTGGTGTCCTGGGATTAATACATTTATGTTGTAAATTGTATTTCATTTACAAGATATTGGACACAACATAGAACAAGAACAATGAGAAGCAGTAGATACATAATAATAGCAATAGAAATAATAATTATATCAATATAAAATTATAACTCGTATAAATTCTATGAATGGTATAAAATGTAAATATACATATATGCACAAATAGAATACAATGTGGTGAGGTGTACACAGATGTAAATGCAACTCTGGCAGCTATCATTTAAATGAAAGTGTCATTATATATAATTTCTCCCCCAGTGTTGTTTTATGATCATGAATGGGGGAAAATAGTGTTGGTTGTCTACATGCTCAGTGGTCCAACTCTAGTAGAGAAGGAGATGTCTATGAGCCAGAATGGTCATGAATGAATGAAGGCTGCCAGAGGGCCATAGTGGAATTCAAAGCCCTCAGACCCTGATTTCATCATGATCATGATCATGTAACCCTGCTGACGGCCCATAGTGGACCACTGTCCGTCATCATAAAAACACCTTTTGATATTTTTGAACAAACAGCACTTTGAATGCAAACATGTGCTTTCATATTGTGAACTTATCATAAACCATACACAGATGCAAAAAAATGTCCTGTAAGTAAAAAAACATTTTGTGTCAGTTTGTATATATTTACATATTTCAGCAGTAACTGCTACTCATTTATGTACATTATCTCTGTTGGTGTCCATTCAGCACTCTGACTGCAATAAATTGTGTGACATAACGTCTTATAAGCCCACCAGGAATAAAAAAAAACAAATGACCAGAACTGATGTTACATGCAAATACATGAATGGATCTATTTGCAGAAGTTGCGATATTGCCCCCTCTGTTTTTTATTTGATATTTCCAGTGAATTTAATAGCACTTTAAAAGGTACATCATTGACATTGTCAGTTTCTCCAGTGGAGAGGTTTGGTGAAATGATATTGTATCACGATGATATCATGTCCTGATTGTATTGTATCCTGGAGTCTGATGATTCCTGCCTCAAACTAACACAGGCATTTCTGGAGAAATAATCATCCTAATTAATTTGCATGTCACTGGCAGGAATGAGCAGTACGTGGCCCAGCTGCTGCTTCCTGGAAACCTGATCACTTGAATGTGTTCTGTGCAGTGTGTTTTTCTGCATTTTGAGCTGTGTTCCCGCAGTGCTTCTCCCCAGTCCCCGTTTCTATCTGATTCTATTCGATAATGCAGTGAAAGCCATTTGCTCGATTTTTTTTCTTTTTTCTTTTTTCTTTTTTCCTCTCCTCCACAGGAACAGACATAGCCGGTCTCATGGAATCTATTTATTTTGTACAGTGCTTGTCTGATGATTAGAACAATTTAAAGCCTTCACTGACAGTGATGCTGAGGTGTGCAGGGTCTCACAGGGCTGGAACACTTGAAAGCAGTCTTCAATATTTTTCTCCTTGTCTCTAAAAAGTCACTGGTTAAATAAACCGATGAACTAATGTACTGTTTAACTCTCCAGCATCTATTTTCAACTGACAAACCAAATGTGTCTGTGATACTGTTGTTGTCTATCGTCTGCCTACTGTATGTGCTTTTTCTCTGGGAGCTGTGAGGCAAAGGGAGCGGTGCTTGCTTTCGTGATTATTTTTAACCTGTGACTCAGTCTGAGTCAACTTTATAAAGATTCCTCTGCTGTACTTGGGAACTCCCATTTATTTATGTAAAAGATATTTTATGACAGGTTTGGGGAGATTTGTGCAGGGTTTCATTATCTCCAGCTCTAGACAAAGATTGAATATATTTTTCTCTTTAAAAGAATAGAATAAATAAAACATCTCCACTCACATTATCTCAGGTACACAGCTGATGTACCAAAGTGTCTTATTCACTTCGCCTCTTTTGTCTGTGATGAATAAAATATTCTCAGCTCTTCCTCACAGTTGTCTTGTTTGTCAGGATCATTGTTATGAGCGCACATCATTTGCTGGTTGAGGTTTTTACTTAGGTTAGTTTAGGTTCTTCCTATTATTATTATTCACTTTCTGTTGATGTCTGGTGTTATGTGCATCTTAATAAGCCTGTTAATGTATACAATGTATAAATTACAACATTTTTATTTTATGACATTAGATTTCACAGTTAATTATATATTATTCATAATTCAAATGTATATTTTATTTTGTTGAATTTTTACTTTCTTGATGGCTGGAGCAAAGACATTTCCCTCCAGAATTAGTTCAATAATTCTGATTTTGATGTGTCGCTTGTTTTAGTTATTACCGGACTTGTGTGTCTTCACTACCTGATTATCACTTCAACATGTGTTGTTCATGAATTCTTTGTAGGTCAGTGTCTGCAGGCCTCAACTCCCCTGCTAAGACCAACTCCATGGAAAAGAAACTGCACCTTAAAAGCAAAGAATTACAAGAAACACAAGACAAATGTCACAAGGTGAGTGATTTCACCCCTGCTAAATCACCAAATCAGTTTAAGAGCAATTTGATGAAGGAAGATAGGAGAGTGTCTCTGCATTTGCATTTTGCAGAACACACTGAGCTAAACTCGTTCCACCACGGTTTTTGCTACCAGATGTCCTGTGTTTGTTTGGACATGTGGCTCAACACTGATCAAACAAGCTTCTGCTGGTGCTTTAATTAGACAAATTAACCTTAATGTGTGCACAACTCTACAGCGACGTTCACTGAGGCATTCTCATTCAAATGCAGTTAATTCCCATTTTATCCTGATGGTTCAAAGAGACAAAATGTAAAAGCTCCGATGGTTTTCTGTAGGTTATTTATTTATTTTTTATTATTTCAAATGGCAGTGTGGGGCCTGATAGTACGTTGGTGTCTGAGCTGTGAGCAATACTTTGGACCATGCTTCAGAATTTGAGTTCAGAATACAAGATGGTGTCAGTAGTGCAATCTACTGGAAAGAAGTGGACAGAAGGTGCTGCACACCACATCTAAAACAAGTGTATGCTTCACTGTAGAATAACCTGGCCGCTTTGAAGAAAAGGGCGACTTTTGGAGATATCTCCAAATGAAACACTGTGTCAGAAAAGGGCAATTTACTGATGGGACAAATCCAGTATGGGACTTTCTAGAGTTAACACACAAAGCACAGTGTTTTATTGGGATTTCAGAGGGCTGAATAAGGATATCTGCAGGACTTTGAAGACTAAATGGCAGAGGGATTTGGAATGTGAATTAAATGAGGATGAGTGGAAGACGATAGTAGTAAATTCAGGAAAATACATCAGGGAGGCTAGAGAGAAGTTTACCAATATAAGTTAATACATAGATTATACTTTACCCCCTCCAGACGCCACAGGATGAATGTATTACCTGACAATGTCTGTTGGAATTGTGGAACAAAGGCGCCTGCCACTTTCCTACATGTGCTATGGGAATGTAGTTCCAACCGTTTTGTGTGAAAGTAACAGAACGTCTAGGCAAGACAGATACTCATCTCCCAAAGATCATCCATACTGAGGGACCAAACAAACAGTGGGAGTGTCAGAACATGAGTTTGCATTTATAAAGGTCAGGACCTCAGGTGCTGGAAAAGTACATCCCCTCCAGACTCTTAAAAAGTTGATTAAATACTATGACAGAAATAAAACAGTCATATGAAGATGTTGGTGAGAGTTAATGATGATGGGGAGGTAGAGAGGGGGGTCATGAGTCCAGACACATGTTTTTTGGTAGGTGAGAACATTCACAAAGCTGCATGCAGAGTCGAGATTTGTCTGTCTTCTCTTTATCTGTGGAACGGACTGAGCAGCAAGTTCCCCATCTCCTCTGTCCCCCACTGTTTATGTCACGTTGTGACGTCAGCAAAACGCTGCACCTCAAACCAAACCTAGTCGAGCGCTGCATCAAATGACAATCAGAGATGTTCTCATGGGTGTGTGCAGATGGAGCAGGAGATCTCAAAGTTCCAGCGTAAAATGACTGACCTGGAGTCAGTGCTCCACCAGAAGGATGTGGAGCTGAAGGCTTCTGAGACGCAGAGAAGCATCCTGGAGCAAGACCTTGCCACCTACATTACGGAGTGCAGTGTGAGTCATATAACCGTGTGTGAGTGTGATGAGTCGGGGTTAAACATCCCCTCCAGACACATTTTGAGATGAATGAACAAAAATGTACTGCTCGGGCTGGACTACAATGTGTCACATAAGAAGTCTAATTACGTTAATGTGCTGTGCATATTGCGTATGCTAGAGCCTGAAGCGAAGCTTAGAGGAGGCACGGGTGGAAGTCTCCAGAGAGGATGACAAGGCGATGCAGCTGCTTCACGACATCCGCGAGCAGAGCAGCAAGCTCCAGGAAATTAAAGAGCAAGTATGTATGTCTTGTCCTTCAAAGCATCCTCTGCCTCTTCGTGACTATTATGATGAGCTTCATTTCTGTTTGGGTTTCTTTTAACACTCATTGTTAGAGGAACGGGCTGGGAAAAAAAAACTTGTTGATCACTGCTGTCATGTACGGCTCTCCCGCCCACCGTCTCCTGTCCACTCACGATCAAATGTATGTGGCATTCACACAAGCAAGGACCCTGTGCAAGGAGGCCCCCGGCCCTCGACAGTTTTTGAATTGAATGGACATTAGATAGAGTAGATGGACTTACCTCGGTGCGCTGTCCGTGGCTGCAGGAGTACCACGCCCAGCTGGAGGAGATGCAAGTGACCATCAGGCAGCTGGAGGAGGATCTGTCAGCCGCCCGGCGCCGCAGCGACCTCTACGAAGCGGAGCTCAGAGACTCCAGACAAACAAGTGAGGAACTGAAAAGAAAGGCGGTGGAGTACCAACAGAGAATCCAGAAGGTACGTCAACACAGTGTTCAACGGGGAATAAGTGAAGTGGGTCGCAGTAGCGTCAGATATGGGTCTGTTTGGGGGCCCCCAGCCAACGTCCAATATCTCTTAGACCTGAATATTCCACAGGATTCTTTCTTTATGAAGAAGGAGATTCTTTGGGGTGAAAATTTCCCCCGGCTCTCGTGCTGGTCATCAGTTTCTACGGTTACTCACCAGTCAGGTATTCATCTATGTACACTTGTGTTATTTGTTTTCAGGCAAAAGAGCAGGGGAAAGCTGAGGTGGAGGAGCTTCTGTCCAAACTTGAGAAGGTACAAAGAATGTCTGATGCAGGGCAGGGCTGCTCTTTGAATCACATTTGTACTGTTATTGTAATGAGAGCACGTTGAGCATGAACCATATTAAAAACAAAAAATAGAAAATAGACATATCATTATCTTGAGTCTGAAAATCACCTATTTTTCTCAAGGTACAGTTCTAATGCAGCTGAAGCTGTGTTCATTAGAAACAAAAAGTTTTTATTTTCCCTCTTCAGACAAACTCAGAGCAACAGGTGAAAATCCAAGAACTCCAAGACAAACTTACCAAGGTGAATTCATTTTCAACATGAAATGTTTTAAAGAGCAGTTTCTCCAGCCCATGAGGAAACATGTCTCTGGATCCACTAACAGCCCGTGACCTCCTGACCCCCCCACAGGCTGTGAAAGCTAGTACAGAAGCCACTGAGCTGCTGCAGAACGTCCGGCAGGCCAAAGAGCGACTGGAGCGCGACCTGGAGCGCCTGCGAGGCAAAACGGACTCCAGCGACACACTTAAACGGCGCCTGAGAGAGACAGAGGTACCAGAATGAACTCTGCAAGTCTTTTTAATCGGACGGGCTTGTCACATGGGGTTCCTATTATTAGCCCATTGTGTACGGGATGCTACGTTCATTTAGCAATGGTAGCTGAGTCTGCTGAATCAGCACAATGTGAACAGATTTTGCTGTATTTTCAGTAGTCATGGAGCCATGTCCAGAAGAAAACCACCATTAATAAAATGGCGAATTTGGTTAATTTAACTAAAAGTGACTTTAGCAAAGTGACATGGTCTCTTCGGTGCATTGCTGTATGGTATCCTGTTTTTTGTGTGTAAGCAGGAGGGCCGGAAGACACTGGAGAACCAGGTGAAGAGGCTGGAAATGGTTGAGCGGAGGGAGAATAAGCTGAAAGATGACATTCAGACCAAATCCCAGCAGATCCAGCAGATGGCTGAGAAGATCCTGGTGAGAGAACAGATAAGACTCCGACTAATACTCTGCACCCCTAATTTCACCCCCTGGCCACATTGATCCCTTCCTCTCCATCTTTATCCTCATCACTTGTAATCTTAGAGCAGCAACATGTACACCATGTCCGGGAAAAGGCTCTGCACTCACTTAGCTCTAAGAAGTTAGTGCAGTCGCGCCGTTGTAACTTTTAAACTGTCAACATGAGCCGAAGCAGCTTCAGCCGCCTGGTGGATTTTCATCTTTTCAATGCAAGCTCCCTCATTTCCTTTGCTTAAGTACAAGTTTGTGCAGTTTCTCTGACTGCAGGTCCTTTGTTTTAGGGACTAGATTGTGTGCAACTGTAACACAAATCAAATGCTGCTTTAGAATTGAGTAGAATGTGTCCAGTTGTTTCAGTGAACTTCCTCTCTCCAGGAACTGGAGGACAACCTGAGAGATGCACAGTCCACAGCACAGAGGATGGAAACCCAGCTGGTTCAGAAGGAAAGACTCTACGAAGACAAAATCAAGGTGAGCCCACTCATGTCGTCTCTGGCTGCGGCAAATTGAATGTGTTCACTGAATATTAGCAGAAATTAGCCATTGTTTTGTTCTGTCAGTTGCCAGATTCTTCAAAGTCAGAAGACTGAAAAACTATACAGATTATTCTGTAAACATTTTAAGTAGTATTTTATTTTGAACATGTAAATTATATATATCATAAGAAAAGAGATGAAATAAAAATGAGATTGGGGGAAGAAGTAAAATAATAATACAGAAGACAATACTAATAACAGCAACAATAATTTAACCTTGTTTATTTTATGAAAGCGTGTATGAAACTTGAGACAAAAATAATAACGACCAGCTTAAATGAATACAAAACAAACAAATGAATGTCTCAGCTAAAAGCTAACGTGTAGTTGCATGTGGACCAGTAACATCCACATTAACATCCTCCACCCTGTGATGGATGCAGATCCTGGAGGCCCAGATGAAGGTGGACCTGGCTGACAAGGAGAGTCTGGAGGCCCGACGGGCCCAGCAGGAGGAGGAGTCCAGAGAGAACTGCAAACTTATAAGCGAGCAGAAAGCGGTAAGAAGACCCACGCTCAAATGCAGACAAAGTGCATTGAAGCCACCTATAACTACATTCAGTTCAGAGGTACTAGGTAGGGACATTACAAGACTTTTGAAACTTTTTTTAATATACCTTTATATACCAACGTAATTGCAGTAATTTATTTACTCATCCCACTTAATACTGTATATTACTATAAACTAAATGCAGCAGTCTTTGTATGATAGTGAAGGTTTCTGCCTGCAAAGTCAATGAAATTTCCATTTATGGTTCATTTTTCATATTAAGTCTATTCTTATACATAAAGTCTATATTACACAATATATGTATACATATGTTATGTATATATACATATGGCCATAAAATAGACATAGACGGATGGTTTCTCACCCAATTAAGGGATTAGACGTGTTGAAAATAATTTGTGCAATCATCATTTTTAAAACTATTATGTCTGTCTAGATAGATTGATACTTTATTTTATCTGCCAAGAGTCTGAATGTGGATGCGTGTTTCTGTCAATCTGCCCCCAGGGCAGCTGTGGCTGTGTCTGTGATGGTCTCTTTGGTCAGACTTATAATGTGAAAGTTATTGATGAACCACTTCACTGTCAACTTCAACTTTATTCCATCTAAGTTTCCAATTATTTTCCATATATTAATTTTAGACTATGATGAGACCGACTAAATTGTCGGTCTCATCATGTTGCTCCACAAAGCCTCGGCTCTCATCGTAATCTGGTTAATGTGGTGGAATGGAGGCAGCTAAGAAGCTTTTGGAGGCAGTCATCTGACATTGACGGGAGAAGGCACACCTTAAAATGATGCTAATAGGATTTTACTCGAGTGAAACCTTCTGTTTCCTTTAAAAAACGTCACAGATGAAATGTGGTAGCTTTTTTTTTTTTTTTTTAATTCTGCTTTCTTCTGATGTCTCCCTCCTCGTGCAGACCATTAACGCCATGGATTCCAAGATGAAGAACCTGGAGCAGCGCATTGCAGAGCTGTCAGAGGCTAACAAGCTGGCTGCAAACAGCAGCATCTATACCCAGAAGAATATGTGAGTTCATTCCATGACGTGCATGCTCGCTGCTTTCATGAGCGCCCCCGACCGCCACTGCCTCCCTCTCCCCAATCCTCCAGTTGCTTCATTAGTGTCCGTTTCCTTGTCCACACACCACCTCTCTTGTGTGGAAGCGAAGCCTTAGCGCTTCGGGTGACTACAGGCATAAGTAGCCTTAACGAAGAAAAATGATTGTATATCTCAGAGTTGAATAGTGATCCATTGTTTAGACAAAAGACACGTCTGATGGTCACAGCACAGTGACCACTGCGTTCCAGTTGTTGTCTGAGGTCGTTAGGTCTTAACTGCACACAGGAAGTGGCAAACTTCCCCAACCTCAGGTGTCCAGCCTGTAAGCTGGATTCACGCTCCTGTGCCCGATTGATGCGTACCTGTTTGCATTTATACGTTTGCAGAGAAAACGTAACTGTCCTAAGGGTGATCCGTGAGCGGAACATGACGACAATCTGTAGTTAGTGCGTTCACAAGGTCCGCCCTCTTTCAAGTCAGTATCAAAACAACGATAAACGGAAAGATAACGGCGAGATTCAATTCAGACAGACGTGGACATCAAGTCTGACTCAGAGGACCCCAAGTACTGAATAAACATGGCAGCAGTGGTTACATCTGTTATTTTGAAGAGTCGACTTCATGGGCCTCCACCTTTGTTGCAGGAAAGCTCAAGAGGAGATGATTTCAGAGCTGCGGCAGCAAAAGTTCTACCTGGAGTCGCAGGCGGGAAAACTCGAGGCCCAAAATGCTAAACTGGAGGAGCACCTGGAGAAGATCAGCCAGCAGGAGCAGACCAAGAGAACCCGACTCCTGGAGCTGGAGAGCAGACTGCGGGAGGTGAGACCACCGCCAGCAGAGGGCCAGTACCCAAACCCCTCATCTGCAGATTAAATCATTGACTTGATCTCACACAGAGCGTGGCTTTATGTTACTGCCTCCGCAAGAAAAGGGATTAAGACGGCTGATCAGCCAGTGAGCTCAGGTCCTTTTTCAGATAAACAGATAATTAAATGCTGAACCTCTTGCTCAAGGGTCTGTGTGCACAAACTGCACAACTCCAGACCCCATTTCACTGCTCATGATCGGTCTGTGGCAACAGGTGAGAATGTATTTCATAAAATGAAGGGTGAGGACTCTGTTGACTGCTCAGTAGTTCACTAAATCAGATGGCTCCCTGCTGCTGGTGGGTGTGTATACAATGTATTGGTATTCTTTTATTCTGAACATTTAAAACGGGCAGAAATAAGACTGCACAGAGAAAAGGAAGTCATTGATTATTATGCCAAATTAATAATAATGAAAAGCACAGAAATAATCACTGAAAATCTGAAAAGTTCATGTTTTTTACGTAATCAGTATAAAAGATGCTGCACGGACAAAGTTGTACTGATACATCAAAGCAATAAGGGACAACTGCGCAGCAGTAAACTCTCCGACTTGACTCCGTTTGCTCTGAATCGTTTGAGATTTAGGTTTGATTCAATCAAAGCCTGTAGATGTTAAAGTGACATCTGTTTGACACTTTTCTCATCTGGACATCTTTCATAATGCCAGGTATGAGGTTTTAAAAGTGGTGAAATCCATCTTGCTCTGTGCTCATCATCAGGAAGTTCAGAGTCAATGCTGCTTCCACCAAATATGAAACTCTTTGTAAATGAAAAGAAAACTGATGAACAGACAGAATGAAGACGGAACCACAGGAAGTTAGAACTAGAAGATTAATTAACATTTTCTCTTTGTAAAGGCTCATTTCCTTGCATGCTTGCTGCTGACGTTACTGTTTGACAGCCTGCTAACTAGATGTCATAGCTCTACACACACACACACACACACACACACACACACACACACACACACACGCACAGACTGCTGCTGAGAAGAGATGTGAAGTTTGGCACTAATTGCAGGCTTTGATGCACCACATACACACACACACACACACACACACACACACACACACACACACACACACACACAGTCAGTCTTGTCAGTTGCAGCTCCCTCCCTGTAATCACTGTGCATTAATAGCAATGCAAACATTCGGCTCTCGACCATAAAATCATATACAGCCTATTTTACCTCCACCTTTCATGTCTTTCATGTTATTTTATAACAAATAATCACATGAACCAAAGGCACCAACAGTATTTTCAACTTTTATCATTTTTTTTAAACTTGGATAAGAAAACACACAACATACAGAAACTCAAAGAGAAACAATTTTGTAAAGAATAACCTGTAAATTAAAATAAATTCATCATATGTCTGATTGATGTACATATAAACACAGAGAACAAGGCGAATATCAGAGAATGGAGTCAAGTTTGTTTGTGGAAGAGTTTGATGGGATAGAAATGGTCCATTGTTGGTATTTGAAAGAAACTCACAACTTGTTTCAAAGACGATTCAAACGCTGCTCTTCATCAGCAGCAGCCATCATCTTTGTTGTGTTCATAACCAGTGTTGTCTTCTTATCAAGCCCCGCCCACAGACTGTGTACATACATCAGATACACCCATGTGTTTGGTCCAAATTGATATTTTTCTGACTGCACATTCAGAATTTAACGCAAATAACTTTGGAAATTCTGCAAGAATTAATGTAAAGTGGGAGAAAAGAACCTGAAATGTCCAATAAAGCATGTTGTGTATAGTGACGCTGACAAAAAGACAAAGGTGTGAATGCGTCCTTCCACGTCAGCCATCTGGTTTCATATTATCCAGTTGGTTTCAGGTCACAGCACCACTGTAAAACAACTGACGTCCCGTTTCCCTTCCAGATGGGTCTGGAGCACGAAGAGGAGAAGCTGGAGATCAAGAGACAGGTGTCTGAGTTGACCCTGTCCCTGCAGGAGCGCGAGTCGCAGATCAGCAGCCTGCAGGCTGCACGGCTGGCGCTGGAGAGCCAGCTGCAGCAGGCCAAGACCGAGCTTGAGGAGACCACCGCCGAGGCAGAGGAGGAGATCACAGCCCTCAGGGTGAGGCGACGAATGCACGTCGGCATGTGCAGTTTGGTCATATGCTGCATTACCGGTGTGTTGCAGTGGCATCAGATAACTGGCAGTGACCCTTTGTTCTAGTGTCTGAGTCAACATGCCCGTCGTTTTCCAAGCTGTGGACGTCATTCGCTGCAGCAGCTTTAACACAAACTCCTGTTCTATCGGTCTGCAGAGGAGCATTATAAAACATTCCACTTCTGTTCTCATCATGATTTAATAGTTTGAGAGCACAAAATGCAGGTTGACTTATGATTTTGACCCTCAGAGGTTTTTGCTCTGGAACACACCATAAACTTGTGTTTTCATTTCAAATGTTTATAGAATCACAGAGACGAGATCCAGAGGAAGTTTGATGCCCTCAGAGACAGTTGTTCAGTAAGTGGCGCCTTAGATTCATAACAATATTTTAGACTATTTTACACTCAACTGGAAACGCAGCCCATGGACACGTGTTGCATTCACTTGACAAAAAATGATGGTGAAGCAGAATGCTGTGTCTGAATTAATGAGATAGTTGTCAGTGGAAAAGACCCATTAGTGAGTCATTGTCACTTGGCTTTTATCCCAAACTCTCTTGTCCGACACCTCTGCCTGTCTGCATGCTCAGGTGATCACTGACCTGGAGGAGCAACTTACCCAGCTGAGTCAGGAGAACGCCGAGTTGAACCGGCAGAACTTCTACCTGTCCAAACAACTGGACGAGGCGTCGGATGAGCGTGAGGACCAAATGCAGCTCAGCCAGGAGGTGGACCGGCTGAGGAGGGAGGTGGCTGACCGCGAGATGCACCTGAACAACCAGAAACAGGTACCACGCCATCATCTGCTCCTCGTCTGAGGATAGAGTAAAACTTTGAATAACTCCTCAAACTTCTGAAAAACAGATGGCAGCCAAGTGTTTTGGTGAGAACTGTTCCCGACGGTCTGCGCTTTCTTCTCCAGAACATCGAGACACTTAAGACCACATGCAGCATGCTGGAAGAACAGGTGGTGGAGCTGGAGTCCCTGAACGACGAGCTGCTGGAGAAGGAGAGGCAGTGGGAGGCCTGGAGAGGAGCCCTGGAGGATGAGAAGAGCCAGGCTGAGAGACGTACCAGGGACCTACAGAGGCTGCTGGACACCGAAAAACAGAACCGGTAACAGAGACCTCAGAATGTTTGCTGAAGTAATGGATGCACGATAAATCATCTACAGCACGTTGAATGTCCAGTTGTTGATTGCACTCACTGCTTCTTCTTGTGCGTCCCAGGCTGCGTGCAGACCAGAGAAGCTCTGAGTCTCGGCAGGCAGTGGAGCTGGCAGTCAAAGAGCACAAGGCTGAAATCTTGGCCTTGCAGCAAGCCTTGAAGGAGCAGAGGCTGAAGGCTGAGAGCCTCTCTGACACCGTGAGTCCTTTCCCGAACCTCATCATCAGCGCTTAACGTCAAACACACAGCAGTGTGTGTGCTTTGTTTTCTATGAGCTGTCAGAGATAATGATAATAATAATAGTAATCATACTGTGTGTATATCCACTCAGCTCAATGATCTGGAGAAGAAACACGCCATGCTGGAGATGAATGCCCGCAGCTTGCAGCAGAAACTGGAGACCGAGAGAGAACTGAAGCAGCGGCTGATGGAAGAGGTACGATTTTATGTGAATATGTGATGTGAATACTGCGGTTCAGACACACACCTCTCCCTGTATTTCCCTGTTTATTTCTTCATTGTTTCCACCATTTTCATATTGTTGTCTGACACTTCCCTGAGGATTTGATTTGATTTAACTTAATTTATCGATAAACATACTCCCACCACTTTAGAATCAGACCACTCTGAGGTGCATTCTGAACACATCTCCAATTTGGGAAAAAAAAAACAATCGCTAACAGAATCCGCCGTTCATTACAAGAGGCTGATCGTCTGTGTTTTTGTGTGCTTGTTTCCCTGCAGCAAGGGAAGTTGCAGCAGCAGATGGACCTTCAGAAGAGCCACATTTTCCGTCTGACCCAGGGCCTCCAGGACGCTCTGGACCAGACTGACATGCTGAAGACCGAGAGGACTGATCTGGAGTACCAGCTGGAGAACATACAGGTGAACTTAAAGGACGGTTCTCCAGGGAGAAACTGAGTCGGAGTCATATTGTACAATATTTTGACTGATGTCGGTAGTGTTATCTTAAAAAAGGCGGGTTTCTCTGGGGACGCAGTCACCAAAGGAAGTCTAAGTCTCAAAGGGAAATCCTTTCCATGTTGTCTTCAGATGTGCTTCCTTCTCTGAGTGTCTGTTTCTTCCTTCAGGCCGTGTACTCTCATGAGAAGGTGAAGATGGAGGGGACCATCTCGCAACAGACGAAGCTCATCGACTTCCTTCAGGCCAAAATGGACCAGCCCACCAAGAAAAAGAAGGTCTGTCTGATGTTACTATGCATTTATCACATTAAATCATCTGTGTTTGAAGTCAAGACACAAAAGTGTCTTTTGTGAATTTTATTCACTGACTATGACTCTTCAATTCCATGTGTGCAAACCAGCTGTGTATGTATTTGGAGTGTATAGATAGATACTTTTATTAATCTCCCAGAGAAGTGTGTGTGTGTGTGTGTGTGTGCGCGCGCGTGTGTGTGCATATATATATATATATATATATTTTTTTTTTTTTTTGAAGAAAATATTTTTTCCTGAAATAATGTCAATGCAAATCACAAATCAGAGGAAGACAGACACTGCAGCTCACCCCCCCTCACGACCACCTTCTCCTCTCTGTCTGTCTCTGTGTGTGAACTTACATCCATCATTCGTGGTGTTGAATATTAATTTATTACCTCAATACTGGTGCCTCAGGCTGGCTGTTTTCATGAAGATGTTAGGCCAGATCACTATAAGTGAAGTATTTAAACAGCGGAGTGGTCTGGGACCAAGCTGTTTGATCCACTGGAGAGCTGATCACCATAGACAGAGTTCAGTGGAACGTAAACCACTTGATTAGCACCGTGTCGCTCTTGTATTGTGACATCAACCATCTACAAACGAATCCAGTGGTGTTTCCTCTCTGAACAGGGGATATTTGGACGTCGGCGTGAGGACGTGGGCACCACCACGAATGGGGCTCTGGCCCCTGCAGCCCAGCCAGCAGTTCCCCTGCAGTACGGTGACATGAAAATGGCTCTGGACAAGGAACGCTCGAGGTGTGCAGAGCTGGAAGAGGCTCTGCAGAAGATGAGGATCGAGCTGCGATCCCTCAGGGAAGAAGGTATGTTCTCTAATACGCACTCTGGTTTCCAGCACTGCATGCTTACACCTTTGCGGGTGGGGGGAGGGGTTTGGGAGGCAGAGACCAAGAAGTTCAGTTACCATGAAACCGTTCGTACTGACTCAGGGGTTACTTGAGGTCAGGACTCTTAAGATGAGAACTGATCAACTATTCGGAATGCCACAATGTGCTTCCATCTGTCAGTAGTTTCCATAGCAACACCTCGCTCCACTACCTGCACCTGCAACGTCCGATGAGACTGGCTTATAAATGAATTCAGTTTTGGAGGTGGAGACAGTTAGGTTTGAGCTCAGTACTCTAATAGTTGTTGTTGTTGTTGTTGTTTCTGTGGGCATATAGCAGCTCATTTCAAAGCTCAGGACCATGTGGCTTCATCCACGCCGGCCCAGGCCCGCCATCAGATCCTCATGTCGGCCATTGTCAAATCGCCAGAGCATCAACCCAACCCCTGTGGCCTGCTCAACCCTTCAACCCGTGCCAAGGAGACCTCCACACCTGAAGGTCGGTCACAACGCCTACGCATACACACACACACACACACACACACACCCCACAATTTCAATCAGTTTACATGTACACTGTTGGTGTCAACACCACTAAATTTCTGGTTTGCGTATTGCGTTCATGTGGCGTGTTTTCTGTTTTGTCGTTGTCTCTCAAATCAGGATTACGATGTTCAGTGAAGTTGGATAACAATGTTCTGGACATGTTCCAAACCAGCAACATGGTCTGTTTAAGTCACTGTGCTTTTATCCTGCTGACATCGTAATCCTGCCTGGGCCTTTGTCACAAAGTAAGAACCCTGGGTTAACTAGGTAAACTGTTCATGAAGCATTAAAAACAGGACAGCCCACGAACCAAAGTGGTTGAATCACGGTATTCAGCATGTGTGTGAGTGGGGAGTGATACGGCGTGAAAATGATACCACAGCGATACCACAATCCTCACAATATATGTACTTTATCTATTTATTTACTTATTTCATTTAATTCACATACAGGTTTCATGTGGTTTTCATTTGCTGTCAACGTGTAAGAAAAATTAGTGAAGTCTGTTATCTCCTTTCTGCCTCCAGTAATCCAGTGAATATCAATTAGACATCCAATCATTTACGTTTGTCCTGCTGTCCGCCGCCACACACCGGTTTGTTTCGCATTTAGATGCCGAGACTGATGAAAATCATCAGATTTTCCACTGAATGTGTTCAAACTGGTCTTTCTTCATGTTTTTCAAGCTGCGGACTAGAAGTTTCAAAGTCCACCCCTCCCCTGTTCTGTATCACAACCTGAAACTCGGGCGAACCCTAAAGAAGTATTGAGAACATAACATATTGTTCCTGAACTAAGAGCAGCTTTGTAGAGTTGTACATCTTGATTTCTAAATTGGAATGCTGTGATGGAACGTTCAGACTTAGCAGGAGTTACGACCTCATACGACACATGCCTGACTGTATTTATCAATACAGCCATATTCATTTTTAGGATATGGCTCCACCTTAATGTGTGTGTATCCTTTCATCTCCTGACGACTCTGTTACTTTCTGATTTGGGCCCTTCGACTGTCTGTGTTGTTTTGCTGTCACCTAGCTATCTCCTCTCTGTCTCTCTCCTCTGGCTCCTTCCAGAGAAGAGAAGGGTCACCTTTGAAAGTAAGTTAGCAGTAGTCACTCATTCCTTCGCCTCGCGCTGTGCTGCCTCTCATGTGCACGTTTCACTGTGAGCGCACGTCATCATCTGTCCTGTTTTACAGCAACTTAACCAGAAGGACAAAGTGGGCGTCTTGTCTTTTCCGGCATCCTAGTTTCTGCACACGTGGTTTACGTGGCACACAGAAGGGACAGGCAGCATTTTCCTCATCACATCCTCAGACTTCAATCTGCCGTGTTTGAAAATACTTAATTCATTTGTCACACTGCCCCATGCTGCTTGGGAGATAATGACAGCGATGCTAGTGCGTTCCAGTCGTTGTCAGTGTCATCTTAGCTGCATTCAGGAAGTTACAAGTACAACGTCCCTTTCCTCAGATATCTGTGCTGGGACTCGGTCCAGCTTGGAAGACACTGAGTTCACCATCCAATATGGTGGCAGCAAGGTGTCGTTTTTAAGCTGTACAGATCCGGCTCGACTCAGTTCGACTGGTTTGATCGCTTTTCCCTAAAAATTCCGTTCCTCCTCGATGTGAGTGCTGACATCACAGCGGGAGCTGTGAAACTCTTGTGACAGCGTTTGACTCCCTCATTGATGGACCGCAGAGTACATGAGCCTTGTTTTCAGAGTCCGACAGTCTGTCGTCATCACGTTCTAGTATCAGCTCAGCTTGCTTGGAGTCGGGGGAACCAAACAGGGCATCAGGTTCCAGGTTGTATCCCCAATGGAAACGCAACCAAAGCTGTGTCGAGCGGAGTCGTGCTGGAATGTTTAGTTTTTGGAAGTTGCGTCACAGCGGGTTACGACCTCAGACATCTGATACAACTGGAACGCAGCATGAGTGTCGCTGAATCGTCACCAGCTTCTGAAACACTTCAGCCTGCCACAGCCTCACAGTTTCCCGTCGCTGAAGCTCTCCGCTCACCTCCCCGTTTCATCCCACAGAATTCGGCCGTCGTGTGAAGGAGCGAATGCACCATAACATTCCTCATCGCTTCACCGTGGGCCTCAACATGAGAGCTGCCAAATGTGCCGTCTGCCTGGACACCGTGCACTTCGGCCGGCAGGCTGCCACTTGTCTAGGTGTGTAACTGGCCAGAGACATTTCCGAGGCTGAGTTGTTGGCTGGCCTCCACAGAAAGTTCACAAAACGGATACTCTTCTTAGTTCTCAGTAATAAACAGAATTTGAATTGTGTATTTTGTTTTCCCGCAGAGTGCAACACCCTGTGTCATCCCAAATGCTCTCCGTGTCTTCCGGCCACCTGTGGGCTGCCGGCTGAGTACGCCAGTCACTTCTCCGAGGCTTTGTGCCGGGACAAGGCCAACTCTCCCGCTCTGCAGGTCAAAGAGGCCAGTGGCCACGTTCGTCTGGAGGGCTGGATGAAACAGCCGAGGTTTCTAGTCCTTTCCTGTCAACCTGAGCATTGTGCTGCACACGCAGCTGCCCGACTGCTTTGCTGATGTGTGTTTGCTTACTCAGGAACGGTAAACGTGGCCAGCAGGGCTGGGAGAGCAAGTATGTCGTTCTTGATGGAACCAAAGTGTCGATCTATGACGCAGAGCCCAGAGAAGGTTTGTCCTCCCTGATTTATGTTAAAAACAGTTTGTCATCATTGTACTTCCGACACCACACTGCTGGTCCCTGAGTTATTGTTCAGGGGCAGTGAGCTACTGAGTCTCTGATCGTGTTTTGTTTCGTATCCCTGGGAACTGAATGTTTTGGAGGATTGTCTGACACACAGGTGACAGAATATTACAGTTAATTTGGCGAATGACGCTGCCGGCGCATTCGTCTGGACTGATTTGCAGACATATGGCTGCTGTAAATTATGTATCACTCTGAAGTACGGTGGCTTTTTTCCAACTTTTCTGTTTTACACAGAGTAATTAGATGAGAAGGCCAGTATCACAGTAGGTGACCTGATATTCGTTGCTAAATTCCTTGCAGATATATTCTGCAGACTGAATAAGATGGACCTAAGAGAAATGGTTTTCTGTATTTACAGGGTTTATATTTTTGGTAATTGTGAATACAGTGAAGTATTCATGATGAATTTTAGTAAAACGTAAAAAGGGATCAAATGCATTTTCATTAGTTGTTTCCTCAGCATCTTGCAGTACAAAAGCAGTTAGCAAATGCTAAATCTGCCATAAGATTATAACAGGTCATCTACCTCAAAGATGTTTTACAACCGCTGCTCTCTGCCAGTACGAGGGAAACATTTTTTTCTTTTTCTTTTCAGATTGTACAAGGGCTGAGGACGAGTTTGAGCTGTGTTTGCCTGATGGTGAGGTGACTGTTCACGGAGCTGTCGCAGCCTCTGAGCTAATCAACACTGCAAAGTCAGGTACCCGATCAGTCCCAGCTAATACCTCGACACTCAGGCCGCAATCGCACAGGGACAGAACCTGAACCACTTTTCTCTGTAGAGTTTTCTGTAAACAAAACCACTGAAAACGCAGGAGAATATCTGCCAGGCCTCTGAGAGGCACTGTATCACTGCCACAGAAATATACCCAAAACAGAGACAAAGGCATGGAGCATGTGGTGTAAACAAACACAGGAAGTATCAGAATTCAGCGTTCTGAACTCTGATCTGTCATGGTTGTGGGCAGAGGTAGAGAGAGGTGGAGCTTTGACGTTGCTTCAGGAAGGATGTGTATGGGCTGTAACCATGGAAACGTGTGGACGAAACATCAGTATGATAAAAAGAAAGCGGTGAATTCACCTGAGCTTGTTTCTGTGTGGACATATCCTTGTATCCTCATCCTCGTGTGTGCGTGTGCGTGTGTCTGTGTGTGTGCGTGTGTGTGTGTTCACACAGACATCTCTTACGTTCTGAAGCTGGAGTCACATCCTCACACCACCTGTTGGCCTGGCCAGTCCCTGTACTTCATGGCTCCCAGCTTCCCTGACAAGCAGCGCTGGGTGGCCGTGCTGGAGTCCGTGGTGGCTGCGAGTCGTGGATCCAAAGACAAAGTGGACTCTGATGCCGTAAGTAACTTCATAGTGTGATAGACTGAAGACCCGGTTCAGTCTGTGATCCAAAAGGCAGCACGTATTATTTGGCAAAAAAAAACATCCGGTCAAATATACAGAATGTGGCCATGAAACATCAGCTAGTGCCTTCACTACTTCTTCTCCCCTCCTTCTTTCCTCTCTCTGCATGTTCTCAACATCCACATCTTTCTATATGTGTGTCATTGTTTTTCTGTTCATTTGTTCGACTGTGTGTGTTTGTGTGTGTTTGCGTTTTGTCCATTCACCTTGGTTGTGTGGCTCATTATAGGCAGGTGGTACTAAAAGACAGAAGAACCTTTCTCCTCTGGTTCAGGTACAGTAAGTGGCTGCACGAACGCTTGAGCTTCAGTGGCGGTTAGGCTGAGCATGTAGTAGCAGTACAACAACCAGAAGATGGCGTTACTGAGTGTTTCTCTTGACAAACATTCTCCAGTCAAAAACACATCAAATAAGTCTTTATGCTGCTGTGCACTTTTGGCTTTGCATATATTCTATCATGCATGCTTCTGCAAAGCCTTGTACTGCTCTGAAATACACACACACACACGCGCACACACACACACACACACACACACACACACACACACACACACACACACACACACACACATGCCCGGGCCCCATTCCAGAAGGCAGGTTTAGTAAAAAGTAAAGTTTGTTGTTCCAGAGATAAGGAAAACTCTGAATTTTCCTTAGTTCAGAGTTTCAGATAAACTGTAAACATATGACACTTTTGCGTTTGCTTTGATTTCTGTCAGTTTACATGAATTGAAACGTCATGTCAGGATGAACAAACTCAGGGTTTAACTACACTCGCTTTCGAGAATAAATCCCTGGAAGTCGGTGTGCTGTTACAGAAACATTAGCTGGCAAAGAGCCTTTTCATCCAGTGCGGTTTTTATTTTTAATATATTTTTAAGTATGTATTTGAAAAACACAACCTGGTTAGAATATCTGACTATTTCTCATTTGTGAGACACAAGAGATTAGGTGGTTGTCAGAAAATGTGCAGACGATTCTCACTGCAGATGACAGCTGATGTGGACTCAGTCTTTGCTTTGCCCAGTCACACCCCTCAAACCTTTTCTCATTGGATGTGTTTGAAGTCATAATCTTCTGCAGACAGGCGGGGGCAAAAGTTAACTCATTAACGTCACGTGTGTATGTACCACCCCTGTGATAGAAGAGGAGAAACGGCTGCTTCTCTGTTTCTATACACAGTTTAAAAACCTTCTTCTCATGCTCCTTTTGTTGTATAGAAACCAGAGAGCACTTTTAATAATGAAATGCTTATTTTGTCACATAGTTTGACTGTTTTTAAATCCTGTTTGTGTCAATTCAACGGACTGTTTCAGAAAGCATGTTTAGTTGAAAAACAAAAAACTACAATGAAACAATGAAAAAGACTACATGGAACTACAGAATTTAATTATATTGTCACATAAGATGAAAACCTGTCAAGTTTCATATGTTTACTGTTTTTTATTAAACCTGCGTTGTAAAACCTGCGTGAAAGACTGGACGCAGGAATCGTCAGCTCCCATCTAAAGTCAAAGGACTTTCCAGTCAGAATCCAGGTTTCCTCTGCTTCTTCCACTGACTCATCATGCGCGATGAGCATGCTGCCGACATCCCTAACGCGTTTCCTTCCGCTGCTCTGTGTGCTTCTTGTCCTCCTTGTCGTCCCGCACAGAAACTTCTGGGCAACTCCCTGCTCAAGTTGGAGGGTGACGACCGCCTGGACATCAACTGCACTCTGCCGCTCACTGACCAGGTACCAGAACGAGTCATGTGATCACCGCTGCACCTCCCTGCTCCCCGCTGAGCGTTTCCTGTGTCATGATTGGACTGCAGGTGGTGCTGGTTGGCTCTGAGGAGGGTTTGTATGCTCTGAACGTCATCAAGAACTCGTTGACCCACATCCCGGGCCTGACCTCCGTGTTCCAGATCCAGATCCTGAAGGAGCTGGATAAGCTGCTGATGATCACGGGTCAGTGAACGTCACACTGGACTGATCAGCACCAACTGTAGTCGCCATCTTTGATTGACTGATTGAACAAATATCAATAAATCGACTCAGTTAACTTGTTTATCTGCAAAGTCCAATTGTTTTAGACATATATAAGCATGGATCGATGTACTGCTAGTTTACATTGTGTATTACTTGTTAAGCTTAGACTCTGTATCTCTAGTTTAGACTGTGTACAAGTAGTTAAGACTGATGTAATACGAGTTTAGATTGTGTGTTACTAGTTGAAACTGCTGCTAGTTTAGTTTGTTTAGATTGATGTACTAATAGTTTACAACGATAAAATGCAGTACGAGTTTAGATTGTATGTCACTAGTTTAGATAGGTGTACTGACGGTTAGATGGTGTATTAGCTCTGTATTACTGGTGTAGACATTTGATGGTGACTTCTGTGGTCCTCATGGTTCAGGGGAGGACCGAGCACTGTGTCTTGTGGAGATCAAGAAGGTGAAACAGTCTCTGTCTCAGTCTCACCTCCCAGCTCAGCCTGACCTCACCCCATTCATTTTTGAGACCGTCAAAGGGTGCCACCTCTTCTCCTCTGGAAAGGTTCGTCAGCGCAGTGTCCTTCTCACCAGAAGGTCACACAGCAGACTCTGCTGACTGCGTCTGTTCCTCTTTTCAGATCGACAACGGGATCTGTATCTGTGCAGCCATGCCCAATAAGATCACCATCCTGCGACTCAATGAGAGCCTCAATAAGTTCTGCATCAGAAAGGTGAGTGGACCCCTGGGATGGACAGATGACGGTGGGTGACAACTGGTCATCTGTGGTTTGTACCTGCAGGAGATTGACACATCGGAGCCCTGCAGCTGCATCCACTTCACCGGCTACAGCATCATCATCGGCACCAACAAGTTCTACGAGATCGAGATGAAGCAGTACATGCTGGAAGGTAGCTGACCACTGCCGGGATGACGCTATACACTCAGCTTCTCTGCTCCTGCTGTGACTAAACCCACTGACCGTCTGCAAGTAGCAGGGTTAAAACACAGTATTCACAAAGAGCACTAGACCGATTCACCTGTTCTTGACAGTATAAATAGAATATAGATAGAAACACAGAGACCTGCGGTCATGTTGATTCAACTTGGAGTTTTGTTCCTAAAAAACTTTCTGTTGTGACTCACGAGTGTCTGCTGACTAACAGACGTGACGTCTCTCCACAGAGTTCCTGGATAAAAACGATGTGACGCTCGCATCGGCCGTCTTCGCCGCATCCTCCCACAGCTTCCCCATCTCCATCATCCAGGTCACCACGGCGCCGCAGAAGGATGAATACCTGCTCTGTTTCCATGGTGAGACGTTCGTATCTGCAGAGTTCTCAGACGGTTGTGCTGCTGTTGTCTTTTTCCTTTTGTCCACTCTGACCTGGTAGGTTAACAGCTCAGTGTCGTATGTTTCTATCAGAGTTTGGTGTGTTCGTGGACTCATACGGACGCAGAAGTAGAAGTGATGACATCAAGTGGAGCCGTCTGCCTCTTTCATTTGGTAAAAGTTTCAATTTGATGTTTGTTTGTTTTTTTTTATTTAATGAACTGTTCAGCTGCTTTGAAATGACGCTGACCGTGTTTTGTCTTTCAGCCTACAGAGAGCCCTACCTGTTCATCACCTACTTCAACTCCCTGGATGTGATTGAGATTCAGGGTCACACTACTCTGGGGTAACGTTCCTCTTTCCTCCGTTTCCCTTTCACACATCATCACTCATTATTCTATAGCTCTAAGTCACATACATACTACAAGCAGGACGCCCCCTCCCTCCTATGCAACCTGAACCACCTGATTCATGGCCTCTGACGTGCACCAAAGGCAGTTTTTTGACCGAAGTGTGCGTAATACGGAGCCCTTCTTATTCTAGTTCGATCCACTCACATTCAGTCACTCTAGCTTGAAATAAACAAACATGGAAGAAAAAGAAACACGACAACGAGGTTCAATGCGAAACAACGTAGACAGACGGACGTAGAAGTCAAACCACTCATGGCGGAGTAGGGTCCTCGTCAGTCCCATGAAGAGACATGAATCTAGTTGACCTCAGTTCAGAGTCCCAGATGGCGTCAGTAGCTCAGTTCCATCTGTCACTAAACTGATCAAAATGTTTTTGTATCACTGGGACGTTTTATTTTATTTCAGTGACTCTTACACACACACACAAACTGTTGGATTCATTGGAGATGTTTTTTGGGTTTTTTCATAGTTATGGTACATACTAACAACTAGTATTGTTCCATCAGTGTTCCGGCGCTGAGAATCACAACAAAGCTCTTTGCTCGTCTTAGGTCACACTCCTATGCTCACCTGGACATCCCCAACCCACGCTACCTCGGCCCTGCCATCTCCTCCGGCGCCATCTACTTGGCGTCATCCTACCAGAACAAACTGCGGGTCATTTGCTGTAAGGGCAACCTCATGCAGAGCCAGGAAGGAGGCGAGCTGCAGCGGAACGGCTCTGGACGGAGGTGAGGACCAACAGACACACATGCACACACGCTTTGTATCCATGAACATCACATATCACATTGAACTTCACAAAGCCTTGTTGATCCAAACGTTTATTGACCGTCAGCAAGTGTTGAAGAGGTCCAGGTGTGGAATCAACTCTGGAAACACTTTGTATCATGAATAACAACAAGGATCTGTTAAACATGGTTCCAGCACAACTCGACGTCACTCGACTTTGCCTTGTTTACGCAGATTTATTCTGATTGGTCACTGACGTCCCAAATACTACCATCACCCCAAACATCTATCGGCAGCTTTACCAGCACTAGTGACGTTGACGTGTCTTCTTAACTGATGTGTTGAAACCACACCGTGGGCCGTCAGTGAAGTCATGTGGTGTCTGGTTAGAGCATTCACAAGGAGCTGGACACAGACCCACAGCGTGGTGTCTGGTCTGAGACAAGCGTCCCCAAACTCCTTCGTGTCCGACATTGGTTATGTGTTTGTGTCGCATATAAAACACCGTCACAAATGCTTCACGCGGCCGTCAGACATCAGCCCTCCCATTGAGGAGGAGCTGAACCGAGTCGAGCTGGAACTGTCGAGGGAAAAAAAAATGCATTTATTAAACTTCTTCACAAACTTCCTTCACGTACTTTCCTGGAGCTCCCCCTCCCTTAACACAGGACTGTGGGGTCCCTCACAAACGCTGGTGCTGTTGGTGGAGGCACTGAGGGGCACAGGTTGGCGGCCACATGTGGTGACGGTAAACTGGGTGTTCGCTGTGGTCGTCAAAGCCGAGCGTAACAGACACATCTCTGTGTTTTGCAGGAGGAAGAGTTCGTTTTTTATGTGTAACAAGACCTAGGATGTGTTATTGTTTTTAAATTGAAATGACTTGTTAAAATGAAATAAATAAAAGACTCACTTCCTGCGTTCGTATCTGGTCGATTATAACGAGGGGCTCGCTGACACAGGACCTTTTTGAAAACAGACAAGTACTGTACGTCATTTTCCATCGTCCACACGGCAGCAACCTGAGTCCCATGATGCCAAGCAGATCCCCCTGACCCCGCCCACTCACACCCCGTCTCCTCCCTCGCAGCCCCAACAAACGTGGGCCCCCCTCCTACAACGAGCACATCTCCAAGAGGCTGGCGGGAAACGTCCACGGAGAGCCCGGAACACCCCACCGCTACCGAGAGGCACGGACCGAGTTCCGGCGGGACAAGTCACCCAGCCGCCTCCTGGAGAGGGAGAAGTCTCCCGCCAGGATGCTGGACAGCCGGATGGTGGGGTCCCCTGGCCGAGCCATGGCCGACCCCCGGCTGGAACACTCCCCGGGCAGGGCCATGGCCGACCCCCGGATGGACCGCTCCCCTGGCCGCATGATGGACGTACGCAGGGAGAGGTCTCCTGGTCGGTTCGAGGAGCGCCAGAGGCTTCACACCGGGTCCGGACGCACCCCCATCAACACCGTCAACAAGGTCTGTCCCTCCCTTTAGTCCTTCACTGGGGGGGGTCTTCATGAGGTTCAACCGTACTCCAACCTGACATCTTGTCCAGGTTCTGGATACTAAAGTAGCATGTCGTGAGGTTTACAGACCTCGAAATAGACCAACCTTGACCCTAAGACCACAATTAGAACGACAAAGCAGTGTTCACTTCTGTCGGTCTGGTTTTCTTGAACATTATGGAACGGGGACGAGTCCTGTTCTTAGCTGCACAACTAGCGTCCTCCTGTGAATACGGTGCCTGGTTAATGGTGTGAAACACCATGTGACCATGCGATGAGCTGGCGCGTCCCAGGTGAATGTACCCTGAATGTAAACCGCGGTTAGTAACCGGAGCTGGTGGGAGATGATGGATGGAGGTTTTTGCCATCTACACAGGTTTATAGAGGGGTACATGAGATGCTTCTTCAGTCAGCGTCTGTTTCCTCCAGTGGCTCATTGGTTCTTGTGTGTTTTACCTGACGTTTTTTTTTTTTTTTTTTTTTTTTATGTTGACTGTGATCCAACAGGTGTGGGACCAGTCGTCCGTGTGAAAGACGGCAAACTGCTACCAGGTCACCCCGACACACATCATCACCTCTGATCGGATGAAAACAACTGCAGCTGCAAAAATGAGACAAATAAATCTGTTTCACCAGGGACTGGTGACTTTTCATGAGCTGCGTCACACAAAACGCCGCATGAACAATCTTATCCTACTCGTTCTGACTCAGTCATCAGTTTACACACACACACACACACACACAAACCCATAGAGCAGAGTTGCTGCTACCGCGTCCATTTACTTAATCAGCTTTCCCTCAAAACGTTCCCAAATGTCCAGTCAGGGCTCCTTTCTCTGCTCCGACAGTTCTCTTCAGACGATCACCGTGACAGGACGCAGCTCAAACCCCAAACGTCACCTTCAGACCCGCCCTCAGATTGGTTGACACTAAAACTGCACTACTCACAATCGCCAGCGGCAGCAGCACTGGACCAGGACCTTTCTACCCCTTCAGATTTGACTGTAAATAGCAAGACATAATTTTATATGCATACACATATATAAATATATATATATATATATATTGAGATGGAATTTGCAGGCTGGACAGGCCGTGTCTATTTTTGTTAAAGAAAAAACAAAGTGATTACTTGTCCTCTTGAATGTCCGACCTGTTAAAACGTCCTTTATCACGTGAGTGATTGTACCTCGTCTGCACTTCCACCCGTCAAAGGCAAACCTCCGCCCCCAGTAGAAGGCATGGGGGTCATGTTTGAAGCTTTTACAGCGTCGTACTTGAGTATTTTCTGTACACGGTTTATGATATCGTATGTAACCCCGCACCCCGTTCAAAGTGAAGATAAAGACAAAACTTCTATTTATTTTTTCCTGATTTGTAAAAAAAAAATGGCATGGATATGTATATCTGAACTGAAACAGAGTGTGGTCTTCTGCTTCTGCCGTCTAGTTTCACTCCCTGGTTTTTATCGACAGAGAACCTTAGTGACATGGTTTGATGTTCTCGCTCGTGCATTGAATTCATATCACGTCTTTTAACTTGACTTGATGCTGTGGTGAAAAAAAACGAGAAACGAGATCCGTCTGTACAGTAAAGTGAGTTTTTTTTTTTTTAACCTCTCAACCATTTTTTTTCCCTATTTCATTTCGAAACTCTCCACGGATGAACTTTGACCCCGTCTGGTGGTTAACAGGAGGGTTCGTCCAACCCCTCCGAAGCCATGAAAGTTCCCGTCAGACGTGAAACGTTTCTGAATGTATCCAACATATCAGACAGAATGCTACTGATTGCACAGGTTTTTGACACACAGGAAACTGTTTTTTTCTCATACTTTTCTTTTATTTTTATACTTTTCATGAGTATTTTGTTTCGTTGAGTCACAACACGCTGGATAAGATATTGATGTCTGCTAACAAATGTTTTTATCAGCGTTCCCTGTAGAGATTTTGTCACAAAAAAACATTAAATATTCCAAAAACAGATCTCTTCCCGTCTGTTTATCAGAATCAGCATCTGCATGATTGTACACACCAAGAATTTGTACATAGAAGAAGAAGAAACTGTGCACAATGACAAAATAACTCAAGTAAATAAATATTGACCGTTCTATATACAGTTTTGTGGGATTCTGCTTCACATTGAGAAAACAGCTCATGTTTCTG
>JBBMJM010000008.1:3517501-3534250 GCA_037832705.1 Centriscus cristatus | reverse complement strand
CCTCCTTTTACTGCAGTTCCATTTTTGGTCAACAGGGAACTTGTGTGTGTGTGTGTGTGTGTGTGTGTGTGTGTGTGCCTTGCGCAGCAGTCACGGTATGTTCCCTTGGCGACTGACACACCTCGACGTGTTTGTGCGGATGGGTCAGAGCACGTCTGGCGCAGCGGTGAGCGAACAAAGACGACCTTGTAGCCGTCTCCCGTCGACAGCCGTGAACTCGTGCAGCTCAGTCCGTTAACGTCTCTGGTGTGGAACATCTGGATCAACATCTGGTCACTGAAATCAACAGCTCCACCAACATCGGCCCTCCAGTTTGCTGCAGATGCTTGATGATGTTTACGAGGATAAGACACACGAGTGGGATGTGTGTCCACAGACGGGAGTGTCGACGTGCGCTCTGTGCGTCAGTGAAGTGATAGATATGAGTCATGTGTTTCTTGTGGTTGGGTCAAAGTACATTTGACACTTCCCTCTTCAACAGAAGCAGACATACGTTGTTAAGCAAATATTTAATATATAATCTTTTTTTTTTGCCTAAGCCAGCTCTTGTTCTGTCCTTGACAGAGCAGAGAAAGGTTTTGTATTTCATCGTTGGATCTATTGTTTGTATTTCGTCGTCCTCTACTATAGAGTCAGAGACATTTTGACACACACACACACACACACACACACACCCTGCCTGCGGTAGTGTAAACAGCACCGAGCTACAGAAACTCCGGGGGATGAGCCCAGGCGTCCGTGTCCTGAACGGAATCTGGGCTGTGTGACGCCATCAGCATCCGAGTTGATCCTGCTCCCTCCGCTTGTGTCATCGGGAAGCAACGCAGCAACAGAGAACACCGATCTGAGACTGTCCTCATGTGACCTGACGTCATCACGAGGAGTGTTTGTCGGCAGTGCACGACCATCTTCAAACAGGACCTTCATGATGATCACATGGCTCCACACTCAGTGTTCATGGTTGAAATGATCCAACGTTCAAATAACTAAACTAACAAATAACTCAAGTAACTTAAGAATAAAAGTTTAGCCATAAAGAAAACAAACCTAGTCAATGGTCGGGTGATTTCAAGGAACTGAGGGAAAATAATAACTTGGAAAGCACTCGGAGAGGGTGGGCTCCAACCCCCGACCTTTGTGTTCACAGACACACCCACTAACCACTGGACCACAGAGACAGTCCACTGCGCCTGAGGTGGAGTTCCAGACACAGATCTGACAATGAGGACGAATCCTTCAACACATTCCAGGATCCAGACGCTTCCAGAACACAAACGACATTGGGTTAGTTGGCCAAGCTCCTGGGCGGAGGTCATAAAGGTCCGTAGTCATCGTTTCAGTGTTTCAGGACCAGTCATGTCTGCCAGCATCAGGAGGGGCTCGTACCTTTGTCTCACCACTCCCTCGCCGCTGATAAGAGATCCGTCTGCTTGTTTGATTTCACAACGGACGCCTGTCGGCTCTCGGCTCTCGGCTCCGGCGTCACACGCTGCTTTCAGCGGGTCCTCGTTGGTGTGAGTACTTGAGTCAGGTGGCTGGAGTTGGTCTGGTTCAGGAGGTTAATTTTAACCCCCCCTTGGGCCTCCCTGAGCTCTGGTCCTGCCAGCCGGCAGCCGGCCTGTTTGGGCGCCTTCTTCTTCTTCTTCTTCTTCTTCCTCCTCCTCTACTTTGTCTGTTCTGTCCCGCCCGGTGCCACGTTCTGTCTTTCTCTGTAGGTACGCCTCCTCTCCATTTTATCGTTATAGCATCAGACCTGTTCGCTTTCACTTGAGCAACAGCAGCAGAATCTTTTGGAGTATTTTAGGAATTGGGAGTCTTTGGAATTACACTGGTGCTGTTGTTGCCATGGTTTCCGTTGGAGTATGGCTCTGGATGTTGACCACCCTGCTGTTTTATTGGCTTGTGCTGTGTCCGTGTGTTTAATTATTGCTGTGTAAATGGTGGTCGTGGGAAGGATCAGAGTCAGAAATACTCTGTTTATCACTGGAGGGGTTGTTGCAGCAGCTCCTACTAAGACTAGAAATACAGATGTGGAATATAGAGCGATTATGGCTGGACGAACTGATTGATTGATTGATTGATTGATATATGGTGGTTATGGTGAAAGAAACAGGTATAAAAAGAAAAAAAAAGGACCAGGCCCAGTATTATTATTATTATTATACATCCCTGATGGCTGGAATCACCAGAGGTTGTCATGAATTCATGCTGACGTTCCTAATTCACTGTCAAAGAATGCTGTGATGCTGAGGAAGCGTCTGTAAACTGGCTGCGAGCGTCATGTCGTTATCGTCCTCGTTCACCATCATGTGACCTCGTAATGAGCTTCCGGCCTGAGATGACGCTGATAAAATCTTCCCTCCGTGTGTCCGTAGATGCGTTGCTGGCGGACCTGGAGTCCACAACGTGCCACATATCAAAGCGCCCGCTCTTCCTGTCCGAGGACACGGCCTACGCTCTGCCTGTCGGGGCTCAGACGACCAACGGCTCCTCGCCCCACGTCCCCCCCGCTCCCTCCGAGCAGGCGCTCAACGGCCTAGAAGAGACAGAAGCCAATGTAAGTGTGCTGTTCACTTTTCAGTGGGATGTTCCTCTCCGCAGGAATCCACGATGTTTAAAACCTTCACTTCCCCCCGTCAGTCGTTCAGCTCCGCTCAGAGAAGCCCCCTGTCAGGAGGCAGCAGCAGTCCCAGTCAGCCCGTCGGTGAGGAGGACCACGTGTACAGGTAGGACTGCAGATTCATACGCCCCCCGCCGTCGAGTAGAGCTGCCACAGAGGCGATTGAAGGAAACTTCCCTCCTTTATCAATATGTGCCGCTGTGTGGAAGTTTCATTTATTAAAAGTGGAAGTTCAGAAGCAGTTCTTCCTCTCCGGCCGTCGGACGTGGTGTCTTCTCAGACGTTCTCGCAGCAGAATGCCGCAGCGGAGCCAGTTGCAGTTTCAGTGATCTTCTCAGACTATGATGTGGCTGATGTGCTTCCCCTGTCTTCCCCTGCCACCCGTCTGCTTCAGCAGTCACCTTTTCCTCTGTTCAAAGCCTTTTTACCTCAATGATTATGTTAAACATCGACTCAAAGGATTTCTTTCAGCTCCAGTTGTGCTCTGCTAGCGCCCCCAACGATGTCCTATGAGAGGATATTTCCTGGGCAATCAGCTACAGGAAAGGTAGCTACAGTTCTCCAGAGGCTTTGATGACGGGTACGGCGCCGGCTCGCACAATAACGGCGGATAATTGACACAGAAGCATCAATGTGCTATCCCAAAACGTATGAGCAGGTTTCAGTGAGCGACGTGTGACTATTGGACTCGGAGCTCCACACGTTCCCCTGTGATGTCGGCTGCAGCACTTTGAGTGCACACGCTCGGTTCTTGACTTCTGACTTCACTTTCCATTTCTCCCAGTTTACCCAACAAACACAAGACCAGCGAGTCATCAGCTGCCGCCATGAACTTATCCTTCGGCAGCAACCTGTCCGAGTTGGACCGCCTGCTGCTGGAGCTCAACGCCGTCCAGCAGAGCACCCCGATGTTCCCCGCAGAAGGTTGCCGCTGCATTTTCATCTCTTGTTTCATCCTCCCAAAGACGGACCACATCGGTAAACTCCAGTGTTTGTGTGTTAGAGGAGGCTGCACCCCCGCTCCCCGACAGCGGTGACGTCCACCGTATCCAGGAGAACGGCGTGTCGCCTGCTGCTCCGCCTGCCATGGAGAAGCCCAAGCGCAGCGCCGCAGCTCGAGGAATAGATGACGTCCGGCCGAGTGTGGAGAGTCTTCTGGACGAGCTGGAGAGTTCTGTGCCCTCGCCCGTGTAAGTGTAACGGAGCTGAGATGAGTTGTCCGAATCGTGTTGCCGTGCTGGTGATGGAAGTCCTGGTGGTCCTCATTCAGTCCCACGCCTTTGGTGGCGTCAGAGGAAGGAACAGATGGGCAAGAGGAAACCCCAGCGCAGCAGCAAGCCCGAATGTCAGCGTCCTCTGCCACACGGGAGCTGGACGAGCTCATGGCCTCGCTGTCCGACTTCAAGGTCCAGAGCAACGTGAGTACCGATGAGATGACACCCTGGATCCTGAATTCATCATAGAAGTGTCTGGCTGGGTTAAATCGTAGACAACTGATACCATGACCTGGATGACTGAGAACCTTCACAGACATTATAAGTGGCAAGAATCCTCAATGTCTTCAGCCCCAAGTCACATGGTTGTACTATCCAGATAACAGATTTCTTTCCAGTGAGATTCAGACCACATGTGGAGGTGGTTTGATGGTTTGATGGTTGCGTAACTTGACTCATTCATTAAGTTCTTGATTAAAGACACAAAAGACATTGTACAAAAACAGACCAATTAAATAACAATGAAATAGGACGGAGGAGATGGATTTGAAATCATAAGGAAACAAGGTAGAGACCCAAACCCCAGTGATCAGACATGAAGAAGACGGTTGCATTTAATCAATCTGAGATCCTGCACAAGTCTGTAAATTAATCCACATAACTTCAGGTCACAGGTTCTGTAGGTTCCCCAACACCAGCAAACGTGTCGAGCACCACCGCTCCGAGGAGAGGAACCCTCAGATGTTTTATTTAAATAAACGAATGAAAGAATGAATGAATGACGTAACATCTACATTGTCCACATTGAAGAAGTTGGATTGGCAAAGTGCAACTGAGCCCAACTGTTTTCATCTTTCTCCTGTAAGACATTGATTCCAGACGTGTGACTTCCAGCAGCTGAGTTGTTTCATGTTTTGAACAACTCTTCATTCCCTCTGTTCTCATCATTTCTTTTCTGCTCTCTCGCTCTCTGTCTTTTCTCTTCATCTGTGTATGTCTTGTTTCTATATGTACACAACCATTCCTACCGCATCTCACAACTGAAGCAGTCTGGCTCTCAGCTGTCAGTGGATCAGGAGGCAGAAGAAGAAGCAGCAGCAGCAGCAGCAGTAGAACCGTCTTTGGTTGCTGGTTCAGCAGTAGCTCAAACACTAAACGCTCCACCTCTCAGCTCTGGTATTGGTTCATCAGTTGATACTGATCTGCCGTCAGCCTGTACAACCCCCTCTTGTACCCCGCTTCCACTGGAGCTCCATATAGAGGAAGATGCTTGTTCAGCTGATTCCACTCAGGTTATTGTGTCCTGCAGCAGTTTTCATTTCTCACAGATGCACCAGAAAACTGAAGGTAGCATCTGTCATGTGGACAACATCGTGATCTCTAGTAATCTAAAGCAACATGGTCAAAGTGCAGTTCAGGATCCGCCAGTCACTGTTTCTACTCACACAGCCTCAAGCCCACCTGGGAAGAGTGCGAGTCCGGTTAGCGTTCCCAGGACCTCTAGTCCAGTTTCCAAGAGTCCCAATTCAGTTGCCATGTCTAAAAACTCCAGTCCCATTCTTCGAGCCAAAGGTCATAGTGCAGCCAGTCCTAAAAGCTCCAAAGATAGTCAGTCTCACAAGGGTCCAAGCTCAGTCCCTCAGAAAGCCAGTCCAGCCCCCGTAAGTCTAAATCCTGCTAAGTCGGCAAAGAATGAAAATCCGGTGCCCATGTTCACAGAAACTTCGGCAAAGGCCTCCAGTCCCGTCACAGCGCCAAGGCTTTCTAGTCCACGTTCACACAACACAAGTCCCATAACAGTCCCAGGTCGCTCAAGTCCAGAAACACGCCCTAAGAGTTCGAGCCCTGTGTCATTTCCAAGACTTTCTAGTCCAGTTCCAAACATGTCCAGTCCTGTGACTGTCCGCCATTACTCAGCTGTACCCAAAAGCCTCAGTCCAGAAACAGTCCCAAACAACGTAGTCATACTCCCGAAGGCTTCCGGGCCATTAACTGCCCCAAAGAACGACACTACCGCTCCGACAAGTCCTGCTTCCGTCACCAAGAAAACCTACAACATTTCAGGCAACAGCAGTACGCGGGTGTCGCCCGTTTCTCCTGCTGCTTCCCCTCCGACAGAAAAGCGCGGAGGTGAAGTATGTACTTTAACATGGCCGTGCCGGGAGCCCTTATTGGATAATCCGTTAGACAAACTCGTAGCCCCTGACTGTCCCCGACCGGAGGAGAACCAGCCGGCGGCTCCTGTGATCCCCGGAGGTGAAGACCGACCATGGGATGAAGACGATGGACTTGACCCCGAGCTCATTCGAGAGGGAACCCTGACTCCCATGACCGAGTCCAGCTGGATTGACGAGTGTTTCACCCCCTCCACCTGCCCAGGGACCCCAGATGCAACGTTGGATCTGCCCACACAGCAGCCGTCTGCCGTGGAGCGGCTATCCGCTTCTGGCCAAGTAGGAAGCCGAACTCGACTTGACTCCCAAAATAAACTGCCGTGACATTGGAGAGGCTTTCAGACCCCATGTGGCCCCCTCCTCTCCTCTTTGGCCCTGTGGCGCAGGATTTTAATTAAGTAAACTGGCTGAAACACAACATTCCTGAAGCACCTAGGGAGAACAACAAGCTTATTTTGGGAGCAAACTGCCGAGGTGCCGTGATGAACAAAGGTGTATTGCCTGTGTGGTTTGCTGCATGCGTTGCATAGCAATTCCGTAAATGGCTAAACGGACCTGTCCCTGCACACCTCTGAGCATTTGGCTGAATGGAAGTCGGTGCACGCTCCTGCTCTCTGGGGTCGACTTCGCTGGTCGAAACACTCGTTTGATCTTAGTCTGGCACGCGCAGGCTTGTGTGAAGCATTTTGTTTGAGCCTGTCATGGCTTGACTTGAGTTATGGCGCATGCTTCGCCTCAGGTATCTTAGGAGTTTATTGAGATTCTGCCGGAGAGGTCGATTTCGCTTCGGCGACATGTTGTGCAGAGCATTTTGGTGAAACCACTGTGTGTTTTGTCCTGCTCTGGACTTTCCCTGTGCTTGCAACCCGACACGGGATGAATTCTCAAGGAATTGGTTCAACCTCTTGGAACCTCCTTATCATCTCCAGCTCAAGTCGGTTATACGTCGCACCAAAGAGACCACCAACGTGCACCCCATGTTCAGGGAGGGGCTATTGCGGCGCAAAATGGGGCCGGTCATTGTGAACAAGAGCAATTCTCAAGACCGCCTCATTGAGGAGCTTCAGGGGAAACTGGGAATTGGCCGAGTGGAGCGCCGGCGGAAACAACAGCCAGATGATTGGCTGACGGAAGGAGTCATTGTGATGTCGAACCCTCAGCGAGTAAGGGAGGAAAGGACCCTGCCACCGGTGGATAAGGTAGAGGTCACACATGGAGATGAGTGCAGCAACTGCAAATGATGTGTTTGCTTCATGGTCCCGGTGGTTACTAGTAAATATCAGCGTCCTCGTGATGCCTCGAGTCATCGTTCTGTTACTGTGACACCTCTCACCCTTTTCGCTCTTTGCTGTTTCCTGTCTCCGCCCCCTCCTCCAGGTCATCATCCCTCCTGAATCACCTGCCCCACAGAGAAAAGTCCTACCCCCTCCTCCGCAGTCTCCTCCTGCGCCCAAAAAGCCGCCCCCAATAAAGCAGACCCCTCCGCCGCTACCTCCTCCCCCTCCAACCCCTCCTCCTCCGAGAGACCCTACCCCTCCACCTCCTCGGGAGCCCACCCCTCCTCCTCCGAGAGACCCTACCCCTCCACCTCCGAGAGAACCTACCCCTCCACCTCCCAAGGAGCCCACGCCTCCCCCGGTCCTTCCCCCTCCATCACCCAGTCCCCCTCCCAAGCCAGTCACACCACCTCCACCTCCCAAAGTCTGTGTGTCAGTGGCTTGTCAGACCGAGTATGACCCCATCTTCCCACCACTGCAGGCATGGACCACCTCTCTCTCCTCTCTCACCTCTTCCTGTCTGCTGTTCACCTTCCACCTTGTCTTACACAAACTCGTATCGTGTCGGTACTTAGACTCGTTTAGCCCAAGGTGTCCCGAAACCGTGGGTGCCTGTGTATTTTTGTGAGCTCCAGATTTAGGTGGGCGCTGGAAACCTCTCGGTAGCCTCTTTGAGCTCTGTCTGAAACCCAGTCGGTCCAGGTCACGACCGGTGCTGACTGTGAGGCTGGAGATACTCAGCCCCTTTTCTAATTCTGACATCGAATGGCGCCAGGGGCTGTGTGTCCAGAGCCCAGTGGTGAGTTTAAGAGCTTAGGGGGTAGTTGAGTGCCTCCCCCCTGCATGTTCCTGTTACACTTAATGTCCTGCCATGTGCAGGAATGGCAGGAACGCAGTGTGACTGAAACCTGATCCGCCGTATGACAGCGTATTTACCACCACACTTCGAGCATCTCCCTCAGGGGCGTCCATCAGAGGGTCCTGCTGCTCATGGACCCGCATGTCCAGGTTAAATGTCAAGTACCATCACAACTTTCAGCATCTGCAGTGTCTTTAATCAAGTCGTTTTTAAGACTTTACCAGTTGTATCGTGAGGGAGTGATTGAGTCAATGGAAAATGCTGTTCTGTCTCCCAGTGGATGAGTCACGACGCTCCGAATAACCTGCTCAGTCAGAGTCTGTTACATGTGGACAGATGATGAAAAATAGCCCTCATCAAATCCTGCAACATGGCTCAGACTTTGATCACATCTTTTACCCTTCAAAGTGGAAAGTACATGTCTCCATCTATCTCAGCAAGTCTCGTTTCTGAAAATGTAGTTTGAGAATCAGCGTAAATCAGAGAATGAAGCTGCAGGTGTGTGTCCTGGATTTACACTCAAACGGAGTAAAGTATTTTACCACTTTGTGACTGTAAATTTGTAAAACCAGTAGTTTTTATTGACAAGTATGTACCAGACCAAGAATATGTGCTGGTGTAAAGGTGCAGTTGACATGAACAGAGAATAAAATTAAAATAAAGAGATCAAAGTAAAGTAGAAGTGTTAATAGAAAAGGCCGTTAAAAACACACACACTGCACACAGCATAGAATAAGATCAATACTATTTATAGTTCTAATCACACAGGCAACTGTACGATACACGGTAAGTCGGTACGTCCCAAACCATGTGATGAAAGTTCTCGACAGTGGGACAGAGACAGGACGTCACTGGGGTCCACTGCAGTGCTGCGTGTCGTTGTAGGACGCTCCTGTCGTTCTCCCTACATGTACAGTATGTCTGCATACTGACCACATCGCTCCTTCATCTCCGCCAGATCCAGTCACAAGGGAGTGTTTCTCCCACCGGCCCCCCCAAACCGGCCAACAAGCTGGACAACATGCTGGGGAGCCTGCAGTCGGACCTCATCAGGCTCGGGGTCCAGACCGTGGCCAAAGGCGTCTGTGGCGCCTGCAAGAAACCCATCGTTGGACAGGTGATGACACGCCAGAGCCTTTTCACACCGCACACGGCTCACAGAGCACAGACGACCCCGATGTTGGGGGGTTCCAGGTGAACAGAAGAGAACCGAGTCAACGCTCCATTTTCATTTCAAACCCACATTGTGTGGGGTTCGACATACAACATTTCCACTGACAAAGAACGGTGGATGGAGGCGGAGCCAGTGGTGGGATAGCCACACACACACACACACACACACACCTCATTCCAAACTTCAGCATGTCAAGACCTTTGACCTTTGACTACAGTTGGATCAATCATCACATGACTGGTCAGACAGAGGTCGCTCTGTGAAAAAACCCTGATCTGAATTAGAACCACATGTGAAAGTGACCCGGCTCTGATTAGCTCGGCCACTGTGTGTTTACTAGGTTTCAAATCAGAAATGCAACTTTTTCCGTTTCTGTTGAATGCAAAAGGAGGAAAATATCTAACGAAAGCAGCAGCAACAGCCTCCTCTCTCTTTGCAGGGATTAATACACAGATGGTGTCTGGTTCTGCAGTCGATGTAAACAAAAACCAAAACTGAAAAGGAGTGAATGAGAGCGAGCAGCAGCCGGTACCAGCTGGTACTGGCCCCGTAAACAACAGGGACCTGGAGTTTGTCATGTGGGGGTTTTCCTCTGGCTTTTCCTCCTGACACGGCCCCCGACAGTGTCCAACCTGCCCCAGAGATGAGTGGTGTAGAGAGAAGTTCCACATCACACGTGATGCTGTCAGGTCAGGTCAGGTCAGGTCAGGTCAGGTCAGGTCAGGTCACCCAGTCGATCAGTCGTTCAGCCGACGACGGCTCCAGCAGCGGCAGGAGACGTTTGGGTTTTACGTGAAGGTTGTTGTTCCCCGGCACAAATGAAATGTCTGGTTGTTGTTGTTTTTTTGTCAAGCAGCTGCTCCGACAAACTCCGTCGCTATCAGCAGGCAACATGCAGCGTTTCATCGGCGTGATGTGAGGAAGCGTGATGTGTCTCAGGCTTTGAAGACCAAGAGAGCCAAGAGAGAGGGAAGGAACGTGGAGATAGACCTTTGTCAGCAAGAGCCACTGGGGGATTTAATTCACAGTGAAGTGGAGGGGGGATTATTTCAGTATGCATCCAGACAGGGTTCTAATCCTGGGTGTTGTTATCTATTTTCTCTGCTCGGTCTCATTTCAGTGTAATCCATCTAATCCTGTTGCAGGTGGTGACGGCCATGGGCAGAACGTGGCACCCCGAGCACTTTGTGTGCACCCACTGCCAGGACGAGATCGGCTCCAGGAACTTCTTTGAACGCGAGGGGCAGCCGTACTGTGAGAGGGACTATCACAACCTGTTCTCACCGCGCTGCCACTACTGCAACGGGCCCATCCTGGATGTGAGTCCACACGCACACACACTCACTGGGGGGCACACACAGTCGGGAGAAACAGAAAAGTGTTGGTACCTGTTTACGCCTGTCATCCACAATTGATCTGGCGCCACCTGGTGGCGAGGATGATAACACCCGCGGTAATTGATACTACAACGATAAAGACATTTGTGAAACTTACAAATATAAACGTGCTTATTTAATTGTTTACATAGAAAAAGAAAAACAGAGTTATGGATCGTTTTAAAATATGAATGGAGTCAAACATCTGATGAGTAGATCAGATCCGTCCAGGCCATCCACGTGGAGCCTTGGCCTCCGTCACTCAGAGCCGCTCGCCATCGGGGACTCTTCTAGATACCAGCGCGTCTCCTGTTCAATGTCCCACCGTCTCCGTCCCACAGAAAGTCGTGACTGCTTTGGACAAGACGTGGCATCCCGAGCACTTCTTCTGCGCCCAGTGCGGAGCCTTCTTCGGTCCGGAAGGTACGTACATGTTTGTTTTTGTTTGTTTTGTCTCCTCAGCATGTGTGTGTGCAGGGGGGCGGGGAGGGGGGTATTGGTATCGGTGCAGGAAGCCCCAGAGTGTCTCTGCTCTGCTGTAGGTTTCCACGAGAAGGACGGGAAGGCGTTCTGCAGGAAGGACTACTTCGACATGTTTGCCCCCAAATGCGGCGGCTGTGCCCGCGCCATCCTGGAGAACTACATCTCGGCGCTCAACGCCCTGTGGCACCCCGAGTGCTTCGTCTGCAGGGTGAGTCTCGTAGGTTTGGGCTCTTCGTTGGGGGCGGGAACGGCTCACCGACCGCCTGCGTTTCCCGTAGGAGTGCTTCACGCCCTTCATCAACGGCAGCTTCTTTGACCACGAGGGCCAGCCCTACTGCGAGGCGCACTACCACGAGCGGCGCGGCTCGCTGTGCTCGGGCTGCCAGAAGGCCATCACGGGCCGCTGCATCACGGCCATGGGCAAGAAGTTTCACCCGGAACACTTTGTGTGCGCTTTCTGCCTCAAGCAGCTGAACAAGGGCACGTTCAAGGAGCAGAACGACAAACCCTACTGCCACGGCTGCTTCATCAAACTCTTCAGCTAGACGCCGGGGGGCCGGGGGGCCGGTGCACCTTCCTTCCTTTCTCTTTTTTTTTTTTTTTGTACGTGTGTGGATGCGTGCGCACTCACGTGATGTTTAGTGGCGCTGAGGCGGCCGGCTGACCTTTGACTCCTGACGCTCTGAGCTGACAGCATGTGTATCAAAGCCCAAAGAGATTTGTATTCAGCTCGTTCATCCTGGTTTGTACGTCAGTTTTCTCTGTTTTTCCTTCAGCTGAAAGCGAGCAGCAATAAGCTCCGTGTGACGGTCACATGACGCAGCAGACGACGAGTCACACCAGAATAGTGTGTGTGCAGCAGCGTCGGGTATGTACGGGGTGGACCGTTGTCTGGAACGATCAGTGATGAATAATCTACGACAGATGTATTTTTCTAGTTTTTAAAAACGTTTCTGAGGTGCCGTTTTAAAATAAACCATGAAAGCACCGCAGACACACACACACACACACACACTCCGAACCCCTCGTGATTCTTTGCACACTCCCACTGCAGATCTCTCGACGAGACCGTCTTAAGGTGCATTTTTACCGTTTGCTGGGATCGAGACGTGTGTTCTTATTTTTCTACGCTCCTGCTCTTTTATCTGTGAACGTGCTCGTGGGCTGTGTGCTCCCAGAGGAGCTGCACCAAACAGCTGCAGCTTATTTGTATGTCTGGGTGGGGGGGGGGGGGGTTAGTGTGATTAGCATTTCAAATCAGTCTGATGAAAATAATCACATGACCATGAATATTCAAAGTTTGAGTGCAATTTTGTAAGAAAACAAAGCAAAAGAAAGTTATTTTTATCCGATTTTAAAGTTGTATTTGCCCACAGGACATGTTCATCCTGTTCCTGTGGTGAAACGTGTTCGTGGCCGGTTCTACGTGGACAATCTGCATGCGTCTGTCGGCTCCGCTGCCGGTGGACGTCACAATCACACAGACGCTGTTTGACAACAAAACCGATTTTATCGAGTTGTTCGGGCTCCTGATGATAAAAAAGAGCTGGCTCTGCCGTCACACACACACACACACACGAGCTGAGGATCAAATCAAACGTCTTTAGATTCAGATTAATGATATTTCAGTCTGAAATGAGTTGAATTGTGCAGTTGATCCCGTGACAAACTTCACTAATCCTGGTTTCTGGAACAGACGTCGGGGTCTGTTCCTGCTCCAAATGTTTGAAGATGTTTTAATTCAGTTGATCAATAATCAACATCATGAATAAGAAACTCATTGTTTTAAAGAATCTAAGAAGAAATTATTGAAACGTCCCAGAGTCTCAGCTTGCTGCTCAGGATCCGAGTCCAACATCTGTCTCAGTTTGTTCGTCCGCAACGGAGGAAAACTCACTTCAGTTCGACTGATCCAAACAGGAAACAGGTTAAAGGGCGTTTGTCGTCATGTCTGTCAGTCTGTTTGGAAACAGATTTTCCTCCTTTCAGGACGAACAAACTCTGGGTTGTAACTGAACCTGCTCTGTGAAACGGACTCCACGTTAGATTGGTGTTGGGTTTTTTTGGGGTTTTTTTGTCCGATCACTCGGACAGAATCCACAGTCAAACTGTTTTTATGATTCTTCTTGTGCCAAACGTGTCAGTGCAATAAGGTCTTATACACTGAGCAGTTGTTGGTCGTCTCCTGTGAGCTGACCTCCGGGAGACGCCGTGTCTACTGTGTCGCATCGGAAAACTCTGAACATGAGGAACTTTACACTGTAGGAGGAGAACTGAGGAGACGCGAGGAGGAGCGAGGAGGAGTCGGTGAGCTGATGGGGACGTTTGAACCCGTCACTCCTCGGTTTGATCTGTTTGCCTGATGAAAACCAACAGGGTTTGTTTCAACCCGTGTATATTTATCTTCTTACGGTTTATGGCTCTTGTGATTTTTTTGTTTTGTTTTGTTGCCTCTGTTAAAAGTATTCATGGAGAAACAAAAACCTACTGCAAATGATTCGTGGAGCTTTGTTAGTGATCTTATCACCATTTCAGTTTCCTCCTGAGCCGCTGTTTGTTTTTTTTCAGGCTCAAGGTGCAGGTGGGTCCTGATTACTGACTGATAAATAAAACTGCTGCAGATAAATACTTGTATTTCTGGCATTTCTCTGGTTTCTCCTTTGACACTGTCACATTACTTCTCTGCACACAACAATGAACGATGTGATTCATCCATCTCCTGACAGATGTTCAGTCACAGAAAATCCATGTTTATTTCACTTATGAGCTCTGGAAATAACATCTGGAGAAACGGTCATAGAGATCGTGTTTTGGAGCAGTTCAGAGTTCATCCTGAAATGGAAAAAAAAAACATTTTACTTGAATTCAAACAGGTTTGAACCTTTCTGGAACCTTTCTGGAACTGGTTCCTGATTTTTTTTTTTTGCAAAAACCCTGAGTTCATTGCAGGTAAACTGACAGAAATCAAACCAAATGTCTTAAAGGTTTTGTGTTTGAATTCAGTTCATCAATATTTCTGAAATTAGAAATACTTTATTTGATCTCACAAGAGGAATTAGTAAAATTCTGTAGCATTATGGTTTCTCGTTGAACAAATCCTGCTTTGTGGAACAGACCCTCGAAATCGTAACGTGAGTAAAGCCACAGTTATTTGATCCGGTTAACGTTAAATTTCTGTGCTTCAGTCATTTTAATACACCTGGCAAACACACGGACAGGCCAGTAAGTCTCTTTGAGCAGAGGTCGTGACCTGGATCCTGTTGTGTGTGAGAGTTCTGAGCTTGCTGGTGAGCGCCGAGAGGGTGGGTCGGTTATCCAGAATCTCCAGGTGCGTCAGATGCTCCAGCTCACATAGACGCAAGAAATCTCTCTGCTCTACGTGTTCGTGCCGAAGCTTGAGACTTCGGAGGTTTGGAAAAAGCTTTGGGATGTGAGTGACGAGCGACCCCGTGTACAAGGGCCAGGGGTCGATGTGAAGGTGCCGGAGTTTGGGTAACCGGGAGGCCACCAGCGCCAGCTCCTGGGAGGAGATCCCTGCAATACGGAGCACCAGGCTGGTGACTGTGGCTGGGATGGAGAGGGCGAACCCCTCAAGAGGTGGACCTTTGACAAGCACCAGGGTGGACAGCTGGGGGAGGTTCCCCAGCCACGCCACAAGGTCAAGTGGACGACTCTGACATGCTGTCTTGTAGAAAACGGCAAGAGTCTGCAGGCCCGGCACCAGCGTCATGGCAGCGTTTGGTAACGCGTCATTGGTGTAGTTCAACAGTTCTAGACTAGACAAAGCTGGGACGTGTTGCCCTTGTGAAGGGGGGGGTCTGGGGTCAGTGTACAGAGGCACAGTGGACAGCGACAGGTGCTTCAGTTTGGGCAGGTGGGCTAATACGGAGTGAATCACCACCATCGATTCCTTCGACATTCCTGTGTGATGACAGAGCAGGGACGTGAGGTTGGTGAGGCGAGAGAGAGCAGAAACCAAAGTGTCAATGTGTGGAATCTGCACATCACAGATGCAGAGGTGAGTCAACATCTGGAGCTGAGACAATATGGAGCCGTCGAACAGGAGAGGGGACACACTGCGTCTTATGGACAGGTGCTTCAGACTGAGGAAGCTCTTCACCCAGTCCAGGCTCTGCTGGGAGGTTCGATCCATCACCAGTGCGGTGAGGTTGGGAAGGGACCGGGCCAGCTGCTCCCAGTCTCGGGCTCTGGTGCTCCGCACCACCGCCCTGCCGAGGCTCCTGCGCCGCAGACTGGACCAGAACGGACGGTTGTAGGAGCCGCTCGGGAAGGATAAAACCACGGCCCAGTGTTTCCATAACGACCTGTGGTCCACGATGCTCTTGAAATACTTGCAGGATGCTCGGACACTAAACTTGTCTTCAGTGTGTAGATACCCAAACACGCGGATCCAGACTTCTAACGGAAGTTGGAGGTGAGCTACTAACGCTGCCATTCTTGGTGGCGCGCGCACGTTAGCATGCTAACAGTGACATTACCCCCATTGCTGTTGGTCACAAATATTAAAAAAAAAATCAGCAGTTGTTGCTTTGAATTATCCTGTGGAGTGTCTTCTTAATAATCCTTTCTTCGGCGCTTATTTGGCGGCAATGGTGTTTTCTTCTTCGTCTCGTTGTTACTCGTCTTCTTCTTTTCTGTTTCTGTAGTTTCGGCGCTGCTTTGGCACATTACCGCCCTCCTCCGGTTCTGTTGGACACATACATCTATGGTGCACCGTCCTTTATTTATATTCTTTGAAAGGAATATAATATCTAATTATAGAGTTACTGGACCTGGATGGGAATCTGCTAACTTACGAACAACTATGCAGTAAATATAACTTCAACCCTTCCAGGTCAGACTTCATTAAACTACATAATGCAATACCGGATGAAATGGTCTATCTATTCAAAAATATTGTTGTAAATGGAGTTAGGAAACCACACTTAGCTCTACCAACTATCAAGGGCATCCTACTTTTAGACAGAAAATGTAACAATTCGTTTATAAGGTCTGGGGTTCACGCAAAGCGTGAGGGGAAGCAAAATATCTCAGAACACCTGTCTCACTAAAAATATATTTCCACAAAATAAGACAAAAATTGTATCCTTGATATAAACTTGATATAAACTATGTAATATGTAAATTACGCAAAATGTACTTAAAATCCCCTACACCACCTAAAGCAAAGGCAACACATTTCAAAATATTAAATGGCATCTGTCCCTCAAAGGAACGGCTCAGGATAAGGTTTAAGATGAATGATAACTTGAGTACACTGACGTTGAAACAGACCATATATTATTTTCATGTGTTGTACATACTTCTTGGTTAGAAATTCACAAATGGATTCAACAAAAGACTGCATCAGTCCCCTCATGTATCCAGAGATTATATAACATTTGGTCTATTCTCACCAAAATTACATTGCAGCAGAGTTCTTCATTTTTTGTTTAAGTAGTGTTAAATTTCATATTCACAAGAGTCGTATTACGAAATCACCCCCAAAACGTATGTTCATACGACATTCAAACACAAAAGCTCTAAGACTTTCACTCTGAAATGATCATGT
>JBBMJM010000008.1:3435765-3447344 GCA_037832705.1 Centriscus cristatus | reverse complement strand
AAAATGTCATGTCTGATTTGCTGTGCAGGATTCCTCCACAGGATGTGGATGATACGGTTACTGTAAATCACACCACATCAAAGCTGGTATTGTTATTTTTAACCTAAAAATGCTTTTCCTGCTCAAAATGAGATGAACACATTTAGTGGTTTTGCCTCAGTGCATCCTTCTAAGTAGATCCACATCTGCCAGGACTTCCCCATGAGGCTGCTTGTGGGTCCATTATCAATGGATGAACCATGTAGTCAGCTCAATTTGCAGGTGCTTCCTGTCAAACTTCTGTGCATTAGCCTCCTAATACGCTTTTCTCTGCTAAGATGCACTTAGGAAATTTGTTGTTGCTGTACTTCTACTTTTGAAAAGCCAGATATTATATATTCAGATAAATGCACACATTTTATAAATAAAGGAATTCATAGGTAGTTAAGTGCAGTGGACTGGTGTGCAATGCTTTGGCAAACAGTGGTGTACAAATGGACCAATGTTTCCCATGTCAGTAGATGCAGCAAAGTGGTGATGTGCCTTTACAATACAACGTCTGATTTGATGAATATTTTTGTTATAAACATATTAACATAGTAAACGAATAAAGGCAGAAGCTGGACTTCAGTATTTACAACATTTCTTTTCACTTGAACTAAGTTGAAGCACTTAGCGAACAGCCCAGTGGCAAAAAAAAGAATAAAAGAAAATACAGAAAAAGTAAGTGATTTGTGTATTAAGAAATTCCTGTAGTTTCAGTTATCCACGACTGGAGGAAATGTACACATAATGATGAATAATTGATAAAGGCAGAACACCCACATTGACTGACAGGACCTATTATCTTAAATCAGCTCTAATGGCTTCATGGTACCCCGTTGACAAGCAATGTTCATGAGTAAGTGTACAGTTAAATCAGATTGTGTAAGAATTGACATATGAAGGAGGAATAGGGAAGGGAGAACAGGAGGCCTCCGATAAGGGTTAGGATTGTTAAAGTCATATTCCACTTTGCCTTGCAGAGACAAAAGCTTCTCCAAGGTGACAACCGTATGGCGTTTCAAGCCCACCTCAAAAATGATGACGGGCAGCCTTTGGGGACGATCAACTGCTGCCATCGTCTTCAAAATTTGTGGATAAATCAAAGCAAAGACGAAACATGACTTGCTTTTGATATGTTGTACTATAAACTGTTATGCTTCAATAGTACACAAAATTCACGTGTTAACACTAATAATTATGTTTTGCTAAGAGTGCTCGGGTGGGAAACCACAGCAGTTACAGCTTTCGATGTCCCTGTAGTTCCAGATTTGGACTTTAGAGGGCAGTACAGTGCACCACCATACACTGTGAATACGAGCACACGAAGAAGAAAAACGGCGCTGGTTTTGAAGTTTGAAGAAGAATGTGCTGCAAACGGTATCAGGCAGGTGTGGCTCTGCTCTGCAGCAGCCGGCGTGGGAATAAATAGACAAGTCTGCAGCGACGGGCGTCTTTGTCTTATATGTCGACCCTGCTTTCACTGGAACATTGGACATTGCACAGGTAATTTATTTAAGCTATTTGTTTTTACACAAAAACTACGAACGTTGTTATAGGCACGCGGACACAACAGGCAAGGAAATACGGTTACGAGCTGTTCTGTTTACTGTGTTTATGGCTTGAACGTCACTGTTCATTACCTTATTTCTTCTTCTCCCTTCGGCGTTTTCCTTATTTTTACTCATTTTTTCCGTTGTAAGTTACTTTGATATGCGTATATGTTTAATTACACGTGATGACCAACCAGCGTTACCATGACGTAATAGCAATGCTAACATCTACTAGCAAAAGTGAACAAAAAGGCGTTGACCTGTTAAGTTTCAATCCAGCCTGTGTAACTGAATGCAGCTGCAGTTGGACACTATGGAGTCGTCGGTGGTGAACCTGCACAACCAGTTCCAGAGTCTCACGGCCCAGGTGGACGGGATGAATGAGGGCATTGAACCACGTAAGATACTTCCACACTTTGCTCTGGTATTTCTCACCTCTCCAGAAGTCTGTAGGTGAAACTAAGAAAGTTCTTGTGAGAAAGAAGTGAAGCGTTTCCTGTCCTGTTCTGTAGTTGTCTGCGTGTATCTGTGCGGTGGTGTAAAACAACAGCATTTTTTTCATCCTGAAATAAAAGAAAGTTGAATTGTTTTAGTTCCATTTTCACTTAAACTGACAGAAATCAAACCAAATGTCTTTAACGTGTCATATGTTTGTTTATCGGTAACTGAAATGAGGAAAATTCTGTAGTTTCCCTCATTTTAAGATGAACAAACACAGGAGTTTCATTAAAACCGCTTTCTGCAACGGACCCCAGATGTAGACTAGACAGCAGTTAGGTTAACAGTGAGTTTGGCTATTGCTATTTATAAAAAAAGTGAAGACAAGATGCTTTTCTGTATATGTTAGTAAATGTGAACTTTACACAAAACAACTTCCTACTTATTTTTACTAATAATGTAAGATTACAAATTAAACACTAAGGAAATATTAACAGCAACACTCTCTTCTTCTGCGGTCTTATTTAGAGTTTCTCCAGATGGCGGTAAACTTTGAGGAGTGTCGTAAAAAGTGGTTCCGGTCAGGTGAGGAGCTGGTGTCCTGTAAAGAGATGCTGGCGAAAGCAGAAACTGAGAGGGGAGCTCTGGAGGTCAAGTTGAAGCACGCGCGCAACCAGGTGGATGTGGAGATCCGGCGGCGGCAGAAGGCTGAAGCAGTCTACGAGAAGCTGGTTAGAGCAGCACTGATGTGGAACCAACTGATGTTTATTTCATTTCACTTCCCTCTCAACCTGTTGATCTGTGCTTGTCGCCAAAGGAACGACAGCTCCAGCTGTTCCGGGAGCTGCTGACATCAGAGAACAGTAACAGTGTCCACCTGAGTGAGGAGCAGCGGTCCGCTTTGGCCTTCCTCAGCGCCCACTCGCAGGCAGCGCAGGCTGCTAAAAACAACCTCAACTCCAGCCGAAGGTCAGACCCCCCCCGTCAAGGCACCTACCTCATTGTCCAAATCCGTACAGACATTCATGGTCTTTTGTCAGGTCAATTACCTCAGACAAGTGTGAAATGTGAATGATTGTCTTCCAGGTTAACCAGAATCGATGAATCCGCATCCTTGATGTCCGACATCAGCTATGACCAAACAGACGACTCTCTGGTATACTCGCTTGTCCTGATTAGTTAGTTCTGCATAGTTCAGGACCGCATAGAGCAGCAGTCTTCAGACAAGGAAAACTAAAATGTGTATTTTTTTAAAAAATGTATTTATTTTTTTTATAAATCTTGTAGGATTGGGATTCCTCTGTGATGAAGACTGTGAGACTGCAGAAACGTCAGAAACGAGTGAGTAGAACATTTTGGTCACTTTTTAAACGGATGCCTTTTTGCTCTTATTAATGCTAAGTTCATTTTGCTTGATGTCTATTTTTGTAATCGACAGCGTTCATCTAGAAAACTGGCCGAGGTTCCTCCGCAGGCAGTGAAGAAACCTCGCTCCACTGGACGCACGTCAGAAAGGGTAACGGCGACCTCTAGAGCCTGAAATGAGTAGTGCATCTCTGTAAAATCTGATTTCTCCTCTAATCCCATACAAATACCGTCTATACTTCAGATGAATGAGTCTATAGTGGCTAAGACCACCATCACCCTTCCTGCAAACGGTGGTACGGTCAAGGCTGTGTCCACCATTGAGGCGGTGCCCTACTGGACACGCAGCAGGAAGAGTGGTGAGGATTCTCCTCGTTATCATCGCTGTGACACATGTAGACTTTACACTCATCTAATGGTGTCTACAGCCGCTCTAGCTATGGGTGACACAACGACCGACTTATCGACTACCAGCGAGGCTCCGAGTACGCCCGTCCCAGATTGTGGAACCCCCAGAGCAAATGGTAGAGGAAAGAAACACGAGTTTGTCCCCAAAACGGTGAGACTATACTCTGAGGGCGCTCATGATACTCACATTGGACCCTCTGACTGTCTTGACCTTTACCTCCTCTCCAAAAGGTCATCAAGTCTGAGTTCTGTGCCCCGTGTGGAAGAAGAACCAAGTTTGGCAAGCTCTACCTCCGTTGTCAGGACTGCAGGGTTGTGACCCATCCCGAGTGTCGTGACCACTGTCCGCTGCCGTGTAATCCCGCTGCAGTTACTCCCATCAGCACCACAGGGGTACATGTTTGTCAGGTTGCCCAGCGTGTCTCCTCCAGTTACTTAGGAACCGATGTTCTCTGCTTACAGACCACCCTGGCTGACTATGCTCCCGTCACTTCACCAAAGATCCCCTCTTTGGTTGTCTACTGCATCAGGGAGATTGAACACAGGGGGCTATGTGAGGTGAGGCGGCGGTTTCTTATCTGATCCTCCCACACACATGTACAACTGATCTTGGTCCACCCATCATGTGCTTCTCTTGAGTAGAAGACCAACTCCTCCACTTTTCAACTCCAGGTGGTCATTTGTTCCACCCAGATGTGTCACGTAGTCCAGTACCACACAGTGAGACGTATTCTTTTACCTGGTCTGCGCCACAGGTGGGTCTGTACAGAGTCTCCGGCCAGGAGCGGCAGGTGAAAGAGCTGAAGGAGAAGATGATCAGAGGAAAAACTCTGCCGCCTCTGCATAAAGTGGAAGACATCAACGTCATTGCCGGAGTTCTCAAAGACTTCTTCAGAAACCTCTCAGAGCCACTTCTCACCTTCCACCTCAACAAAGTCTTCATGGAAGCAGCCGGTCAGTGTCTGAGCCTGGTGGGATCACTGGGACGGTGATTCTGTGTCATCTAACAAATAACTGACTTCATGTCCTTGTAGAAATCCAGGATGACGGCAACAGTCTGGCCATGTTGTACAAGACCCTCAGTGAGCTGCCTCAGCCCAACAGAGACACTCTGGCCTGCCTGATGCTCCACCTGCAGAAGTAACTTTCATCTCTAACTCTTCAGGAGGGCTCCACTCTGTCAATGGAGGACCAGATAATGTTACATTTAAGGCCACAGCTTTTTTTGGCCATTTCATTTTCAAACGTCCCACAATGAACAAACCGTTACTTTTCAGTGTTCACAACCCCTATGCGTATCTCCTGAAGCAACGATGTCATAGCCATCCCTTTGTTTAACCTACATGCACTAACCACAACAAAAATGGCCGATCCTAGTGTTGCATTGGTGCTGCAGCGTTTTCTCTCTTGCTCCATTAGTATACTCCATCGTGCTCTTAGTGTGTTTGTTTACATGCAGCAGTTACAGTATGTGGATTGATGTATTTGTCTGGCAGCGTTACAGCGCCACTCACAGGCCTGGAGAATACACTGCAGTGCACTTTTCTTGAGACAGTTGTGTGTTTGCTCGTACATGTCTGCTGCTTGCACTCTTGTGACCTTTCCCTGCTCCTTTCTTTCCTCAGGGTGTCCCAGAGTGCGAATACCAAGATGGACGTGATGAACCTGGCTCGGGTGTTTGGGCCGACCCTTGTGGGTCATGCCGTTCCTGACCCAGACCCAATGACCATTTTACAGGATACAAACCGTCAGCCTCGGGTAAAGTCTAAGGCTTTTCGTTTTTGTCACAAATCCTCTTCTTAACACATCTGAACAATGGATGACAGGGTGTTTGTGAATTCTTTCTTTTGAATGTCCCCTGCCAGGTGATAGAACGCCTGCTCAGTATCCCTGCAGGCTACTGGGGCCAGTATGCTTATCCAGACTCGGGCATTGGCGCTCCCCTCACTGGGATGTCAGATCACAGAGGTTTAAACATGGAAGGTGTGTTACCGAACTGACACAAAGTTCTTTTTTTTTTTTTAGTCTGCTTTAAAGCCACTCAGAATATTAACCCGCCAAGCACCAACCACAATCTTTCTTTCCAGTCAGCTTGTTGGGACCCTTGACCACTCCCGAGCACCAGAAGATGACCAAAACGCCCTCCTCCAGCTCGCTGTCCAAGCGTGTGATTCAGACCCTGTCTAGCACCACCCTGTAAGGTCCTACACACACACACACACACACGTTACCTATAGTCATCCAGGCTACTAACTTACAACTTGAAATTATCTTCCTGATCCATCATCTGCAGATTTGGGAGCAAGAGCAAAGCTTCATCTGCCTCCAGCCGCCAGGGCAACTTCTTCGCTTCTCCACAGTTAAACTGATGGCAAAGTGTGTGTCGGGAAGGTCTGCAATATTATTTTTATACTTACAGGAGGATGTTTAAAAAGTACAGACTCTTTAAACAGGTTTTGTCTTTTTATTCATCAAGTGTTTATATATATATATATGTATATGTACCTTCTTGTGAACAATGGCTTATTAATGACCAAAAACTCACATTTGATTGTAAGAGGTTTCAGGATTTGATGACCAAACAACCACTCCAGTGGGCTACATTTGACATCCTCTGCTTTTAGTCTAACAGCCACATTCGATGGTCATTGGCGTTCCCTCAATCTGTGGTTGTAACCACGGAAACAGGGATGCACTAGATGTGAGGTGAGAGAGGGAGAGTGGGTTGAAGGAAGAAAAAAGTGTTACAGGCCAGTATCTCTTCTCTTGGGTTGATTTTGTTCATTTGTCCAGAAACTGGCACCTTGATTTAACATTTTGCTGAATATTTATGTTGTGTGGAGAAGCATATACCATAACCGTTGATGTTCTTTAACAATATGACAATGTACGCACCACTATCGAATGGGAATACTGCACTGTATTTTGCACTGTATCTATGCAACTAATGTATTTCTGACAAGGGAAGGACTCCACTAGAGGCTGCTGTCGCATTAGTTTTCACACACAACCCTCAACCAGTGAACTTCTGCCGCCGTCAGAGTAATTGACAACGAGCTGAAGCTCAAAACCCTAAACTAGAGTACCGGTTTGGGAACGCAGCTGCTTCCTTACAGCTCTGGTGTCAGTAATGAACATAAAGGTGCACATGCACGTAGAACATGTCTCTCTGCTGCTACTACTGTTTCCATTTTGTCACAGCGGGGCGATTTTTCATGGATCATGCCTCCAGACTTAATTCTGATTGCTTATCCAAAAAAAGTCCAACCTTGTTTTGTGTGCCAAACTAATGAGCTGCTGTACTACTGCAACATGTACTTTTTGTATATTTTATACCTTATTGTACATGTATTTTGTTTCTTTTAATGAGAAATTGTTTTAACACTTTTTACATCTGCTTTTCAGTGACACATGTATCGTGTCCTCAGCAACCGTAAACACGCACTGTGAATACATTAACATGCAAAATTGTGAACGAAAAAGGACTAAGACTAGAATGTACTCCATAAAATGAAATCTCAGCCAAAATTGTCACATTGTTTTTGTCACAAACCGTTTACTAATCCGACAGTCACTGGGAGAGAGAGGTGTGTGTGTGTGTGGATGTTGGCCAAGTTGTGACCAGGTTAAGTATATGCACATAGACGATGTTCAGCTAGAAAAACAAAAGGTGCAAAGTGTGTGTTCATGCATAAAATGACCCTGTGAGGTTCTCGTATGTGCTTCAGTCCTCCTATTAGCATTAACAGTATTAATAATGACATGTTCTCGGAGCTCTAAAACCTCTTTTCACAGCTAACGCTTTTTTTTTTTCCCCCCTCCTGATGGAAAGTGAATGTTGGCAATTGTCATTTAAGATCTGCCATGAAAGCACAAGCACAGTGAGCGTTATTCTGAGGCTGACATGGCGCTGAATGATAATGTGATTTGGCCCTTTGTTCCAATAGTCATTACAGCCGTTTCCACAGTCTATCGGTCTGAGTGGTCAGGCGATGAAGCCCAACATTATTATGAATTAAAGAAGGGATCATTTATTCGTCATAGTTATTCCATTAACAGCTACTGTTGAGAGCAATGGTGTGATCCCATTGACACACTTTGTATGACCTCGTTTTACAGACTCGAGCCCCTTTGAGATCCAGTCCCGGCTTTTTTGAGGCAGAGACAAAACTGCGTCCAAGTTAGTTGGTTCTCTTCCTGTCTCACCGTCTCACATACAAACACAAGCCTAAATATACTGCTGAGGAGCCCCTCCGAAAACGTTTGAATTTCAAATCAACATTAATAGTTCATTAGCCTGAAATATCGTCTCCTGTGTGCCGATCCGTCCTCTCATCTGGGAGTGTGTGTTTATGGCGTTTGCTGCTGCAGACATCAAACAGCTGGCTGTGTACAGTAGCTCCAGATTTAGGCATTGCCCCAGTGTTCGGTGATGGAGCTCCGCTCTGCTGTGGGACCACAAGGGCCAAATGAGTTACTCGTCCAATTAAGAGCTCTTAAATAAATTACGGTATAAGCTGGTGAATGCAAACAGCAGCACAATGTAATTCTTCTGTTGAACTGCTGATCTGCTGGCAGCGATGCTGAAAGAAGCAGCGGTACACTATTATACGTCTGGATGATGGATACAATCAATACATGATTGTCTTTGCGAAGTTATCGACTGACTGAGAATGCGGCTTATAGGCTCCAGCGGTGGAGCCTGTAGCGGTCGCCTGGCTGTTTGAGATTAGGACCATTAGGGCCATGTCAGCACATCAGAGACGTCAACTTAATAACCACCCTGTCAAAGCCCACTCACCTCATATCGAGCTCATATCAGTGTGTTCGTTACAGTAAAGACAAGCAGACTAGGACATCTCCTGTTTAACTGTAATGGTCTACATTTGCTGCAGAGCGTGTTTACTTGTCAAGAAAATTCAATTTATTCCAATCACTTTAAAATAGGGGATAGATCCCTAGGTCCCATATGGGGATTTTATCCAGTGACTTTTTCCAGTGATAACTTACTATAAATTCATATAAACCTCATGAGGCACGATGCCTTTGTCCAGTAACAATTGCTGGAGCCAGAGATGATGCATGAATACAGATGGATGTGAATTAAATCCAAAGAAAAGTAAGATGTTTGATGCAGTCAATAATATTGTACAATGGGTACAAGTTTACACACACACACACACACACACACACACACACACACACACACACACACACTGAACTAAACAAACCCAACTGATCTGTTGGTGCCTTTGCCAGTGGTTGGTATGTGCTGAATGAAACACTGACTGTGTCTCTACCAGCCGACGCCCGTAAAACCCTTGAAACGCACGAGTCATTGTCCACGTGACACCCACCTATGAGTTTTTAACTGCAAATTGTTGTATGGTTTGTTGGCTTTCAGTGCTCCTGGCTCTCTCACTGTCCTTTCTTCAGCTTTATTCCCCTGCTCCCTCTGTCTCCACCCCTCCTTTTGAATCAAGCTGCCGTCTTCCCCCAGCTACCATGCATGCATGGTCGATACCTTGTTACCACAGAGAAATCAATTACCTTGACCAAGCAGCAGGGGTAAGAGGCAATAATGAAAGAACGCTCCTCCTTCCCAGACAACGGCCACGACCATTAAATATGAATTTATCATTGGCTGATGAGATTTATGGAGCGACGGGGGTCTGAGGTCACGCTCTCTACACAAGCAGAAGCTCACAATCTGGTTACAAGTGAAAATTAAGTGGGGAAGTGGTTGTCACGCCGATCATATGCAACCCCCCCTTCTCCCCACCAGCCATATTGTCCATTTGTTCCTCGTACTGTGCTATTGATGACTTTGTCTGGATCAAAGGTCCACGTGAATAACAATTTAAAACAACAACTGCATTAATAAAAGCAGTGCAAGTCTAGTTTCTGCTTTACGAGTCACAACACCCATGGAAGTTGGTGGACTAGAAGCTAACAAAGCCACTCGCATCTGTTGTGCGTCTGTTGTTTGCCGGTGAAAACACAGTCGTAATTACAGTTGTAATTCACAATAACCCTACCGGTCAAGGCAGAAAGCCATCCACACCTCGGCTCTCCTGAGGTTTCAGAGTTTCCTTGCCTTCATACCCATGCGGATGTTTCTAGAACACTCAGTATGCTAAGCGTCACAACAGTTGTTATTTGGTTGATTATTTAATGGATACAAATAAAATCAGTAAGGAAAGATGCCTACTCCACAAAATGCTCGTCAGTTAATTACATGCTAACGAGTTAGCTTTAGCAATGGCAAAAAGTTCCATTCGTGCAGAATTAAGTTTGTTAGACCAGACAGTTTGTCAGACAGGGGATTTGAAGTGCGTCAGTATGTTTGGGGGGCAAAATATATTCAGAGACTGAAAGACTTTGATATCGAATAACGAGGCGACATGGGTGTGTGATCGTTAGTGTTTGGAGGCTTTGACCTGACAAGAAGGTCATGGCAGAGCATTCGTGCAGTGTCTGAGAGGAAAGGGAAGGATGATGAAACACTAAAAAAACATTTAACATCTGTTAGGAGGTGAGTGACAGTTGCGTGCAATGCCGCCGCATACAGAGGAGGGTTTTCAATTTGACGTCTGAGCGCCACTGCCGCAGGTGACGGGGGAGATGGCGGTGATACCGGTGATGGCGCGCCGGTGAGCTCTACCTGTCCATTCAGGTGTGTAATGAGCTGTTCCCACGACTTGTCTTACAGCTCCGGCTGAGCAGAGGGAAGGACAGAGAGGAAACTGTGTGACTGACTCGTATTTGCTCTTAAGGCGGCAGTAAATTCTGCTTTAATGGGGCTCCACAAGCAGGAGCAGGCACTCAGCAGTCTGTGGTGTTTGATGCCAAATTGTGCAGAATAAACAGATTTGCTGTGCAGCTGGTCCAAACACATACTTTCTCGCTGATGCGTGCACGCACACGCGCCCGCACAAACTTCTGCTTTTTTAAAATAGCTTTCCTGGACAAAAGCTTTGACAATAAAAAATTCTAAATGCTTTGATAATACACACACACGCACACGCCACATATCAGTGATGCAGTCAAATCCCAGACCCATTGTGTGAACATGTGGACAAACCTTTTCAATGCTTCCTCAGCTTTCGGACATAAAAATTAGTTTTAGTAGTTAAGTGTCTGTCGGACCCACTAACGTATAAAAGAAGAATTCACAGAATACGTTTGGGTGCCTCCACGTGCACATAGTCACAGCAATGATGGATTGATCGACGGCAGCCGCTGTCTTATGATTCATGTATTGTTTGCGCACCGATATACCTGTAGCATGCAGGTGGGTGTTTGTGTGTGCCATCCTGCACGACTGCATTGGAATTCATGTAAGTGATTTCATGTGTGTGCACGGGCGCGTGATATGGGAGAGTCAAAGAGCTGTGTGGACGGAAGGCAGAGTGTTTTCTAGTGAATGTGAGTGCGACCATGTGTGAAAGTGTGAGCGTGTCTTAGTTTGGGATTGTATTTTTCTGCATGGATGGACACAAATACTGTATATATATTACATTCAATTTACTCTCGTCAGTATTGTATTGTATTGTACACTCAGTTTAACAGTGCTACGCCACTGTCATTACTGATTGAAGCTTTTAGCTTGGCTAAGAGGGGACATAATTATTATCCAAATCCCTAATCTGTAATAGTTTCACACAGCAAAACACAAGCTAAATCTGCTCCACGTCACAGTCATTTGCTGTATTTAAAAAATACAAAAATAAGAAGCCGCACAGGGTTTGGACCGCTGCCTGGTATTCTCCTTTATGCCACTAGGAGGCACTG
>JBBMJM010000008.1:3374141-3387535 GCA_037832705.1 Centriscus cristatus | reverse complement strand
GAGGTGGGAAAAGGCAAAGTTGGACACCGGAAGTGATTCATGCACCATATGATGCTGCTCATTCTGAATATTACACCCTCCCCATCCCCCATCCCCCACACACGCACTCACACACAAATCTTAATACCATTGAAAAACAAAACAAAAAACAACACCGTATAAGTCAGAACTGGCATCTGCCTGTGAGATTAAACAGGAGATAAGTAGTGGAGCCCAATATGTTGCATTGGCCAGGCTGATATCAGCAGCTTTATAATGAATACATCCACTGGTAGCAGAAACTAACTGGGCAAAATGCCATTTAATTTTCTACTTCAATTGAACAAACTGCCATTTTAACTATACGGTACATAGAAACTCACAGATGCTGGTCAGTCTGGTGATTGACTCAGTTTTGGACCTTTAATCAACATTATGAGAAGTATTAAGTCTTTCGTGTTGTGCAAAGTCAAAACCAATCAAACTGGTTTAAAACGAAACTGGAGTTCAACCACAGTGGGGCTGCAACAATAAACGGATGTTAACTTTGGTCTGTGGACAAATGAAGACAAATCAGATTTCAGGAGTCGCAATTTAACATTAATTTGAAAAACGCTGCTAATTTTACACAGCGAACCTGAATCGGGATTATAATCAACAGCCCAGTTTACCTCCAGTAACCCACCCGTTTCATGACAGTAAAGCTCATTGGTAACTCCAGGTAAATGGTGCTCCTGAAGTTAAACATGTGACAGAGGAGGAGAGCTGGAGGCCAAAACCTCAGGCAGGATAGCAGTGATTCTAATTAAAACGCCAGTAAGACTTTAGGGCAGATAAGTAATTAAACTCAAACGCAGACTGGTTTTTGTAGGTATTTTCCTCAGGGCAGGTTTGGGAAGAGAAATCAACCCAGGTGAGATGTTGTGATTTCTGCATAAACATCATCAACATCAAACAGCTGAAAAAAATATTTTTAGTAGATGTTATAAAGACTGAGTTACATCATTGAATTATCTAGGTAAAAGGCTGATGCTCAAATGCTGTGTAGAATGTGTCAAAAGTCTATTTCAAAATGTCTCTTGTGCTTCTCAACCACAGCTGAGACAGCGTAAAAGATGTCAGACACACCTGTGCCACATCACTGTTCCCACACTCATCAGTGACACAGGCCTAAAAAAAAAAAAATCTGCACAAACTCACTACAAATCACACACAACAACCAAATGCTTGAGCGCTGTGAGTGGAATACGGAGGAGGAACTGTGAACCGCTGTTTTTGGACCATCTGGACAGTGGTGTGATTGTCCAAAGCAGGAATCTGGTCCAAGATGTGATGTTGGAGGCGAAATCAATTAGGTGCATGACACTGACAGAAATGCAACTGGCTGCTGTCAGTGTCTTATGAGACGGTATGAGACGTACCAAAATGCCTCACATTAATTATTATGTCTCGCTGACAGTTACACTCGATTGACCTCTTCACCAATAATGGCAAACGGTCGATTATTAAGTGTTTGCCAGAGTTCCCAAGCTTTATCTATCAGTTTCAGGTCCAAAACCACAGGATGAGGTTTTAATATTCATCCGATTTATTCCTATTAAGTTCACAGACAGATGCTGATCCAATGTGCAGGTTTGATCAGTCCCCCCACCCCTCCTTTGGCTCTGAGGGTCCCGTCCTGTTGTCAGCCGGACACAGCACAGGAACAATGAGGGACAAAAGGTGGATTGTTCTATTTAACAGTTTGTCTGCCGCCTGCCCGCCTGCCCAGTTGACCCGTCTGGTTTGTTTTATCCAATAACAGCAAAGAGACACCTGCCAGCAACTGTCACTTCCTGAAAAATTCCAGAAAAACGAGAAACAAAAGGCCCTTTTGGGAAAAGAACAACAACCTCAAATTTGGATTTTATCCACATTTCTTTTATGTGTGGGTAAACAATTATAGGTATAAATTAATATATTTAATTAGGTATGAACTACAGACAACTCAAATATACTGTATATTCGCACACATCACATACACGTTTTGGATCATATATGATGAAAAAGTATATTAAATTACGTTACAGCTATAGATTACATCCCATTAGCATGAAAAGGCAGAGTATCATATCTGAAGTTGATTCAACCACCGACAGGTTACAAAAAGATTCGTCTTGTCATATGCTGTTTTAAAGACTCGAGACAAACAAAACTCAAAAAGCACCGCGTCGAGACGAAGCTCGCAAACTAACAGAAAGTGATGGAGCTGACGTCCGAAAAACTCACCCGGTTGTCAGACGCAGACAAAAACACAGTAGCAGCGAGCGGAGTCTGCAGTGAACCTGTGTAACTTTCCCCCAGCCAACTGCGACTGACCGGAGGAGCCGCCTGACGGCAGAGGCGTCTTCGGCTGTGGTTTGAAGCCGTGAACGGGAGGGGGCGTGAAGGCAGCGCTGCTGGTGCCTTCACGGTCGGCTTGGTCAATCCATGAGCGCTGACTACTGTAGGCATTAGTACTGCAGAGATACTTTTTGAGGGCACAAGATTTGGGAACTTACATAACTCTCTTACATGTAAATTCCCAAATCTCGAGGACACACGTGTGATGGATGACATGCTCATCTCAAAATGTACAAATATAGCTCAATTTGTCTCCTTCATGTCTCTGTTGTTGCCCTTGGTGTGCACTGGAGTAGAACGAGACATGCAGTAGGGGTCTTCAGCATGGGGCCCTGCTGCATGTCAGCTGCATTACCTTTGTTCTGTTTACATGCTGATGCATTAGAACACAGCCCCAATCAAAACATCTCTGGATTGAGCAGGAGCAGTTTGAGGCAGATGCATAAACTTTGGGTGCAACATGTAAAAATCAGAACACAGTCCTCTGTGTTTGGTGACATGGAGGAACAATTTCAAATTCAATCAGACAAGATGTTAAAAAAAAACAAAAACTGACCTTGTCTATCTCAGGAACACACAAATATAAAATTAGCAAATGACAATGTTGTTATGTAGCAACACACTTGAAAGTGAAAATGTCAAACAGCACATGAAAGCAGCGTTTGCGCTATGGTCCAGTTTGTGAAGAGCGCCACTATGTGGATGCTCCCTGTCAACAAGTAGATGCCTGATGACACGAACGGCACAAACAAGTCACTTTCTGTTTGTTAAAATACATTATAGTCTAAATTATCTGCTTATTCAGTTAAATGTGTCTTCCTCTGCAGCTTTCCCTGTTGTAATAAATCATTCCAATCCATTCCAATCACATCTTTGTAGTTCTGTATGAGGAACCAAAGTCACAGCGACTAGTATATACATTTCATTCATCATTTCAAGGATTACTGAAGCGCTTCTTAGATGCTTTTTCTGCTTCAGGAGTTGAACTGTTTTCTTTATGGAAACAACTGATTTTCTTTTGAAGTTCTTTTTTTCTGTCTCTTTACTTCTTGTTATGATTGTAGAGTGGTAGACTGGTGCTTGTGATGGGGAGAGGGTCTGGTGGTAAGTTGTTACCTGTGTGTGTGGGTAGGATGCGTGGTCTGTCTCTCCCCAAACGCTGAAGAAAAATTGCAAGTTGTTTCTCCTTTGGGGCTTTGTCCAAGCCATTGGCTATCAGGTAAGAGCCAAACTGTTCTTTCCATGTCTTCCACTGTGTAGAAAGGTTGTCTGGGCAGAAGAGGCTGAATTTGAGCTAATATCCTGATGTGCATGTTGGAAGACCAGTGTTTGGAAAATGAGATATCGTCCCTCAATGTTGGAGGTGCCATAGAATGCTCTTAATGTTGAAATAATGACTCTGGTTTAATATATCATATGAGGTTCTTTATATACACACACGCTCTCTGTACACATCTGTGATTTTATGATTTATGAATTGATTTTATTTGTGAAGTTAAAACATTGAAACGTAATTATGAGCACTGCCATTAATTCAAATGTTTGTGCGTGTGTGTTCTGGGCAAATCAAATATCTCACAACGTAATTCTGCATTCATTTCCAACATTATTCCCTTGTCATATACAGGATAAGCACATGAACCAGTTTTACAGCACGTTTTCCCTCTGAATCACCACCAGAGACTCACCAGTGCTGGTGCTGTAGGTGCGAACAGTGGTGTCAGTCAGCGGAGGTGAGCCTGAGTCCATGGAACCTGTGTCGTCATCTTGAGAACAGCCAGCCTGGATGGCTCTCAGGTAGCTGTGGCTGCGGGATCGGAAGCATGTGGGCATGGGAAGGTCTGGAGGCTCTGGGTTGTCCTGAGAATGGGAACGGGAATCTCTGAAGGTGGACTCTGAGCTACGGTCCTCATAGTGATGTCTCATATCCAGGTTACGTATCTGGATGCAAGAAAATGGAAGAGATCAGAAGAGATTGTAGCAGTAAATAATGACCACGACCTGCTCTGCACACTTGAACCATCATGAGAAAGACACAAATACAGAAAAGACAACGGGATAAGGAGTTCACAGTTATGTAATATAATCTTACAATGTTACTGACCTGTCCCATGCAACTACGTCTGCCCAGTGTGCTGCAGGCCTGGCTGAAGTCATCATCATCCCAGTGTGGCAGAGAGGAAACCGTACCCTCAATGCAGTCGAGGTTGTCTAAGCTGCGATTATTGGAGAGTTCTCTGAGAGATGGAAGACAGCTGGAAAGGAAGGTGAGAAGACAAGCGCAAGTGAAAGGATGAAGGGAAAGGATGGAAAAAAGTGAAGATGCAGCAGCAGGAAGAAACATGGGTAAAGGGTAAATCCCCGATCAGGAAAAGGGAATTAAAAGAGATGAAAGGAGGATAAGGTTGTTACTGACATTATCCCTTTCATTTGAGCTTCATTTCTGAGGGATCGTAAATCCAACTCTAGAACCCACTTTCCATTTCATCTCATTTTCCTTGCGTCAGTTGTCAGCTCTGACAACATGTGAGCATGCAAAGCCTGTGATTTCTGCTGATGCATGTGTGCAGCTCTCGGAGCCGTCATGGTGTCAAAGCCAAAGAACGGGCGTACATCAGCATGCTAAGCCTGTTCTTATTAGTTCTTTGTTGGGCACAGTGCTCGTACCATGACCGTAAGCTGCCATGCCATGGCGTGTGGACACAGACGTCCCCCCAGTCCAAGTGTCAAACTCAACTACGTTCATCTAAAAGCATTGGGCAGATGGTATTTACAAGCTACAGGGAGGCTGGCAGTTGGCAGCAGGGCATGAATTTGGCATTTGGAGTTGCCGCTAGCCTTACAGTTGTCTGAGAGGGACGGTGCAAAGCTAGAAAGTTTTGCACCACCCCACTGAGACGCGTCTTATGGACAGACCTATCACTGACCTGCTCATTGACCTGCCCAGCTGGTGCAGAGAGGACACACTGTGGAGAGGAGACCACAGGGCGTCCAACTCCCCCTGCAAAAACGTGTAATCCAGGGTTCTGCTGCTCGCACCAGCAGAATGAAAAAAAGTGGGATTGGACGGTCAGGGGTTCGCAGGCGGAGTGGGGTTAGTTATTATTCATGCATATTTCAGGGAAATCTAAATTCTCCAATATGCTCTTCAACCGCTGTTCAATGCAGCTGGCTTCTTTAGTAAAACCCACTATGTCTTTGTGTGAATTATGCGCTGCAACCATGAAACCAAACAACAATAAATAATGAAATATAATTCTTCAAATGTTCACTTCCCTTGGTTGCTTATTTCAGTTAATCTGCACCAAAACAGCAGAAAACCAAACACAGTTTTAAACCAAACTCACTGACTTCATCAAATCTGAGTTTCACAAAAAAAAATCTGAAAGAACTATGAAATCAATAGAGGAGGTTGTGAATTCCCAGACAGGAAATGATAATGTGGGCGCGACCGTCTCAGATTATGAAAGCCTCCGGTCTGGAGAGTATAAAACGACTGATGATCATTCACTCAAAATATTGCGTCAAGCTTTTAGAAAGGCAAATGACAATCTCCAAACCAGAACTAAATAAAGGAGAATATTTAACGGGAATTGAAATATATGTGCTAAAGAAGACTGTGCCAAAGCTGACTGACTCTGAACATGAAGTTTATGTATGAAAATTGCACTGTTTTCTTACTCTCCAGACGTCTGTAAATGCCCCACAGTTGTTTAGAAGCAGGGAGTGCCCCCCCCCCTCCCCTTTGGAAAAACATGCGGTCTCGACGTGCGTTCATCCACTGATGTTTGTGCTGAGAAAGCACGTCACTCACAGACTTGGGGGAGTGCGAGGCCAGTTGGTTGGAGAGATGGTGATTTAGATGACTAAAACAACCAATCCCCGGGGTACGCTAAAAAGGCATGTGGATCACTTCAAGGAGTCTGACAACACTCAAATCTGTGACTCAACACAGGCCTCTGACTGTTGGTGTGCATTTTTCATTCATGTTTTCTTCCTACTGGCATGTTGAGGCCTTTAATCATTGATTCATTTTGTTCGGCCCAGAAAACAGAAACCTTTTTAGGGGGGTTTATGAGCAGATGCATATTTTTCATTGGTCATTATGCACTTTTTAAACCTTTTTAACTACTTTGCATACAGAAAAGAGACACGTCGAACATTTAGAGTTTTGCGACAATGAAAGTAGGCCTGGATTGTAAAAGGTGTTTCTTCTCTTACTTGCGTGGGGGTAGCTGGTCGTTCAGAGAATGCTGCGTAGCCCTGAGGTAGCTCTGTCGACGGGCGGCGGTTTTTGGGGAGGGCTTCGGGCTACCTTCGGAGTCGTCGCTGTCCTCCATGTCCCCCATGGCCTTCACATAGCTACCACTGCGCATTCGGCGACATGGAATTTCATTGGCACCCCCACTACGGCCTAATGTGCTACTCCAATCCCCCTACAGGCAAAAATGAAACCGCTGAAAGTAATATAAACATCTCTGACATCAAAATCTGTATTTACAAGAGACCGACGTACCCTTCTTCCAACCTGCAGATAGTTGCTGGTGAGTTCCTGTTGGCAGGATTTGGACTTGAGCAGTGATCGGTCCAGAGTGGCTGAGCCCTTCTGGATCACTTGTCTCGGTTGACCCATGGTCAACGTCGACCAGGATCCTCCTTTCATATATTCATCATTCATTATCATGCCTCTTGCACCTCCATGTCCACCTCCTCCTCCTCCACCCCCAGGCCCAACAAGTGTCTGGTATTTCATGTCATTGCTGCTTTTGGAGGAGCTGATGGTGTTGTAACCGCTGTGGATATACCTGCTCTGTCCTACCTGGCTATCATGGCCAGTTGGACGCCCCAGCGTCATCATGGCCATGGTGTTGTGGTAGCTACTCAAGTCACTGCTGTCCAAGTCATCTGAGCTCCAGTAGCCCGACATGTTCGAGCGAGGGCGGCGCTTAGCAGTCGCTTCGGATTTCGTGCCACGATCTTTACTTTTGGATCTGCGAGTTTGTTTCCCTCCATCTTCAGTGCTAGAGGAGCCTCCACCGCTACCAGTGGAGCGCCCGTTGATATTCCCCTTCATGTTGTGGCTCTCCAGAGACTGGGATTTTGCAAAGAGCTTTTGCACAGAGTGCAGCATGTAACGGATGCGACCCGGGCTGTCTGTTCGCTGTTTCTCAGCAGCTACTGCAGATGTGCGGTGGAACTGTAATGTGCTGAATCCATCTCGGCCACCGGGCAGCTGCTTATCAAAGTCAAGCAGACTGGGTGGTGCCTGGTCCTTGGTCATATGATGCGATATAGTTGCTGAGCCACTTGTAATCATAGGTGTTCGTCCACTCAGGCCTGTCATGCCCATGCCTGGGCCCATGCCCAAAGACATTGACGTGCCAATGGTCCCTGTACTTATTCCACCAATGCTGTCCCCAGGTGGAGAGAAGTCCGACTGGTCGTAGGAGTTGTAGTGGATCCTGGGAAAGGTGCTGCTGTTTGACAGCTGGTTATTGAGGGGCAGCATGCACTCTGGTGGAAGGGAACCTGGGTTGACGGAAGGATAGAGGTTGGGGTCCATTGTGCCATAGTGGTCCATCGTGGGGCTCAACAGGTAAGGACTGCGAGGCAGAGTGCTCATCTCTGGATGGCCTAAGGAGGGATCACAGGAGTCAGACTGGTGTCTGTTACGGCTGGTCCCCAGCCCTTTCATCATAGCGAAGAGGCCTGACCCTCTAGAAGACCCCCAGGTCAGGGAGAAATGGCCGATGACCTTGAAGGTAACTCCTGCAAAAGAGGCAAAAAGGAGGGTGAGACAGAGTGTAAGCGTCACGTAAATGTCCCCAACGTTTGACAAGTAAAGGATAAGCTCATTATAACGGTCCCACACAGTCAAACTTGATGGAGCCCATTGGCACAAGTGTGTCCACTCATGAGCCAAACTAGACAAGAAATATGCTCGCAGCACGGCTACAAGGGAAATAGTGTGTGGTGAATGAGCCAGCTTTCCACCGCCTCCCACAGTTAACATCTGTGCTAAAACGCTGCGAATGGAGGGAACAACAACACACAGAACAATGGCGATCTGTAACTGGTGGGTCAGAGCATACATTGTGAAAAACAGGCCAGTCACGGGTCTTGCAGACACCTCCACAGCTATGTGACTATAATACATATTAGCAAACTGGTGCATTCTTATGAGACGAAAACACATCAGGAACAAATGACATCTTTCTGTCTGATCACTCAGAAAAACACACATCTTATCACATAACTCTTTTTTTATAATATTGTACAACAGATAATCTCTCAGAGGGCATTTTCTTTCATCCTGTTGTGTTTATTCCTTTTTCTCTGATCCTTTACTGCTGTTTGACCACCTTCAGGGTATCCCCCTGGCACTACCACTGAGCGCCTGTCCTTTCTTACATAGAGAGCCAAGGACTGTGGGCAGACTTCCATGGTGAAACCAGTAAAGAGGATTTGAGCAGTGGGTGGTGGCAGCTATGCCTCCTTTTACTCCCAGTCAGTCTGTGCCACTGTTCTGCCATGGCTACAAGGATTGAAATTAAAAGATGATAATGAGGATGAGGAATATATTTAAAAAATTGAAGTGAAAGTGCAATGGCACTTCCATTAGCGAGCACTACATTGTGCACAGGTTTCGTTTTAAAGTGTGTATTTGTGCATTTTTCCACTTTTTCTCTGAAATGCTGCTGATTAAAAACAAAAAACTCCCATTAGTGAATGCAGACTCATGGAACTTTTCTCAGCTTCGAGATAAAAAAAGTCATTTCAGTATCTTTTTATTCCTTGAAAGGATAATAGTGAAGACATTCAGTGTACCTCGGCGGGTGATAAACATATTTCAGCGCCATTTTTCTGTTGGAGACGATCGTCATAGCGTATAAAAGCCTGATGTAGAAAAACATCTTCTCTTCAACCTGATATGTTGACTTAGAATTAATATTTTAATAGTTCAATATTCAATATTCAAAGTAGACATTGCTGTGAAGCCTCATGCCTATGGTTACTTCACATACAGTATGTGTGAGCGGTTTGGTACCAAGAAACTACACTGGCTGGAGATGATGGAGGATGCTCAGAAGTGATACAACAATCTGCTGTCCAATGATACTTCTCATGCTAGGACAAACTATTTGTAAGCAGACTGCTATACAACTAAAAAAAACAACACAACTCAAAACAGGCATACAATTTGTGACAGGAGCAGAAGCAGAGAGAAAACAATATTTTGACTCATTTCAACTCATTTCAGTGTGACTGATTGCACATCTCTGCTCACTTTTAGAGAGAAATGTAAAAAAAGAGAGATAACAGGAAGTATCACTGGTCTGTGAGACGGGTGCTACATGATGACATATGAGAAAATTCTCAAACGATTACCCTTAATGCCTGGTGGAGCTGACACTAGCTATACTATTTTATATGTGTAGGGTCTGCTCTTAAAGGAAACAAAACACCGGGCTTTCATGACACCATTATTAGCAAGCTGCAGGCGCAGACTCACTGAGCGTCATTAACAGAGCCTCTCTGAGTGCCATCTCCACTGATCAAATCCTCTAAATCCTTTTACGCCACATTAGCTAACTGCCTCATATCCCGTTGTGACACGCCACTCAGCTGAGCTTACAGTGTACCCTCTTCAGCGTGTCAACCAGCAGGCTCGAAATGACAGCTGCATTATTAATGGAGGCAGGGCTGTGAGCGACCTGACAAAAAGTTTTGCACATTTAGAGTTATTTGATGATTTCATGTAAACACACCCAGAAATTACCCCCAGAAACGGGAAAACATTTAGGCATAATGGCAGAAATTAAAAATACGTGAAGTTCTGCACGGCACACACACGTTACATATCTATGATGTGTAAATGAGAATGAGAGTGAGAATTTCTCACGGAGATCAATGGGAATATAAGAATATAGCAAAACTGGTTATTTGTAGGGGATGTATGTTCAAAGGGTAATTGCTTACTTAGCTTTTACAGATGAAATTCCAGATGACTGTGTAAAACTGTGCTGGATTTTCAAGTGTTGCAAGAAGTTGCAAGAGAAAGCTATTCATTTACGTATATTTAATTACAACAATACCAGTAATAGTTGCACGTTTAGTATAGTTTTGTATTATCCCCTCTCAGTAAAGGCTCTGAGTACAAATTGGCCTCACCAGAATTAAGTGACTGGTGGTTGATAAAGAAATAAACTCAAATGAGGTGGTTTTAGGTTGGTGGATGCATGTGTCTGCTGTGTCTTTTATGCACAACACACAACTCTGTAAATGTGTGTGCACTTTTACACCCCGCTTGGAATGTCTGGTGGCAGCATCTCCCTGCCTCGAACACTGGGGAGCTGCAATCTGTTCCTGCAGGCGTCTGACTGTATGTCAGCCACCATCAGCTGTGGAGTGGCATGCAGTTCTCAGCAGTCACCACAGGAGGGCGATCCTGCTCAATAGAGCCAAACAGTGTCACCACTTTCTGATGTTTTATTCCAGTTCATCGTCAAATGCACATGCCCATTTGTTTATGAAGATTTGCTTGATGACGTCCTAATTCACAGAATTCAGGCGCAGGATGCAACAGATGGCCATACAGCTGCTTGCATCGGTGAATGTCATTGACGTCAGCAGTCTCACAGTGTCATATTATCTCTGAATCAATCTAGTCTTTGTTATTGCTCATAATCCAGGAGGTGACTTTATTCCAGTACTGGCACAGGAATTCACAGATGCCGTGCAAAATATCGGAGTATTTCCAAGATAAAAGATGAAAAACATGAAACATTGGAGCAATTCAACCGTAATAGGGACTTTCATGTCCTGTGGGGTTAGCCTCCATATCAAGTGTTAAATGTCCATCTGCAGTCATTGAATTCATGTGAATGTGCCTGCATATTCAAACAGGCTGCAGACAAAGTAAGGTTTTCCATTAAGGAAATAATTGTTTCCGGATCAGGAAGCGTTTAAGCTGTTTGTGTTGTTGCTTGCAAGGAGCCACTTCTGAGAAGTGTGTGGCTGAGTCAGATTTAGATCGGCAACTAAGTGTGGAAAAGTACATTGTCCTCTCATTCCAGTAACACCGTACAGGGCAGCAGCTTGTCGGAGCAGAGCTCGGTCAGTCAACCCCCGTGCCCATCTGCTCCGTAAACTGACAGCGCTGCCCTGAAACACAGGGTGGCAGCTCAATGTGTGTGTGTGTGTGTGTGTGTGTGTGTGTGTGTGTGTGAAACAGGACATTGTGAGGTACATACAACAAAGAAAGGGAACGCTTATGGACGCAGGGACAGACGGGCCTCCAGGGAAATGTTTGACAGCGCCTAGGAATTAGATGGAGCCTAAATGGTTCAATTGGAGAGCTGCGTCCTTTCAATGTTGCGTTGGAAGACAGAACGCGTCGCAGCACTGTGACAAAGACCGTCCCAATTTACAGCGCCTTCGAGTATATCCCAAGATTCTTTGCAGCGGTGGTACAATCTCTTAAGAAGAGGCGGTTGTTCATAGGAGAGGCTCTTGAAAACCTACCAAACCATAAAATAGTAAATTAACAATAAAACTGAATCATTCTCACTTGACTTTAAATGTTTCTGGGCAACAGGAAGACCCGTTCCTCATGTGACAGTAAGGAGGGAACATCTCAACCACCGGGAAGTGTTCAGTCGGTTCAGTTGTACCGTGTGTCACTTTGGGCTATGAAGGTTGCGCGTCTCCCCCTCGAGGTCTCACTTGTTCATATATGCAGCAATCGGTCACCAATGGCCTCAGTGTATTCCTGAGCGTGTGTATCTGTGTGTGTGTGTGTGTATGAGTAGCCGCCTAACCTTGTCCTAATTACAGTCTATCTGTTCCATCAGTGCCGTGCTCTGGCCTATTTTCACAGCTTTAAATTTATCACTCTCCCCTCTGTTGTGATAGATGACCCACTCCTTTTAGTCCATCTCTGAAGACGGGGGCACCATGTCAGTGCTTATGCAGGCAATTGGACTTTCCATGTCCTCAAAACTATTTCCGATTTTTAAAAGTCATGTGATTCTCGCCAAACGCTTGGAGGCAAAAATACAGTAACATCCCTGCAGACTGACTGTTCTTTCTAATTTGTACATGATTAGTTTCACTTCTATAATGTAAAGCGGCTTGTGAGAAGAATCATGTTCACAAAAAATAATCAGGACACTGAATGAAAGCTCTCTCACCAGTGGTGTGGTGTAGATTCTTATGAATGGGTACTGCTGCATGACATGCATTCAGATCTGAGAGTGTTTGTTTGTATTGTGGACATAACCTCACACATTCTCTGTCTGAATGTCATAGAACACCTGGTCTGTGTTCACATTCTCTGACTGAAACATGGAACATTGATACACCGTGAATTTTTGACATATAGAAAACATAGAAAACAGTGAGCATTTCATCTATTTTCATTCCATTCAATGTACAATGGCAATAAAAGATGTATATTCAAAGACATTATGATTAAAATGTGCTGCATAATGAATGATAATCTACTTTTCAAAGTTTTGAAAAAGATGAGCATCTTTTGCGGCAGTGTGAGGCCCGGGGAAAAGGTTTGTGGGCTACAGCTGTGGCCTCTATCTCTAGCTCCAGGGCAGCTGAGACAGATTAATGCAAGTGGACGTATGCATGCATGCACAGCCACAAGCAGATTTTTATGAATGCACATAAATTACAATGCTTGACTGCTAAGACACTATCCAAACGCACACTTACACAACACACACATCTCTCTTTCTCTCTGTCCCTCTATTGCTCACACACCCACAAACACACACAGGCTAAAAGAGGCAGGACGCAGCTCAACAACAAACCAGATCAACAAATCATTCAAGTTCATAAAACCTGACATTAGAATGTTGTCCATTTCGATGGTGATAGACTTCTCCAGCACGAAACATCGTTGAAGGGCATATTCATGTTCTTTTTTATATATCATACGTCAATCTATTCCTAATTCATATTCATCATATCGTACATCACCAAAGGAGCCATATATGTGGATGAGCAGTCACCCACAG
>JBBMJM010000008.1:3338868-3350422 GCA_037832705.1 Centriscus cristatus | reverse complement strand
CAGCCAGATTACAACATGGTTGCCCAACCCTAAACACCCCCACCGCCACCACACACACACACACACACACACACCACAAGCTATGGCAAGTGACCACTCAGTCAATAGCGTAGACAGTTTTGTGTCAAAAGGTGAATAATTTCTCTCCTCCTGTATCGCTGAACCATTTAGGCAACTAACTAAAAAAGCTAACTGACCTGAACACAAACAACCAACACACTAAGTTTAACTAACCTAGGTAAAGCTAACATACCTATAATTATTTGTAAAATCTAACAATCTGCTCTCACTAACACTAGCTTAAATACTATAAACTCACTACTAACTGTAAACCTAGAGTAAAATACCCAATGCTTATAATGCAATCTGACAAATTACTCGCTATTCTCTATGTTCTGAATCCAAACTACTCTCTAGGTTGATAATGGGGAATGGAATCTTTTTATAGTACTAGAGGGCAGAAGCCCCTTGGCTTCTGAACCGCTGGTGGTGACGTATTTAGTGGTAACTGACGTCACAACCAGCTATTTACTCGGATGCAAATGCATGTTAAGTTGATTTAGACGTAATAACCAGGTTTTAATCCTTTAGATGTTAAACTATTTCCGCTACAGTATACAATCATAAAATCTACTAAATACCCAGATGAAATAGCTTTCAGCTGAAAGGGTGATTTTGGAGGAATTAGTTATAATATCAAACGGGCCAAAAGGATGAGGTCCCACCGAGATTTGAACTCGGATCGCTGGATTCAAAGTCCAGAGTGCTAACCATTACACCATGGGACCTATAGCGTTGCTGCAGCAGGACCGGCTTGTGATATACAATACAACATAGGGTATAAAGTAAGGAGTATAAATGAAATATGTTCCATACGTTCTTCATAACGTTCTACGCTACATGACAAAATACCCAGTTCGGTCTAACCTAGCTAAATGTACGGTACGCTACGGTAAGGAGTATTGTGAAACCGCTGCAGAAAACAAATAGTCATTCTATATAGAACAATATATATAGACTGACACTATGGTACCTTCGTGTAACCAAGAAATATGACTGTTTACTAACGATTTGCCAGAGTTCCTTCGCCGATGTGTTCACTGTAGCTAGCAGTGCGTTTCGCGTCTCCGATCCAAATTAAAAAAATAAAAGTGTTATCTTCAAAGTAAAAGCCCAGACGGCACGTTTTTAATCACTCTATATTTTTCTGTATTTATATTTTCTTCATAGTTTCGTTTTTTCTATGAACCAGTTTGTTGTTTGTTGTTTGTTCCTGGATATATACAGTAGTGGCCACAAATGTTTAATGCATGCAATGCAATAATGGTTTTTTAGAATTTCACATGAAAGAAACGACCTCAAATAATATTTAGATGGATTCAGTGCGATATTTTTTTTCCATTTTATTTCTATTGCTTATTTGTTTTCGTTGAATGCCCATGTGCATGTTTTGCCGCAATGATGTGATTAATGGCCACGTTGTCCTTCATTCCCCCACAGGAGGGAACTAGAGGAACTTCAATGGGCCGTGTTGGCTCTTGGCTACTTAATCCTAGTAAGTCAGAGTTCCATATTGCAGCTCCTGTTGGGCCCCCAGACATAAACAGTTGAACCGCAGTGTGAGGTGTAGGAATTCTAGGTCAGTGATTGAACACAGTCAAGTAACAGCCAGTGTCTTGGCGTCACTGCATTTGAGACCAGGATCATGTAGCAAAAGTAATACCTTTCTTTTTTTTTCTTCTTCTTCAGTGAGATCTGTTATTTCTTTACATTATGGAAGCCCAAGAACTGTAGGGGTCTAGGCACTGCTTCTACCCGTCTCGGTTTATCCTCTGAGGACATAAAAAGACAAATAACCTTTGGTCTCTTAAGCAAACATTTGAAAACGACAAAAAAATTCCAACAATGCTGAAGACGTGCAGCAAAATAAAACTTTGAACACTAAACCACTTCAGTCATTCATGAAAACATCAGTTGTAATATTTGCATGTGTTGTTTGTTTAGTAATAAGTGTCTCTTTTGGGTGGTTACTCTCCTCCACAACATTTCATGGTCTTGTTGACATGGTCTTGTTGACTTGATGACTAATGAACCAACCAGAATCTGAAGTGCTTTACTGGTCAAACTTTCAGGTTATAATTCCTTAAATGTTTACATTCTGTGCAGCTTAATGGAGCAGTAGTTTTCCAAGACTGAAAGTTGGGTTTGGATGTGGACCTCCTTAAAACATCTCCCATCTTAAATGACCCAGAGGACAGGCAGTTAAACGCTTGTTAGAAATGTTCACCTGCTGTACACTTTTACAGTCCAGAATAGTTTCGCTCTCAAGCAGCTGTCACGTCTCTGGTCTGTGAAGTGCATCCAAAGATTTAGGATTTTCTGCACTGACATTACAGAGTAGGGCTGATCTAGAGTCACAAAGCACATGACTTTTCTAAGATCTGTGTTGTTTGTGCACCTAAAAGCGACTCATATGGCAGCTTTTCTGTCACACTTGTGTTTTTGAACACAGAACTGAGCTATTGGGAGAAATATGTGTTGCATTTAACTGATGACTTTTTAAACCCTGTTTATTTTTTATCAGAAAGTGAATATTTTATATGGGTAGCACTGTGTTAATTGTGTTAATGTCAAGATATTTTGCAATGTACATTGTCATTATAATTATTTATTACTACTACACTACTGCATAATCATGCGCAGTTTTTTATTAGTATGTTTTAAATATGAACTCCATGGTGTTCTGGATCATACTTTAGAAAACATGTTCTCTTTATGTTTTAATTTATATTCCTTATACATTTGCTGCCATGTAAAACTTATTTCATAGCTCTGGACAATCCCATTTATTACACTCTGCATTCCAGTCCCTGTGCTGGAACTAATGGATGATGTCTTTAGCAGCGGGACTTCCTATCAGCTCATGTGACATTCTGTTGCACACAATTTTCTTCAGATGAAGAAATTGTGCTGACTGTTATGCAGTTGTTAACAGTACAGAGAACGTTATGGAGAAGATGGGAGGCAGCCATGCTGGCTGACTGAGGCTGTGGACGAACGGGATAACTGGGATGTTAAGATTGGTCTCAGCTGCCCACCAAATGTCTCTCACTAACACAAACTGATAAAATCAATACATATTTTATTGTGAAAAAGGTAGTAATCAACCTTTTTACAGTTCAAAATTGATCGTGTCACAGGAGCTGTGGATCTGCAATTGTCAAATCTGTTCTCATAAAAATATGTATGGTTTGTTTCGTCTACCATTCTGCACAAGTACGGTCCTGTGTGTATGTGTGTGTGTGTGTGTGTGTGTGTGTGTGTGTGTAGGGCCAGCTGGGCGCCACCTGACTTTAAAAATCCAGATAAAGTCTTGTAAATCTGATTATAATTTCCATTGCATTGCTTTTGTGCAATATGAACAGCTGTCCACACATGAACAATTAACTGATTATGGCTTTTATTATCCAATACATAAACAGACGGTTGCATCATACTCATGCCTGTAGTTTCCACATTACATCGTTTCAGTCGAAGAATTTTCCTAAACCTGTAATGGTAAAATGAATATGCTCCCAGCAAGAATTATAACTTCTTATGCAATGATCTACTGTCCTCCACTGTAGTAAATATTCCCAGTTCCCACACCAATGTAGTCACGTGTATATCATTATGTGTACATGGACTTCAGGCAGGCAGTATATTATTTCTTTTTGGTTTTTTTTAAATGTTACTGCCATAGCGCCACAAATTCATTCCCATATTTTTACTGGGACATGTTTTCGATTTATTATTATTTCCACGCCTCGTGTTTCCGAACTGTGAGCCAGCTCACTGTGAAACTTGAAGCATCTGATGACACCAAATAACTGGGCTGAGATGCATGTCTGAAATGGATGTAGTGGGTCCAAATAAATCTCTGTTAGCAGAACAACCTGATCCAATTCTGGTGCCAGACTTGGAGAGAGCCCAAACCACAGGACAAGGATCAACTCACCATGAGAACGAAACCTACACCCACACACTTTGCTCCCCTTTACTGAGTATGAATCAACAGTTATTTGGCTCTTGTTGTCGAAGGTGCTGGGCGCTCGCTATATTTATAATTGTGTTTGAGACATAAAACAAAGGTGGACATAAACTAGTCTGGAAGTGAACTGTGCTTCTCTCTTTTCTCATATTGTAAATTGTCTTCAATTTTTGTACTTCATTCTTTCAAAATAAAGACTGCTAGCAAAGGGGGGAAAAGTACCATCTTAAACTGACCCTTAAAAAACAACATCAACTGAAAGCTAAGTTGTTCATGGAATCTGACAGAATCTGTTTTCTCATACGGTCTCACACAGTCGTAAGTGCTTTTCTCTGCCTGCAGCAGGACTCCAAAAACACTTTAAGTTGGAAGAGGATATATGAGGCCGGATGATGCTCTCTTTCGTATCTGTCGCCTTTACTGTGTTTACATTACTGACACACCCCTGACCTTTACCCAGCCCCCTTCACTGGCCCCTGCATCACAGCACACACACCATTTCCACCGCATACCAGAGTTCTTATGTGCAGCGCAGCCATCAACAAATGCCACCTGAATAAATACAATGGGTGTAGAATGCACATTTTATCAGAGACAAATACGTGTGAAAAGCCACATTGGTCCACGTACGGTCGTGTAATGGTCGTCTATTTTTAGCATCTGCGCTTGGCCACCTCTCCTGCATTGAAAATGTGTGGCAACATGCGGCGGCGTTGCTCTGGAGCCTACCACTGCACCGCAGAGTAGACACACCCCTCCAACACACACACACACACACGCGCGCACACGCCTGACTGCACTCATTTGCACTATGTCAAAGAAACCATGAAGGAAAAGGCATTTGGCGCAACATCAGAGCCTGGGTATAGTTTTTATAAGTGTTGCAATTGTGTTGTATCGAAAACAGAGCAGCTGTGGCTTTTATGAATGACACATGCACGGTTCAAGGATTGTGGCTGGAAAAAACAAAGATATTCTGGTGAGAGAGAGACAATACGCCCTCGATAGACTGAAGCGCACCGTGTGTATTGTTTTTTAGGGTACCCCCCCACACACACACACACACCGCCATTCCGCACGCACGCGCACACGCGCACACATCGTGCTACGGAGGTTCGGAGACCAGAGGCAAATGATGCCGCTTTAAAGCTCACGCGGTCAAAGTTGTTTACCTCTTCGTTACCTCTGACGTCACGACACACCCCTGTTTCAAGGGGCGGTTCCCGCCTTATGGACGTCAGAGTTGACCAATCAGAGGCAGACTAAACCGGGTTGTAACTAATCCGAGCAGCGTAGACATGCTTAGCCCACCTGTGATTGGCTGCTGAAGGGGCTGGGGGGAAATCCCTCTATCCCGTAGAGGTCCCGAGGAGGGGCGGTGCATAACAAAAAGTAATGGCCATCTATTTGGGACCTGAAGAGGGATATTTTGTCGTCGCGCGACAGTGGGTGTGATTTACTTCTGTTCATGTTAGCGCGCGTAGTGGCCCGTTGTGTTCGTGCACATTTCCCCCGTGGAAGGTTCGTCGCCCGCGTACGTACAACGGCCAGTAAGCTGACCGAACTTGGCGGCGCGTTTTAGTGGCGAGAACAGCAGGCTAACCACGCTAATGTTAGCAACCGTCAGCGCTGCTGCTGCGTGAACCAACGTCTGGAAGGGTGTGCGACTCTCGCCAAGTCTCCGCAACACATTTCTGAGTTTAGGAGAGTACAGTCCTGTCTGCTGGACGACACACACACAGTCAACATGGAGTGGACAGACCAGGAATGAGCATGAAGACGCCGACAAGCGACGACTAAAGAGGATTAATAGCTGCTCGTGGTCTTAAATGGGGAAAAGTTGAGCTAACGCTAAGGTATGAAACTCGCATGCACAGGAGGAAAGAAAAAAGTCCAAACTGCCGAGTAATGTGTACCTCAAGAGCACATATCGGTTGTATCTTTTGTTTGTCGTTTGTTTCATCAGTGTTTGCCTAATGTTATGTAACTTCGGCAATTAAGCACAATGACTGTATGATGATTAACATAAACACAAACTATATTTGCTGCAGTTGTGCGTTACATAAACGCAACTATGGCGGGTCAGGTAATCAGGTGAAGGCTCGCTAAGTGACTTGCGACATGTCATTTTCCTGTTGTGTTGAATAGGATTAACAGCTTGGAATACTCCGAAGAAAGCTTCCAAGTCTCACCTATTGTACAAGGGCATGCTAAAACCTCAGGTGAGCATTAACCCGTACCTGCTCGTTGTGTTGCTTGTCAATATGCTGTAAATGCGTTGTTTTTACATTCTCTAGATGTTGATGTCACATTTACCTACATTCTGAGCTATGCTAATGTTTAATGTTTAGTCTAGCTATTGTTTATTTATGAAACCTGTTGTGTTATTTCCTTAATGAAAAGTATCACTTGAATGAACGTCAGTTCAGTTGTTTAAACTACTCACCAATGACCGTTTTTTGCAGTTTTGCACGTCATGTGTGTTTAGAAATGTAATTTTTTATTAGCAGACGACAGATGTCAACCAGACACATGACCTGAACCAGTTCTGAAATCAGTGTTACCAGTTTAACCGCAAATAACATCGCTGATGACCTGGAAGGTCCAACCATAGGGGCTGTTGAAGCCATTTCCAAGTTTAATTTAAATGTTTAATTATTTGATACCTACATGTTTAATTATTTAAGTGATAGCTCATAGTATCATCAATCTTAACATTCCCTTTGTAAACAATTAATAATGATGCACCTTAATCTGCTTGGTTAAGTTAACAAACAGTGTCTGATCTCTACTAATAAGACATTGACCTAACTGCTTATGTACCCCACAATTATTTGATCATGTGACATTTTCACATACAAATGGATGGTAATCAACAAAAAAATGTATGAATGTTCAGGATTTTTTTATATTCTGGCTTTTAAATCATTCAGTAATTTTCCAATTGGAAGAATTTGTGTGGTCCATCAAAAATCTTCAGTCCTGTGTGTGTTTGTTTTCTTTGAAAATCAAATGCCACATTTTTTTCCTACAATTATAACATCCTACTTATCTTTAAAAGGACATCTGAAAGGAAAAAATACAGCTGACGTCAAAGTGCACCTATTCCCACTGGCCTTTCCCAGCATTATCATACTTTACTTACACTGTTCCGTTTCGGTCTATGAAGCTGTTCAACATGGGCACATCACGCGAAGGGTTTCATTTCTATGTCAGTTTCTTTATTGCATGTGTCAGGGAGAAAATAAACGGTGTTTCCCTTCCCAGGATCTTAGCTTTCTTAAGATCCATGTTCACATATGTTCTGAATTTAAAACATGTGGAAATTTACAGGAGAGGCTGTATTATCCGAATATTTTGCTTTCTGACTTTTCTATTGTCAAATGTATTTGCCGGTGGACGTTGATCATAAATGGGCTTATTTGTGTATTGTCTGTATCTATCAGGTTGTTTATGGAGCTGTGATCATAGGGATGGTACAGTCCATTTGGTATTCTATACAGTGAAGGAACCCGCCCCCTTCCCCCTTTCATGACTATAGTAATTGGTTGCTTCCTCTCATGTATCCCTATAGAAAGAAAGAGGCTGTTGTTCAGTTAAGGCCCACTTATGTGTACCGCCATGTATACGTGCTGGTTGCCACACATGTTCAGTTTCCTTTGAAACAAACGAAGTGTTAAGATCTCCCTAATGTTGCCGGGTGCTCAATTACATAGTTTCTATGTCAAACACATCACACGGTTAATATTTGTTGTAAGTAGAGCACAGGTCATGCAGAACAAGGTCTTCTGGAACGGGAAAGTGTGTGTCATGCAGTCACTTGTCAGTCTATTAAGGTACACACAAAGTCAACTAATGCAGTGGTATCTAGTGGGATGAATTTTCGAAATGACTCTCAATACAACCTACCCCTCATCAACAGCACCAGAAAGTACAACTTGCAAATTGACATCAGCCCCTGTCGGCCTCAATAAAATCAGAAGAATCGATCTACCATGTCCTCAATACGTTTGTAAATCAGTGTGACGTGTAATGAACCCTGTACTGTATATCCCGATGTTCTAGGTGTGTAATATGACTTGGCACCGATATTTTCTATTTTAGAGAGTGTTTCCTGAAGGACAGGCAGTATTTCATGGTGATTATACAACTTTGACTCGTGTGCCTTTTGCCTTTTGCGTCCTGTTCAGTCACATGTCAATCGTATGTCCCTTGCTGTTGAGCTCCGTCTGTGTGTGCTTGAGAATGTGCATTCCCTGTCAAAATCAACTTAGGCATAAACAGGACTTTCAGCCTGTGTGTGAGTGGGCTTCTCCCTGCCTCGTCTCTTTTCCCTCTCCAGAGTCCAGCAAGGGGCCCAGCATAAGGGGGCCGACTGCCGTCACTGCCTCTCTCTTCCCTTGCAGGCAAGCAGTGGGGCCGGGGCAGGGGGAGTGGAGGCCATAGGCTTGGACATGGGACACAGGACCCCCCCCACCCACCCACCCACACACACACACACACACACGCACGCACCTCTTTCGCACACACACACTCTACCACCCACCCACCCCAGTTTAGCCCATCCTGTGTGGGGCACAGGTCACCTTGTCATGTGCTGTTACTGCTGCTGTACTGTGTTCCCGGTTCCCTATGATCATCGGGAAAGAGCATGGGGGTGAGAGAAGGGAAAGAGGGGACAGGACTGGACTAGTCAGCTCAGCCAGTTGTTTTGCCACATTCTCACTCAGTTTGTCGACTTTGTCGTCTTTCACTCCGCATTGTCTCTTTTGCCCTTTCCCCCGCCTCCTCCTGACTTGTACCTGTTCTCTTCAAACACCAGGCTGTGTTGACTTTTAGTGGCACTTATTACCTGACCGACACCTTCTTGATTCTCCAACACTGGGCACCTTTCCCTTTTTCCCCTCTTTTTTTTGTTATTACTGTGCTTCTATGTGTGAATACTTATCCAGTGTTTTTCCATCATGTCCCAGTTTCTCTTCAGCCCAGGTCATTCCAGATCTGATTTGTTTTATGTCTCCTCTGTACTCATCATGACCCAGCCTGAAGTATGCAGCGAAACACATCATCTGCTGTTTTCTCTCTTCAACTTGCTCCTCAACTTCCCTGTCTTTTCTCTCGATTTACATCTTCATCCCAGTTTCTTTTTCCCTTTTAACAAATACACTGGCCGCACAGAACTATTTCAGAGCCATTTGTGGCATTTCTCCATGTGATGTAGACAGTGGATGTTCATTAGACTGTCAGAGACGGCCTCCTTTTTTCACTCGGGAGTTCCACAGCTTATTCATCCAGAGCTGCTATAGGTCTGGATGTGATTCTGACTTTGACTTTTAAGTGTTGGGATGTGGTCTGTAACTTCATTGCTGACATTCTTGGTTCATGATGCCAGAGTTTTTTATTCTCTACTTTCCCCTCTCTCTTTTTCTTGTCTATGTGCAGTCAATACCTTCTTAAAACGCTGTTTGGATCCGCCTCCTTACCTGATTTCTTGAAACCCGCCCTGCCATTAATCATGTTTAATTTAAAGGTGCAGGTCCTAATTTCAGGCCTTAATTAGATTTAGTCGATGGTGGGTGTCTGAATATGATATTTACTTTGATGAAAGTTAATCTAAGATCTGGGCTGGGCTCCAAATCCTTTTCACAGCCGAGGCCTCATTATGTGTTCTCTGTAAGTAACAGGGCACCTGACAAGGAAAATCAATGGCCACTTTCCTGTTTGGAAATCACATACTCACACAACGGTGCTGCAGGGAATGAAATGGCGAGCAGAGAAGAGTGAGATAAGCCTCCATAAGAGTGGCATTGTAACGCTCCGTGGGCATTTTCATATGATGATCACACTTTCTTTAGACGCTGGTCCTGCGTCAGTGGCAGCCAGGTAGCTCATCATGCAGCCTCATAAACTGTGACTATTTTTCTCTAATTAGCGTTTCACAAATCTCAGTTTGCTGTTCCTGAGGTTAACACCATCTGCTTTGAGTAACATGCCAACGGATAATGTGTAAAGATTCACATGTCCCTTTGGAATACGGGGGATGTGACATGCTTTATTTTCAGAGGTTGTGATGCAAACATTAGCGGGCTCTTTCTTTAGCGTCGTCTGAGATTGAAGCATGCCAGGTGTTCGTTTATCAATATTTAATCATGGCTTCATTCGTCGTCGTTTCAGTCAGCCTGCTGTTAATGGTGATTTCTAATTTGGTGTGAATTTTTAGCAGACGTTAGTTCTGCACTGCAAAGAGACATTTATTTTTAGTTGCCCTGTTAACTGTTTGGAGTTGATGCTTTTGAATGCTGTCGCATGTTTAAGTCTAGGACTAGCTACAGAGCCAGTCTTTGTATAGCTTTTAAGCCACATTTTGAATAAATTCAATGAGGAAAAGATGAATCATTGCTCCGTTGCTTGCTAAGTAGCACTTGGGCTCCCTCAGCTAGTGAGAGAAGGGGAAACACCCGAGCCTGTCCTCTGGCTAAACCAAATAGGGGTAATGTCTTTTATTTTGAAGCTTCTGTCAAGCAGTGTAATGAGAAGCTACGTTCACTTTGTGGACATAATTACAACCAGTCTCATTGCTTACTCATCGGCCACTCCTGCGGTGTCAAACTTTTCTTCCACCTCGATACACATCGTCCTTCTGTCCACCACTGGTGATGGGCCAGCAGATGATGATCATCATAATGCGCTGAATAATTGTTTCACTTTTTTGGTCTACATTTTAAAGAGAAGATAATGAAAATGTGTTTTCATTGCAACCTCAGTCAGTGCTATTGAATTTCATCCAATCTCCCTGACAAACCCTAAAATATGATTGATTATGTGTTAGAATGGACAACGGGTGTTTCCTACAAACTTCAGTGTCTTGGACCAACATGTTTCCAGTTCAGAAACACACCCATAACAACCAAATCAGAAAACTGTTGAAAGAAACTAAGAAGTGTAAGAAGTGACAAATGGCTTTTACCTTGATGCCTCTCATGGTGGGGAGCTGACAGACGTGACAGTCATCTATATTTAGCTCATTATAGAAGCAGCTCACAACTGTGTATATTTAGCCCACTTTAAAAGTAACAAAAGCAGACTGGCTGTGTCCTGAATGCTATTAAAACGGGTTCTCTCTCACCACCGCAGTGGGGTGCAGTGGGGTACGCTGCAGCTCTGTGACATAGATTGTCACTGTGACAGAGGTCTCACTTGCTGTCATTGATGGAAATCACAAGTTTACCACTGGAACTGATCCTACATTGATTTATTTCCTGTCCTATGTCCTATGTCCTATTTCCTGACAAATATATAAGTACACGGCAGATATATGCTTATATATAGCATGAATATATGCTTACATTAGCTCGATGGATTGTTATCCACTCAACTCTCAACACAGCACTATAAAATCAACCATCCACTTTGATCAGCTGTCAGATATAAAAAGCACAAGACCACATCAGAGATTCATCTTGCATAAAAAAAATGCTTCCCCCCCCATCTTTTAGGATTCTCAAAAGCTGGCAAAAGCTTACT
>JBBMJM010000008.1:3205527-3218259 GCA_037832705.1 Centriscus cristatus | reverse complement strand
TGTATGTACAAAATGTTTTTTCCTTTAAAAATGTACGGGGTGAGGCTTATAGTCAGGTGCGCTCTATAGTCCAGAAAACACGATATTCCAACACATCTAATAACATATATCCAGTGTTTCCTACAGTTCTGCTTACAAGTAAATTGAGACCGGCTTAGAACGATGTATTCTGAACCTGTGTCGGCAATCAGGACATCAGGATTGTCAGGATACAAATCAAGCCCGGATTGTTGTAATTGAGTTAGATTCAGGGTGATGACTGGGACAATGGGAATGATTCTGAGTGCTGTAGTAAACGGGATGGTTCATGAACGTGTCACGTGAACAGTGCTGAAGCTATGTGCGTGTACATCTATGAACCGTGACAGTCGATCGGCGCGACCTCTACAAGTGGATTCTGTGGGAAACACTGGACATGTGTTCATCACAATAAGCATGAATGATGATGTGTGACCTTCACTTTGTTTGAGTTTAACTGCACTTTGCTCATTATTCACAGCGTTAACACTTAAAATGAGGGAAGTCCACTACGGTGACGTCGACTAGTTTTAACACCAGAGAGTGTCAGCATGCAATCGTATCAGCATTCCTGTGGTTATTTTCCTCTCTAACACCTCAAAGCACCACCCTGGAGATGAGGCCATCACCTCACTTCCTCACTCATCTCTCCTCATCACTGGGCGTCATGTGTTCTCAGCCTCCACCTTCATTTCGGCTCGCTGCTCAGTGTGTGCTGAGATTTAATGTTTGCCCATCAGCGCATCATGCTGCTATGGAACAGATACAGGACATAAACTCACCGAGCTACACCTGCTCTGTCTACATGACCGCCCTTTATTTCTTTCCCTTCCTTTTTTTTTTTCTTTTTTTCCCCTCATCCTGTCGTGTTTGTGTATATGGTTTTAACGGCTGGGCTTCATCCCCGTTTCCAGTGTGACTCATTCTTTATGGTTCGTACTCGGGCTGAGATCTGTTCAGGTGTTTGTACTGGAGCTAAAACACAAATACAATGTGACGTGCATATGTGCGTTACATCATTCAAGGCCGTCATCATCCATTTTTCCTAATCCGTTGTTCTACGTGACTGTCTGCCATCTCCTCTCCGTTTCTTCTCTCTTCCTCTTGTCTCTCCTCCTGTGATTGCCTCATTTCCAGACCACCTCGCTCTCATGATTGAGTTACTAGGTAAAATCCCTCGCCACTATGCTCTGAGTGGGAAATACTCACAGGAATACTTCACCAAGAGAGGTATGCGACCCCTCTGTCTGCGACCTGCCCTGGGAACGGTGGACAAAGGGAGGAGGAGCAGAAGGGTTCGGATTCCACCAAAGTGGTGGATGGGGTGACTGACCTCAGACCAGTGATTGTAGACTCCAGTGTCAGCTGTTCTGCCAAAGATCACCTGGCAGTGGTTCACTCAGCACCTGCTGTCTCAACCAGCAGTTTTGGTCGGTGGTGTGTTCATTAGCCCCCCCCCCCGAGGCAAAGCCTCATACCCAGTGGGAAAGTTGGCTTGTAAGTTCAGTCGGCAGTAGTTTGATTTTTGAACCAAATTAATCCGATCACAGAAAAAGCAGCTGGAACATTGGCCGGTGATATTGTTCAACATCTCAATTACAATTCACAAAAACCCACCTTATTGATCCTTATTGAACAGACTTCCACAGTATCTTGTTTTAGGATCACACACCACCGGACCAGTTAGTATTTCAGCGAGTTGAAGTCACCATGAACTGGTGAATGGCTGACGTCTGAGTGGGTTGGATCCTCCTCAGCATTCCGGCCTTTCCGGCCCCGTCCTCCTCAGCCCTTCTCCACAGCCTCGGGGTGGGTCTGTGACCGGGACACCGTCTCATGTATCTGTCTCCTTGTCTCGTCTTTCCCTCTCCTCTTGCAACCGTCTGTGGCTGCGGCTCTGCATTGCAGATCACATAGCGCTGATCATTGAGCTGCTGGGGAGTGTCCCCCGCAAACTCATATTGGCTGGCAAATATTCCAAGGATTTTTTCACCAAGAAAGGTAATACAGTATGAGATAAGACGAGATTTCTGTCTACGTCCCGCCTTCATCCTGCCGATGCAAAGGCATTTTGTTTCGATGTGAACCTTTTTTTTCCCCAAAACCAGGCCCTTTTAGCCGTACTTACTTATGCTCTCACTTCTTTTTCTTTTATTTTTTTCACCTTTTGCTCGTTATGATTTTCTCTGCTGCCGTAAAGGCCAGAATGCCCCTCGGGGGATTATCACAGTCCATCTACTATCTCTGATCTGTACCTGTACCACTTCTGAGCTCTCACATTGTCTAGCGTTGTCATCCGTTCCCGCTGTCTGACGTCTGCCTGTGATTGTCTGTAGGGGACTTAAAGCATATCACCAAGCTGAAGCCCTGGGGACTGCTGGAGGTTCTGGTCGACAAGTACGAGTGGCCACATGAAGAAGCCGAGTGCTTCGCTGACTTCCTGCTTCCCATGCTGGAGCTCATCCCTGAGAAACGGGCCACGGCTGCAGAATGCCTGCGCCACCCCTGGCTCGCCCTCTAGTGGACCCCAGTTCTTGCACCTCCCTCCCCTCCCACTCTCTCCAGAGACTGCAACAGATCACTTTCCAGTTTGGGCATATCAGATGAATATTTATTTCTCCTTTCTTGTTTTGCTGTTTGTTGTTTTTCTCATGTTCTCGTCACTGAGCTTCCGCTTCTGTGTATGTTTGGTTTTTATGTGTTGGCTCTCGTTCAGGAATCCGGTGGATTATATTTGTTTGTGTTCATGTTGGCTCCAGCTGATGCGTGCTGCTCATCCTACGCCACAAACCTGTTATTGTTCTTCTAGTGACTCACCCTTATTTCACTCCTGCACTAAAACCCAAACAAATCAAGGATATGTAGCCATTTTCTCGAGAAAAAAAAAGGACCTTTTTCTCTGACAGTTTCACTAGTGCTGTTTCTTATTTGTCTTTTTTTAATGAGTTCTGTGATGAGTTTACATTTAAGATATACATTTTGTATTTGTAAAGTAGGATTAGTAAGTTGCACACTGGGCTGACATTGACACTGACTTGTAACATCAGACTTTTTTTTTTTACTGAGAACACCACTGTCTGCTCGTGGAGCTCATATTATTTAGCCATAACAAATCCGTGGTCACCTGGAATTGAGTATGGTTAAATAAATCCAATAAACGAGATCTTTCATTCTCATCGGAGCCTGGTATTTTCATAAACATGTTACAAGTCAGGAATATAGTGTGAATGGTTTCAATAAGACAACGTGATGAAGCCCGATTAAAAAGGAAAAACAAGTAAGAATAAACTGTATATATCTGTACCAAAGAGTTTGCCTTTTATGTATATTACAGTTATGTACAGTTTTTAAACAAATCTTATATCTTAGCTGAAATGATTTCGTTGGGTAGCTGTGTTTTGAATTGAGTGGGAGGCGTCTGAGCCTTGTATGTGTGGCCAACTGTTCAATAATGTCACAAGGTCGTGTCATGGTGTCCCTAGGTGAGCCATGTATCTGTCGAGGTGAACACAAACTTTACATCCGTGTCCGAGAGCGTAGACTTTGTTTGAGCAAACGTGTACAACACACCATACAATAAACAGATGTTCATACGGGATGCAATGGCCGTGTCGAGCTTGTTTCTATGGCGAAGTCCAGAATCACATGTCTTCACTTTCTGTGTGGTCCAGTCCAGGGATGTGTTAGATCTGAGTTACAGCATCATTCAGTAACGGTCAGTAGTTTCTCAAACGCATCGGGACATGTAATGATGCTTGTTTTAATCCCTAGCGTCCTCATCACTCAAGGTCTGGACTCATCAGGAGTTTCCTGTCGAGAAAAAGCAGCGTGATACATTTGCATATTTTGGAGCTTCTGGAACGGAACTCCAAACTGCTTTATAGTTTGTCCTCATCCGTCATTCACACCAGTTTGACAGAAGCAACTGTCAAACAGGGAGCCTTTGCAAACAAGCGCATTTTCCTGGCATCATATCATGATCATTTACACAGGTTTTTGTAAGGGATTGGGTTATGTGAGGTGGGGCTGTTAAGGCTCAAAACGTTTAATCTTATTTTACAACACTACAGTTGTTTGTTTATTGAACCTTTAGTCCAGGAAACAGTTTGAGGGTCCTGCTGTTGCTGCTCACTCACTCTCCAAATTGGAATAGAACACTATCATCCAGTGCTTCCTCCAGAGTCACCCCACTGATCTGTGCCTCCACCCATCTGCATTAACTCTTACCTTCTCCCTCCACCTCAAAGTCATCCGGCAGCAGTTTGTCCTGACGGTTACCGAGGGTGAAGGACAGGAACGCGAGGAGCAGCGCATCCAGGATGCAGATGATGGCCAGGATGTAGGCCCAGCGCACGGTGCAGTTCCCCAGGCTGTACTTATCCGTCCTCTGCCCACACATCCTCTTCACCTCTGGAGCGTCCCATCCGTCCGGGTAGATCATACAGCCCATCACCATCAAAGCAGCTGTGGGGAAGAGGAACGCAAAAAGTGTAGGTGATTATATATTAATAATACTTCCCCGTTGTGTGCACTTCGACAGGTAATTATGAGTGAAGGTTTCTAGCGTCCCACTGGCAGGATAACAAATAAAACACCCACGCTAAGTGCCAAAAGTTTGGTTTATGGTGCAGCAGAGCAGAGCAGGCTCACCGCTGCTGTTCGACTAATGTACTGCTGCAGGGTGCCTCCGACACATACACACACACTTTAATTAAAATCTGGATTTTGCAGCTTTGTGCATTGTCCAGAGATGAAGACTTTCATCATATCATATCTGCTACTTTGTTTGGCCTGATATTGTTGACTGCTGGTTGATTGTCGATGCTTTTGTTCAGCTAACACCTGATCTTGTGTCATGTAACTGATCCGCCATCAGAGGTGTCAAAGTCTAAGCTGAAACCAAAGACCCTACTGGTGTGCAGGAACAACAGATTCAGAGATAGACACATGCCACGCCTGAAATCGGAGAGGTGCTGGCGCCGGGATGAGTTGATCACCTCAACCCTGGGTTGAAAGGACACACACTCGTTGTTCACACCCCACATGTTGAACTGTGAATGAAAACTTTATGAGGATTTCTGCACTTCCACTTCAACAGGAATCCCTCCATTGGATTTATGTTTGAGAAGGAATAGTAATATTTGACTAAAGAACATTTTCAAAGCCTCATGACACGTTTTGATGACAGTACCATAAAAGTGTAGAATAACAAGACCCATACTTTCACAATATTTGTGCTGTAGTAGCAGATTCTACACACATACATTTGTAGTTAAATTCAAAACCAGAATATACATATTTTAAGATACTTAAAATGACTCTATAAAGACTCACAGCTGTTTCCAGTAAAGTCTCAAATTTAGTTATATGAAAGAAAATACTGAATCACCCAATCGACTTACTTTGCAGTTTACCATTTCTGAAAGAGGTGGTGATTTTCTGAAATTACACGTCAAACTGTACTTGTTGTCATGATGCTGTTATTATCCTTGTTACAGGTGTTTCACTGGTCCAGCCCGTGTGACCTGCACTAACCTGCTGTTGACACCAAATTTCAAACTGGAGACTTGAGTATCCAGATGTATTTGAATCTTGCATGATGTTGCTGACCAAAATAAGTAAAATCTGCCACGAGACACAAGTTCCCGACCTTCACCCGTCAGTCCGTCCACGGCGCCTGACAACATTTGTACCTGACGCCAGCTGCATCCATGCGCAGATCTTGTAGACGCTGCCGGCGTTGCAGAAGAAGAAGAGGCTGAAGCACACCATGGTGCCCACCACCAGCAGCATGGAGCTGCCCACGAAGAACATGGCCGTCCTGAAGGCCGGGGACGGGATGGAGTCGAAGTCCAGCACGCTGCCCTTGCAGATGAGCTCGGAGGTTAGCGCGTTGCCGATGCAGTAGTGGAAGAGGCCGAAGTAGCCGGCCTGCGGGGTGTTGACGCTGTCCCCGATCCAGAAGGGCTGGATGAACACCACCACCGTGATGATGGCGAAGCAGATGGTGAACACGGCCCACATGACGCCGATGGCCCGGGAGTTCCGAACGTAGTTGGTGTGGTAGATTCTGGCGGCTTCCTGCGCTGGAAGCAGATCCATGATTAGTTCCTGGGTAGTCGTCCTACGTCATTCGGTCATTAATCTGTTCCATTTATTGACATTCACAGTGACACGTGTTGCCTCCGCGGCTGCTCCGCACTGACGGAGCCGGTGGAGGATCAGCACCTCGGACAGCTCCTCACACCTGGTCCCCAAGGTCCCACCTCTGCAGGTGACGTCACCAGGTAGGTCCGCCAGTCTGCTCCTCTCATTGGAAGCAGGTGTTTGGTTTGGAGTCCTGAACGAGTCTGAAGATTCAAGACTCAAGTCTCAAGACAAGTATTAAGAAGTTGATTTAATCAAAACTAGTAAGTCTATGTGTGTGTGTGTGTGTGTGTGTGTGTGTGCTTGTGTACATTAACCTGCAAGATAACATTGTTGACATTGTCTTTATTTTGACTGTAACAACACAAACACGTTAAAACATAAAACATTGTTTCTTCAGTGGATATTATTAGGAATTCCCGCAAATGCAATGTTGTCACTGGACTGTAAATGTATAAGAAACTAAAATAAAAAAATAACAGTGACTAAATAAGTATTGGTATAGTATAGTATAGTATAGTACATTTCTAGTTCAGTAGTGAGAGCAGTAACCGCAACGTTAATTAGATTTCATGACATATAATTTTTATTGAGTCGTTTATTTCGTTTCAATTTTACTGACACAGGTCAAATCTGCCGCGTCACTATTTGCCTCAGGGTGGTGCTGCTGAGTTTCCAGAAAAAAATGAAGTTTGAAAAAATGGAGACGATCCATTGGCTGAGGTGGGCGTGCTGTCTCAAAACGATCTGTGTCATGGCCAAATCTGTCCGTCCGGCATTCCTCCGGCCGCCCCCTCTCTTTGTGACGTCACAACATCAAAGCCATCCTGGTGAAACTCACACAGAACGCTCCGTTGTATTAAAGGTTGATGATCCCGTCAGTTAGTCAGTCACAATCTTCTGACCAGACGACAGCGCATCTACACACACTGTTTTGATTGATCGACAACCAGCAACCGTCGTGTTCACCAACAATCAGAACGACACACATTAGTGTTACACACCAGTGAGTCCACACTCTGTTTTTCTTCTCTCCACTGTACTCCAGCCATGGACAGAAGAAATAACCCTCAGCATTTTGCGCGAGACACCAACACTCAAGCTCAGGAGCGTCGTTACACCAACCGGTACCTGGCTCAGGTACAGGCTAAATGGGAGGAGCAGGCTGAGAACCTGATGATGGCCTATCACATGTACGAGACCGAGATCCAGCAACTGGAGAACCACATTCAGCTGCTCCATGAGACTTTCTCCAAGAAGCTCCAACAGCTGGAGAGCAGCCAGAAGCTGGTTCACATGATCTTCTGTCAGCAGGTTGAGCATTTGGAGGAGCAGCTCCAGACCAAAGAGTCCAGCATCCTGACTCTCAAGGCTGAGAACCACAATTTGTTCATCAAATACGATGAAACATCATCTGAATACGTGAAGAAAGTCCAGCAGCTGGAGGAGCAGCTCAAGAGCAAAGAGTCCCAGATTGTGACACTCACATCCGAGAACCAGAACTGGTCCATCAAATACGATGAAACATCCTCGGAATACTTGAAGAAGGTCCAGCAGCTGGAGGAGAAGATCGAGAACAAAGGGTCGGGCCTCCATACACTGAGGTCTAAGAACCGGAAGGGGTCTGAAACATTGTCCGAAACTCTTCAGTCGGAGAACCAGAACTGGTCTGACACATCAAGTGGACACTTGAAGGAGGAACAGCCACTTGGGTGGGAGCCCCATACCAAGTCCCACATCCAGAAGATTCAGGTTGAGAAACAGAACGGGTTCTCCAGTTCTGAAGAAGAACGAAAAAGAAAGTAGAATAAGGGGGAAAAAAGAGAGGAAAAGGGGCTGAAGAGGAGGGAGAAAAGGAGAAGAAGGGAGGAAGACGAGCCATTGACATTGATTTCCCAAAATTCACAAGAAGCATTTGCATATTTACCTGAAAAAGCCTGATGTCCCAACTCGTCCCAACACAATAATGAGATAAAATGGGATTTTATAGTCATATAGTTGCTGTGTCACTAAATAATACACAATAATATATTTTTATATTTTCTTTTTATTTACCATAAACAATACAACATTGCCATGGAAACACATTCACGTGGGCCCCATTTCGCCGTTCACTACAACAGCCGTACCGCACCCGTCTGCCGTGTCCCTGATTCCATCCGAAAGAGAATCACATCAGGGCTCCTCAGCTCCGTGTTGGTGGGTGGGATGGCTGAGTGTGTCTGTGCAGGGAGGGGGATGTTGGAATGGTCCCCCACCTTTCTCTCACTTCCCCCAGAGGATCCCACACAGCAGTGTGCAGCTCAGGAGGGACAGTCATCTGCCAGCGGGGAAGGGGATGCCAGCTCTGCCTGGGAGATGTAAGGAAAAGGAAGCGCAACAGGTCAGACACACGTCTGATCAAACACAGGCTGTGGAGAGCTGCTTTAATGAGGCATAATCCTCAAAGTACGGGACAGCCCCAAGATGTGACGGAAGGAAGGACATCGATGCTGCTCGTAATCACATCCCTCAAGTAGGAGACAATAAACCGAGCGAAAAGAAAGGACCAAGCTAAACCTTTTCTTTAAACAACATTCTGTAACCGTACTCCAACAGAACTCTTCAGGTTTGGACCGGACATTCGTTCAACTTAGCCTTTTTTCTCTCTGTACCCAAGTCGTGTTGAACCACTTCGGTTGTAACGGATCTTACTTTGCTTCTTTTAATTTTTATGAGTTTAGATTATTGTTTCAGAGGATCCCAAACGTCTAGACGATGTATCAATCCTCTCCAGAAAACAAAAAAAAGTTTTGGTCAGGTCGTTAACCAATCACGATTGAAAATATGACCCGCAAAGATTGGAAATGTTTTCCCGCTGAAATACGGAGGAGTGTTTCTGTCATGTCAGTTCATGCAAATATGCACCATGGATACAGAAACCGATGGAAGTTAAAGATGTAAAATGTGATCAATGTAGGTTTTCGTGTCCTTTTGCACGTAAATTGCCTGACAGACCAGAATTATGCTTATTAATTATTAATTAATAATTATGATGTATTATTTTTCTACCTGAGGAGGATGTAAAGTCCCTCCGGAGGGGGATACTCCTGTGTTCTGAACATGAATGTCTCAAAAAAAAAATAAGAAACAGACGCTGAGCTCTGCCGTGTCATCATTTTCCCTCAGGGAGTCAGATAGTTTCTGTCTGTTTGATCAACAGTTCCTGTACACGAGTACGGCGCGTCCAATGATCTGCCAGTTTAGATTCCTGTGCTGCAAATTCACAAGCTCATGACAAGAGAGAGAAAAGTGAACAGACCGAAATAGAGATAGAATCAGGATGAGAATGACTTCATTTATCCCAGGGTCGGGTGTGTTTGTCACCACGGGTCCAGTCAAGCAAGAAAGTATAGAGCAGTTACAAAGTGAAAAGAAAAAATAAACCTTGTTCAATGTAGAAATAAATACAAAATCTCTGTTTCAAAGTCACCTAAAAAGTACCAATGTAGTGCAGTTTGTAACGGGCTGACGGGCGGCATCAGTTCTTAGCAGCCTCAAGGGTCCTTGAAGATGAGAGGATCATTCAGATGTCTGTGAGGGTTCTCAGCCGTCCAGGTCGTAGTAACCTGCTGGGTTCGTCCATACACAACTAGACGTGCAGTTTGTGTGAGGAAGTGGAACGCCGTCAAGCCAACAGCAGGATGAACCCAGCGAGATCACTGGGTCATTTCTTCACATGTGACATGTGATTGGAGAAGCGGAAGGTTTTTAATATGTTGTTTCTGCGGTTTATGTCGGAAACCCGCAGCTGATGCACACAGTGGGTTGGCAGTGCCCCTGAGAATTTCTCTGCAGCTTTTCACGGCGGTTGTCATCGCTCCAGGAATTAATGTGTATGAATGGGTTCGGTCACAAGCCATTAGAGCTCCCCTGGTCCTTTGTCGACGGGCGAAGGTCTACTTCCAGGCTCCATCATATTTCTATCTGTAATCCAATCAGGAGTGTGTGAGCTGCTGTAAAATGACCTGTGGCAGTTCTAATAACCTCAGAAGCTTTATTACATTTATAGCCGACGTATGGCTGTATGTGATTAGGTCTGCGCAGCCCGAGAGAGGAGCAAAGCATGTTTTCTGCTTTGGATTCATAACAAGCACCTCACCATCAATCATCAGGTCCAGACACTAGAGCCACCGAGAGTTTTTAAACCTTTTTTTTGGAGTGATGCTGGTTTGTTTAGAATTATACCATTTAGTAAACAAGCCTGACCAGTTGTCTGACATCTACTCTTTCTCGTCCCTTTTTTTAAAAATTTTTTATCCCCTATAGGTGTTATATGTTTCTTTCTTTGTGTCACATTTTTGACCTTGAGCTGTCAATGGACAAACTGTGGGGTTCAACCTGGACATCAGAACTATTCACACCCACTACGGGCAATTTTACATTTACCATTACCAGGCTTCCGGAGGTGGGACGATGCTGGAGTAACCACTAACAACTGCACCACTACGTCGCCACAGCACTACCGTGTCGTCCTCCAATTAATTTCCTCTTTGCTCCTTTACCAGTTTGCCAGTTCTCCAAACAAACCAAACCTTCCACTCTTCTTTTGCTGACACTGCGTTAATGGCGTCCCCCTGTCACCGAGCACCACCTGATCAATAATGCTTGTCCAGCCGGCTGAAACGCCAATTTTCTTTCATCCCACCTCTGCTGGAATTAATTGTGCTTTTGGCAGCACAAAACAGATCTGATCCAAAATGCAGTCAGATGCAGGTTTGCAGGTTTAGGGAAACGAGGTGCTGTCACAACCGCACTGTATCTGGAATAACAGCTAAGGTCCCCCCATCTTGATATGTGTCTCTGGTGTCACCTTAATGAGATGTTTTCTCCAAACTGGAGGCACTGCTTTTGAGGGAATAAACAAAGAAACACCTCGCCAGTCACTTAGCTAAAAACATCTTCGACCTATACCAAGATTGTCCAAGAGGGGGCAGTGTGCCATCAAATGTACTCATAAGGGAGGGCTATGGGTTTGTGCAATCAGAGCCTGCCTGTGCATAAGTACAAACAAAGCATTTTATTATCTAGTCAGGTGGACGGGGCTGCTCCTTCATGCAAAAAATATACAATGAGCAATTTTATTCCTACACGATCATTCGGTGTAAAGAAACAACTGCAGATATGACACAAAATGATCTCCTGAATCAGGGTGATACACTGGGAAGCGTTACACATGTTCATCATGTGATATAATGCAGCAAATGACAAAACATGAATAAACACAAGCTGATATGCATGTTTTTTTGCCCCACGACAACCTTCATTTTGTATGACTGAATCCAAGCTGCTTAGATTTTACGAGCTCGCCTCCATAAACCCTGAGGAATTACTTAGCGATCCCTTTGTCTCCGTATGTTTTTGTACTAATCTTTTAAGTTTGTGCAGTAAGATGAAAAGGCATCTGCCCGATAAGTGTGTGGAGGAGACACGGCGTTCTCCTCCCATCGACTTCAATAGCCTGACAAGATTCCTAAAGCCTAAGACACATGTGCCGTGTGTTTTGAATGTGGATATTGCGCCGTATGCGACAGACCCCCCCCTCGCCCACATTTGAAGTCATTATTTATTTTCTGGATTGAAGTCCTGAGATTGTGATGGATTTTTTTTCAGGGACTTTTCGTTTGATGCTGATAATACTAAGCGTGTTTTAAACAAACTGTTTGTGGTGATGAGTCCTCCTTAGCAAATGTATTAATAGACAAAAGCTTCAATTCCCACGATTTTCTTATTCAAACATCTGTGGGAGTCTCCCTCACTGCCACTATCCCTCCGCCTTCTGTCTTCTTTTGGATCCGTGGATAATGGGCTCCACTCCCAGGACATCTTACAGTGGTACTGCTTTTTGAGTGTGTTTTGGATATTAAGTGTCATCCTGACACTCTGAAAACACCAACACTGCTTCACCCAAACCAGCTGCTGCTGAGGCTCCACTGATCCCGTTTCATCTCCGGGGCTCACACACCGCACGAGCTGCCAAGTATGCAAGTGGACGTATGACAAAGACATTTATTACTCACAAGAATTATTTGTGAGATTCATCTTTATTCTCTCCTTCTCTGCTTGACCTCAAGGTGTGTGTCCGTTCAGAGCTGATTTCAACATGATGCATGTTGAAATATAAATATAATCACCACCAGTGTGCACCGACCAGACACTACATGTTCTCTGGACTGGCGTGTGTGTGTGTGTGAGTGTGTGATGCTCCAGCAGTTATATAACCTTGCAGTGAAAGTGATGGGGGAAATACCACTTTTCGTCCCCTCAACAGTAAAAGATTTGACAAGGCGATGCTGCAGGAGCTGCAGTTAATTGGACTGTGAAGGATTCTGCAGATTCGGCACACTTTCATGTCTCCCTTGCTCCCCTGCGGATTGACATGTCTTGTAAAACAGCTTTACTTGACAGTACTTTCAGTTTCTTTATATATCATTGTCCTACATCCATTTTATAAAAAATCCATAGTACAGTAGTTTGTAACACAAGTCATGAAGAAATGAAGGAACGTATGCACTGCAAGACACATTA
>JBBMJM010000008.1:2967019-2979205 GCA_037832705.1 Centriscus cristatus | reverse complement strand
TAAATAAATAAATAAATAAATAAATAAATAAATAAATAAATAAATAAATAAATAAATAAATAAATAAATAAATAAATTTTACAAAACTCTGTACACAATAATACAAATAAGTTACAATAAAATAAAGTTACTAACTAGTCATTACAAATGTGTGGAATCAGGTAAGCAATGACAAGAAGAGTGGAGGTAACAAACCCTCGCCACGTTCACATAGTCATCGTCAGACAACGTGTCCAGCATCTCCATCACGGATGCCTTGATCAGTTTGAGCGTCAGTCCACTGACACTGCCGCTCCTGGAGGGGGGGGGGGCACACAGGAGTGTGAAGCACAGCAGCAGGGAGACGCATACACACTATGGATTACATAACAGGCTGCGAAATTAGTTTCAAGTGTCCTGATTGGTCGGCTGTCAACACACGAGTATGGTGGCGCCCTCTGGACAACATTTTACAACATTTTCACAACTTTTACAGAAACTTCCCGAGCCAGTTACCATAGCAACAACAAATGGGCCCCGGTTATGTTTTGGTCCACTTCGGTCGTGCAATCTGCCGCATGTTCTTTGTACTTCAAGAAGTGCAACTTTAAATTAGCTAAAGTAAGAATTATCAACATGCAGAGAAATAAACATTGAAATGTTTCTGTCTGTGTTTCTCTTTCTGAATGTGGGATTTAACTACTGAATCATCACTTACACATCAACGAGAATGACCATGTCTTTCGGGGACGAGGCCCCCTGGATGTACCTAGATGTGTGAGAGAGGAAAAGAGAGAGAATGTGATGCTTCACATACTGAGCTTGAGTCAAAGGTTAGTGTGACATCACAACGTGCACGTCGTACCAGGGCCTCCGGCGGACATCGTACAGGTCGATTTTATCCGGGGCTCTCCACGGGCTGGCTGGCGAGGCGAAGAGAAAGTTTCCATCACTCCGCACACATTCAGACTTTGCATCTACAAGTGCTTGTCGTGTCCCACCTGGGTAGTACCGGGTGACGCCGGTGGCGCTCCCGAACGCCTGCCACAGCAGCGACGGATCCTCCCGACTGTTCTCGATAAACACCTTCTCCAGCGCCTGAGTCCAGTTCAGCTCGTTGAGAATAACTGGAGCTGCGAGGAGCACGGCGACCCTTCTCAGAACACGTGACCCAAGCAGCACCAGACGAGCACCACGTACCTCCTTTGTAGATGTCCGTGGGAATCTGAACAGCCGTGTGGGAATAGTTGACGTTGTTTTTGAAGTTGGGGTCGTACACAAACTCCAGTTTGATGTGTGAGGGGTTCTCCACCTCTCCTTCTCCATCCATGGAGTACTGCCATAGCACAACACACATTGAAGCCCTGAGACCTGAGCTTTAGTTTGGTGGTGCTGGGATGAGTATAAAAACGTACGTGTTGTAATTATAATTATAAAATAATAAATTAAAAGGGGCTTTCGTCTGATATAGCACATTCAAAGAGCAGAGTATGAAACAATGAAGTATCATAATAATAGAAATACAAATAATACTACCCCATTCAGTGTATACAGCCCTTCAACTGACACTTAAACTACTAAACAACTAAACTACTACTTGAACTACTATGAAATTCTGCCTCTGATTAAATGTAATTTGTCCATGATAGCGTGAGAGTGGTTGACTTACGTAATCCAGCTCTGCCTTGGAGTCGTAATAAGCCATGTCCAGCTCCTGGAACAAAAGGACCACGTCATGCTTTGTGTTTGTTGTGGGTTCGGTACATTGTTTTCATTCAGTTTTAGCCCATAAGTGTTTTTTTTTCCAGCTGAGCTTTCCGTCTCTTACAAGAGAGGGCGTGTGAGAGGAGGACTTTCACCCCGTCTCATTCTGTTAAACACATGAAACAGACCAAGTGGAAAAGTGTGTGGATGAGCGCTCTCGGTCATCTGCTCCACGCTGAGCTCTGCTCAGGGTGAATCTCGTTCTGTTTAGTCCACAGATACACTTGACGTGGTTGGGATGTTTTCAATCAGCACGACGGTTTCATTTGTCAAAACTCCCAGCGTCGATGTAAATTTTACATCGACACATTTTATGCATTTAAAAAGGGAAACACTTGAAATCAGCTCTGGGTAAAATATTGCTTGCGGTAGTTTTCCCTCATTTCACCTGACAACACTCGTTGAATGAGTCAGAAATTAAACGGACTCGTGTTTACAACAGAGAGAGCACAGACAGGAAGTTGTCATGTAAGAAATTGTGACTTTTTATGAGTTTCTTTTTATTTAAGTTGATATTTCAGACGTTATCAGATGCGAGGGGTCAGAGGTCACCTTGATTCCGTCCTGCCAGAGATGCTCTCGCTGCAGCCGCTCTGCTTCGCTGGCTAACCTCTGTTGGAAACAAACACATCCACATCCAGTATGACGCCTCCGCCGGTCGGAGGTTTGTCCAGTTCCTCACACAACAAAAGAACCCATCACATTTCTCCAAACATCGTCCGTGGTGGTCTTACATCGAGGGCTTTGCGCTTCTTGGCCAGAAGCTTCTCTATGTCTGATGCCACCTTCTCCACGATCCTCCGAGGCTGGTTCTTCACCAGAGTGAACCGTCTCCTTTCCTCGTTGTAAATCTGTAAAGGATGTGATGGACAAAGTGTGTATGTCCATCAGCGGCATTCATTGTTATGTTACATACATAACAACAGCAAAATTAAATTCTTAAATCTCAAAACAACCCTAAAGAAAGGGAGAATCGCAAAAAAAAAGCTTGTAAACTCGCATAAGACGGTATTTTATACTGAAATCCTCAGGAAGCAGGGGAACACAGAACCCTTCACACCATACGGCCTTGGAAGTAGTTTCAGAGCCACAATTACTGCTGAATCACATTACTGCAGTTTCCTTCCAAAAATACACACACAGCATGTGCTGTTTATTTTTGTCACGACACAAAAAAAAAAAAACAACAACGAGCATTGTGACTCATTAGGTTTGCTGAACTAAAACAAGTTCAATAACAGTGGCTTGTTTGAAACAATCCATCCATCCATGCACCTGTTTTCTACTAAAAGTCCCATTCCCCCACTCAGGGACACTCCAACTGTGCAGTTAACAGAGCTGTATGTTTTTGGAGTACCCCGAGGAAACCCATTCACGCGTGTGGAGACGACACTAAACTCCACAAAGAAAGGTCAGAGTTGAGAGCCAAAGACCTGGCTACTGGGAGACGTCAATGGGCTTAAATATTCTGCCTTCCGCCAGCACAGCCTGGGGGGTAGCTGGGGGCGACGACATTTTTCTAACCTGGAAATCCGATGATGATGATCGTGAAAAAAACCTGCAATACTTAATAGAACATGGAACCCAGCTCTTGAATCTCTCCCTGCGATTAATCCTCTTGTTGGATATTCTTCAATATTCTTCATTTTCTGTTTTTGTATTTTACATGTTGTTAACAATGACAAGTGTCATGTGACGCATTGTTTTTAAAAAAGGGAAGGAAAGGCCAGAAATGGCCGGTTCGTCTGCACCCAGTCCTGTTAACCCCTGAACCACCATCATCTTCAGTCCCAATTTACTCGTAAAAAACATCAGTTATCCGATGACGCGCCGTCTTATAGACACCCAACATTCACATGAGAACCTCTTAGTGACGGAGGCAGAAAAAAGTGCGGTTACGGGCTCAGAAACCTCAGGCTGATCCAAGGCTACTCGTGGACGGCCTTCTGCCTCGACCAGTTGGGTCCAGAGACGAGGGAGCAACAGGGAGACAAAGTGAACCTGATTACTCCTGATGCTTGAGGGGTTTGATGTTACATGAGTTCAAGATACGGATGGTGAGACCTTCAACGTCTCATTCATTTTATAAATAAAGTGTGTTAGTCTGCAGGGAAAAGCAGTGATGTGCAGCAGGTCAGAGGTCAATGGCGAACGACAATATGAATGATTTCAGTGTGATTTTAGAGGCTGATCTTCCTCAGAGGAAGTTAAATTAGATCACACATCAGAACCAATTTAACCTTTTGGGGTTTCAGACCTTTTTTTTTTTTCAGCCAACATGAGCCTGAGATCTCATGCATATTTAAAATGTGTATTAATTCAGTTCAGTGAGATGGAAACGTGGCAGATGTCATCTGAACTTGTCCGCCCCTGTAGTGATATGAGGGGATGAAAAGTCATCGTACCACATCTGACAAGGAACCTCACATAACTTTGTTGACCCTCCATAAATCCGTTTCAGTCCTTTTCCGATCAATTATGTCCTTAAACGTTGTTCTCTAAAACCTTCAGGTTCGTTAAGGGACATCTGGGCCGTGCACAGAGCAGATTGAGCTGCAATCTGCCGAGTTGACGGAAATAGCTGTCGCCATGTCAAAATGGAAACGATGGGTCGACTGTACGTTCGACGGCATCGTTCCTCCAGAAGACGACCGTCACGAGGCTCTGTCATTTCAACACTGTGATAACAACAACATCCCACAGATTTAACTGTTTGTGAGTGTACGCCTGGCTACTGAGGACAGTCACAGACACAAACCCTCACCGCGTGTGTGTTTGAACACAGCGACCTTCAGCTGAGCACGAGTACAAACAAAACCCAGGTGGGTGAGTTCAAGAGCTCCATGTTCATCAAATATGCAGGTGTATCAGACATCTACCAGCACTGAAGGGAGGGACTGAATGAGGAACTCTACGTACACACTGGATCCATCTATGAATGATCCCGTCCAAAGATGAAATCCCTGCGGTTGTGTACTGACCAGATGTTCGTTGGCCCCGGCTCACACCTACACGTCTCTCACAGACGGAGATGTGACATCCTGATCAGAGGTGAGTAAAACTAAGGCTGACGACAGTTCAAAAGATAACACACAGAGGTTGAGTTCATTACCTCCACCAAGGACTTTAAAGGATTTGTACCAGGACCAGATGATTGAATGTCGGTGTGTTCTGGAACCTTCTGGATGCAGGAATTGTTTGGAAGATTCTTTAAGACCGTGAGATAGGGCAGCTTTCAGCAGATGTTTAGAGAACTTGAATCGTGTCCCTGTTGCACACCAATACAGATGGTTCATGCCGCCCCCCCAAAAAAAAAACTTGGACGAAACACTGAAGGAGTGACGTTAAGTGTTAAATGTCCCGAAAACGGTATCTGAAAATTGACGTGAAAAAAATCCATAAAGGGATTAACGCTCTTCCTATCGCTTGTTATTTCCTCTAGCGCCACCTAGATGGCGGTTTTCCCCACCATCATCATTTTCCCCCATTTACCTAAAGGGAACATGCAGCCACTACCGAAGCATGAGCCTGGACAGGGAGAGCTGTTCAGCCCGTTATTTGCGTCGTCCCTGTGATTACACAGAGAAGCCCTCCGTGCGGTGTGGCAGGGCCAGAGCAGGAGCAATTCTTGAACAGATCCGGGCTGTTCCACAGACATGGAAGGATTAATGAGGATTGAATGAACAAGTGAGTCTCTCTGAACGGCATTACTGCGGGCTGACCATCTGTTCTGCTGTGACACATACAGCGAGGACACGTGCCGCTGCTCCCACACATCCTCCCTGAGCAGGGATCTCTTGCCCCCTACAGATGATCTTTGCTCTAGTATTTCTGTATTTTCTGCTCACATGAGCTTCAGTTAAACTGTGGCAGTGGCTGACATGGATTGCTCTGACTTCTACATACAGTATTTGTCAAATTAACACTGAATGGAAGCTGAAGACCCACTTGGATTGGCGTTCCATTCAGTCTATTTCATATACTTCTGGAAGGTTCTTAATTCCGTGCAGCTCTGTATCACTTTCAATCATGTTTTTGGTGTGAAGCACTTGGGGTAATTTTCGGTTATTGTACAGGACCATACAAATAAAATTGGACTGAGTGATGAAAAATGATCAGGTGTGACACACATGCAAAAGCCAGAGGGGGAACCGAACAGGAGGAAAGAGTATAAAAAGCACCGGCAAATTTAGCTGACTCAGCGGTCTCTGTGTTACCTGGAAAACATCTACCGATTGATTCTCCTGGGACGAGCTGTGGCAGTGCGCCGCTTTCACGTCTGTTAAAAGTCAATGCAGCTCACAGAGCAGCTGATAAGCCTCCCTTGCAATCAACCTCAGAAAATAATGCGGTTCATTCAAACATGCTTGTGACGCCCATGGTCAGCAACGTCAAAAAAAACCTACACAGGAAGGTTGTAATCAGACAGAACGGAACGTGGACCTCACACGGTGCAGAATCACATTATGAAGGCTTGACACAACGTGTGAATTAGTATTCAAACATGTAGGTGTTATTCAGCTCATGACTGCATGTAACACAATGCTAGGTTTTCTACATGGAGGCGTTGTAGGCGTTGTGGCCCTGGACACAGGCACCGCACACACCACACAACGTATCAGCCTGACTCTCTAACATCCAACATGTAAATGGATACAGATGCAACAGGGTGCACGTGCTCACGCAGTTGAAAGATGCGAATGTGCATCAGCAGATCAGTTTTAGTAGAAATCATTTTTTTGTGCAGGTTACGTCATGTTAGCTCATGTTGGTACACACACTTTAATCAATCCCATAGTGTGCACAAATGTAACTCGGACCCTATTGAAATTAAAAACATTTATCTTCAGAACCTAACCGCTCACGAGAAACAGATCTGTTTCTGGGATGTGAGCACTGTTCTCATGTGTTATCCATCTAACTTAATGTACTTTCCCACAAAGCTGCTTCGTGCATTTCCCACGGCCTTGGTTCAGCACTAAGATGAGGAACACACTCACCCCCTTCAGCTGCTGAGCTCCAGTGATGTGCTGGAAGACTCTGTCAATCTCCTGCTCGATACGTCGGGCCCAGTGCATTATCCTGTGGATGAACACGGCAAAGAACATCGACTGATGACAAAACACAAGATAGATCAGGAAGCAAATGGCTGGAAAATGGGTGATCTGCAGGTTTGAGTGGAGACATTAAGCACAACGCTTTTAAAACTACACCAGCGAGAAATCGCACAAAAACGAATCGGAGTCGAGGGCTTGTGATCACTTCCTGAACATCTGCACTCCTCGTTGCAATTTTATTATATGAACGAATGTGATAAGGTGTACATGTGAGGATATGTACGGTGGCCGGGAAGTGCAATGCACCATTACAAAATGTTTTACAAAATGTAAAATTTGAAACAAAGTGTTTTGCGTTTTGTAAATCTGTCCCAGAACGTAAAAGTGTTTCGTCGATGTAATTCGATTTTCCTTAAAGTCAAACTTTTTCGCTCATGTGAAGTGGCATCAAGCTCTGTACGAGTGTTTCACATTGTCTAATGTTGTGTTCCCAGCCAGTTCTCTTCCCAGCCACCATAGACATGAGATGTCTAATTTAACCTTCCAGAGCACAAAAGGTTGGTAATCTAAGGTTAGAATCAAAGTGATCAGTGTAGCAATGGCATCGGCCCTTTCCAAAGATCGGTGATGCGATGCAATCTCTTTCGCAATGCAAGTGGGATGTGCCCTGTTTTTTTTTTTTTTTTTAAACTACAAGTTGTGTAACCTTCCGAGCCAATTTGACTCCACACTATGAAAATGGCTCCGAGCCAGAAGATGTGTCTTTAAGTGAATAAAGTATAAAAATGGAATACTCCCACATCTTTGTGTGTGTGTTGCAGTACAGCAGAATGGTTTGCTCAGTGACTTCGGTTTCTTCAGTGGACTCTAGTTTGTTAGATTATTGACCTAACCGGTGTTTTTAATGGGGTTTTTTTTTAGTGGAATTACACTGCAGCTGTCTTGTGAAAAGCCCGGAGACAATTTGGTTTGGGACGTTGGACTTGAAGAGCTTGTGTCAGCAGTGTCACCCCACTAATGTCTGATTGACACATGATGTGGAACAGATCTAGGCATTCTTCGGCCACCCTACATTCCTGCAATTAACGTCATTGTAGATTTAAACCTACTGACTAACAAACAAATGCAGACACACATGGAACCAATATTGATCGTCACCACGGCTGCGAGTGATGATTATTTTCATTATTGACCAATCTGCTGATTGCTTTCTTGATTAATCAATTACTTGTTTGGTCCATAACATGGAAGATAATTGTGGGAAATGTCGACATTTAATGAAAAATATCTTTTATTGGCCACGAACCAAAGGCACTTAGCTGATGAACTATCATTGGAGGAGAAGAAAAGAGAAAATATCCACATTGAAGAGTCTTCGATCAAAGACTTCCTGACTGTAGTCATTAGTTGTTGTAGGTCTTGTAATGAATTTGGAGTATCGATGGGCATACTGTCTAAGAACGGACTGGAATGGTGAGCGTGTCCTACCAACAACTAATCTAAATTAGGTTTGTTATGTGAACTACAGAAATGCAGAGCAACTTGGACTGTGTGAGTCAGTGCAGCTGAACCCCCCACTTTTTATGATTTTTTTTTTTTTACTGTGTGCTCCATTTCCTCTTCTCCCGTGTCCTCTGGGATGTCAGAAAACTCTGTATTGCAGAGATTCTGCGTAGCAGCAGCTCACTTTCACTCGCTTTGACTCTTACTGGGATCGGAGGGAGAGAGGCACCACATGATGATGTGACCTATATTTACTCATCTATCAAAGCACCAATTGTGAAATAATGTCACTGTCTTTCATCCGATGTCAAAGCTCTTTCCGATTCATCAGCGGGGCAGAAACAGACAAAAACGTATCGTATATACATGAGACGTGTGTTGTTTTTTTAAAAAAAAATATGGGACATAGAGTGGCACCTATTAGCAAAGAGGAGAATTTTCCTGGTTCACACACTGAAATGTTCCAACCAATCAGCTGCAATCTGGCGACGGGTACGCACGCGGGCATCCGTGGTTGTGTGACGTATGCAGCCACAAACATGCTAACAAACTTTGATAAATCCTTTTGAAGCACAACTGTGTCTTCACAACAGCGGCTTGAAATGCTATGCTACATGCTATGCTAACAAAAGTATTGTGGAGATTCGCTGATAACAACAGTTCTCTGGTGGGTTTGTTGTGCTGTGCCGCTTTACGGCACGTTGCAACACACCCGTTACTGTGGAAACAACAGTAGTTTTGCGTGAGGTCGCAATGAGCGGTTGCAGCTCGGTGCCTCAGTGTGAACTGGACTGCTGCTGGAACGTTCTTAACCGTCCAACCCGCAAACTGTCATTAGCAGCAGCTCATCCGCTCTGTTTCCTAAGTGACCCGTAAGGGAGGACGCAGGAGAAGACGCACACATCTGTACGCCACTGCAGAGAAAACGCTCCGCTCTGATTTCAGGGGGCTGTAGATACAAGAGAGGAAATGAAATTGAAGAGGCTGGTGAGGATGAGATGGAAGCAGGAGCCAATCCCAGGGTACACGGAGGAAACCCACATTAGCACCAAGAGGACATGAAAATACGATACACCAGAGGTTCCCACTGCAGCACCCTCTGTCACTGGGACAAGTCAGAAGTCAGAAGAACCAGGATGTGTCCATCTATGTATCTGCCTATGCAGAGTCAGGGCGAGAGAAGGAATAAATCCTTTCTTTCTTCAGCGTAGGAACTTCATTTAGCTCACATGAGAAGACCCGGGGCAGAGGTCTGTGCTGCTTTTTCTGAGCACTCAGCATAAAAAGGAGCAGGATGGAGGAGGAGGAAGAGAAGGCAGCAGCAGGAGCAGCAGCAACTTGGAATAACCCAATTCATCATCAAACAAACACACGTCCCTGGTCTGCATCCACCACCCCGTCCCTCACTGGTAAATACACCACTTCTCCAGTCGCCATTGGACACAAATCCCTCAGTCTGCCCTGAAGTTGAGCGGACCATCTGGCTGTTCCTCTCCCAAGAGCAGTCTGATAGCGGCGTCTGGAGGTGGGCCCAGATAGCCGTGGCTTTCAGTGAATCGCCGGCTGTACTTAACAGTCACAGATTAGAGGCTGACAAAGGAGAAGGAAGCAGGGGATCATCGAAAACGGACACAAAATGGGGAGTCTTTTGCGGGAATGCACAGTAACACCAACTCGCTCCTTCCTATTCATCTCTGCAGTCTTCAGGGTGATAGTCACTTGAAAAACCTGCCCCGTAGGCAGCGTTTTAACCCTTTAACACAGGCGATACGTTCATGCTGGCAAACTTGGGAGAACTGTAATCATGCAGTGATTTGCGTGATCAAAACATGTGCAACGGTTACTGAAAGCTGACAAGTTGCATTCAGTTCCACTACCTGGTGTGAAGAAGAAACTAGGAGGAGAAAACGTTTCTTGACAGTTGAGAACAGCCACCGTAATGACAGCGACTCTTCTGCGAAGTGCAACTTCTCAGCCGCCAGGGACAATGTTATTCTTTTCTGCTTCTTGTAGCCCACTCATTGACTGTGAAAGTGCACTTTTATCATCCTCAGCCACCCATATCTGTGTAAATATCATTTTATATCATGTGTGTCGTAATGTGTGTTCATATTCTTATCTCGTTTTATTTTAATGTGTGCCTTCAGGCTGTGACTCTATCAACATTTCGTTATCTTGCATAATGACAATAAACACTCTTGAATCTTCTTCAGAACAGAGAGGAACTAAGTGCAACTAAACTAAACGTTTGACACTTTCCTGATGAATGTGGCGTAATTACGGTACTCCTGAGCACGAACGTATCGGCGGCGATACTGTCTGTTTTAAAGGGTTAAATACACATTTACGTCGGGAGGTGAAATGTTGGAGTCAGTCGCGGAATAAGGCCAGCTACCGAGAATTATTTTTTGGTATCCTCATCACGTACCATTTTTCTGCGTTTTACTTGCAGGCACGTATAAAAATATCTGTCAGGAACAGCATGGACGGGCCGACTTGGGGGAACCGAGCTCTTTTCACCAAATGGCTTTCCTGTCAGACATAATTACAGCACCTGAAACTTGACTGGAGCTACTCCTCGGAGTAGAAGTACGACCAGGGAGAGGACGAGTGGCGTGAGGGAAGAAGCCAGAGGATGTACGTCTTCAAAACACATGACTGATGGGGCAGCTACTCACTCTCCAGCGCCTGTTTTCATTCCTATGTATATAAAACCTACTCAAGTTCTCCCGGCTCAGTGTGTGCACCGACTGGATGGACATAAATTACATAACATCAACATCCGAAGTGGACACCGAAGTTGTCCAGCATCAGACAGCCGAGCTTGGCGTTCCCACCCCGGGTACTTACGTGTACTGCTGCGGGAAAGTGAGCGCCTCCGCTCCAGGCCACGACACGCTCACAACCAGGATGATCTGGAGAGATATCAAGCGGACGAAGCTGCAACACCTTTCTCCTCTCGCCATTTTCCATTTAAAGAAAAAAAAGGGGGGGAAAGGAAAGAAAAAAATAAAGATGCTCGTCGCGGGGTTCACGTGCGAGAAGCAGTTCCGGACGTAGGTCTCCGGTTCTCCGGTTCAGTTCAACGACGAGTTGGTCTCCATCTCAGCCGGAGGCAGGCAGTGGCCGCAGAGGCATCACAGGGCGGTGTGAGATGCACCGAGACAGCCGAAGACACTGCAGAGTCTCCGCTCCCACATCCACCACCACCTCCAGCACCAGGCCGGCGCGCTCCCGACACGCAGCTGCCTCTCTCATCAGCAGCCCGGGCGCGTGCACGCTCGCCAGGCAACAGTGGAAGAATCTAGTTCTGCTTTATTTATCTCTGCAGGGCATGGGGTTTGTCATCTGCATACATTTATGCGAGCAGCGAGATGCACGGGAGCTGCCTCGAGGACGTTTCTGACCTCCTGAGCAAACATCTGGAGCCAAATTCAGATTTGTACATCTTGTCTTGGTGGTGCAGTGGTTAGCACTGCGAGAGGGTCCCTGGTCCGATTCCTGGCCTGGGGATCAGTGTATGCGTAGTTTCCATGCTCTCCTAGGGTCTGGGTGGGTTCTCTCCAGGTACTCCGCTTCCCGTCCCACCTCCATGTTAAAGTTAATTGGTCACTCTAAACTGTCCCCTGTAGGTGTGAATGTGAGAGTGAATGCTGGTCGGCCTTACGTGTTTCCCTGCAACGAGCAGGTGTACTCGCTGACCTGGAAGCAGCGGAAGCAGATGAATGCATGAACATGTTTCAAAGCAACATCAGTCACCATGTTAATCACCATTATCATCAGCAATTGCTGAAGAAATAGTAATAATTTCTTTTTTTTCCCTTATTTATATTCATTCATATATTCATACTTACTTTGTCGCTCGACTCGACCAAAGCCAGCA
>JBBMJM010000008.1:2881067-2895441 GCA_037832705.1 Centriscus cristatus | reverse complement strand
TAAAACAGTAAATTTCAATTTTAGCTCAATAACTATTGCTATTTGGTGTGTGTGTGTGTGTGTGTGTGTGTGTGTGTGTGTGTGTGTGTGTGTGTATTTTATTTTATTTTTTTAAGAGGTGGAAATCCCAGAAGCGGTGGACACGAGCTGCTCTCCGAGTGCTTTCCTAGCTGTGCCTGCGTGCATCCGTCCCGTGACACCCACCCTGGTGGCCTCCTTGTCGGTCAGTATCTGCGGGTAGATTCTGTTCAGCTGCAGGATGAGTTTGTCCACCAGCTCCGTGTCCAGTCTCCTCTCAGCTCGCAGGAAATCGCGGTCCTCTGTCAGCTGCTCGTGGAAAGTGTCTTTTCCGGAAACAAGATTCACACAGAAAAGTTGAACACAAGAGAAAACTCCGTCCATTCCTCCAGCCACGTAACATTATCACAACAAGTACTTCACTAGCGTCTCTCTGGCCCATTTACAACGACTTGAACATCGGACTTGGAAACTTTTGGGACGCCTCGGCGGGCTTGTTTGCGGTGAACTGTTATCGAGTCAACCTAATCGGCCGTTGGTGTCGTGAAGGCGTTCGGCTTTTTTTACGTGGCGATTGTACAATTAGTGTCAAACCAGCTAGGTTCGAGGTGAAAGGAGAGTGAAGTAGGAGACAGACATACCTCCCATTGTGGAGTCCCTTCTGCCCTTCGTGAAAACACACCCCCGTGACGTCATCCCGCTAACAGAGTGCCGGGGTGACGTCGCCGGCGCCTCGAGCAGATACATGGCCGCCATCTTGGACCGGGCAATACGGAAGTCTTTCCGTCGACAAGTGTCGCAGACGCCCGTAGTTCAGTTTTGCCCAGTCAGAATGAACATTTCACGGACTACATTGTTCCTGTCCACCATTGTCATACTAGATGAACATTCCTTCCTGCTTATTTGAACATGTTCCATTTTCATAATTTTGAAGTTGAATGCATTTGATTTCATGAAATGAATGAAAAGTAAAGCTCAGAACTGTGAATGTTAGATTTATTTCTTCTGCAGCATCAACAGTTGTCCGCTGTTATGAAGTGTTTTTACCACAAGTCCTTTCTTCTTGGAATTCTGACCACCGACCTCCACTAAAACATCCGTAAGACACAAAAAGATGACATCCTGCCGTGTTAACAGTGGCAAATAAATACAAATACAGTTATTGTAAAAACATATAAAATCTACAAGGACAAAAAAAAAACCGTGAGCGACAACGTCATATATACTTTCACATAGTTTGAACGTGCTGTTTAAACTATGCTTTGCAAATTGCACTTGCATAATAAAGAAAAAAAACAAATGGCACTGTGGCTAAATCCATGAATTGTAGGTTGTATTAAACAAACACATTAAAACGCCCCTTCTTAAAGAAAGTTATTGACATCTGATCTCAGATATACTTTAAATAAGCTTTGCATTAATACCTTTTCTTAGTCATAACAAACAACATATGTAACAGCTCTGCGATAAGGATCCCACTTTTGCAGGATCACTGGGTGAAAATGTTCTGAATTAAACAGGGGTTATAAGATAAACTACTTGTTTTTAAGGCCAAACAAAGGCATAAATAAGGCAGGAACGTTCAAGAAGAAGGTTGTAAGTTCTGGCTTATTAAAAAAAAAGGTCTCTTGTTTTGTTGCTTTAAAATAAATACGATAAAATATGTGACTCTTGGCAATTATGTACGATAAACATGCAAAAGAATGACTTAATGTTTAAAAATGAATTTGTATGAGTTCAGAGAGAAGGAAGACTGAGAAAACAAATAAAACACGGGGCTCAGTCTGAGCAGGACCTGCAGAGAGCGAGCAGTCAGTCCTCTGGCTCTGTGAGCGGAAGGGCACACGTTGTCCGATGATGAAGGATGAAGGAGCGTTGTCCCTGATCAAATACTGAGAGGGTTCTCTTTTGCAGCGCCATGACTCGGACCAGATCAGGGAGACGACAGCGGGAGCACAGGTGACCGGTGACCTCCTCCAGTATTCTTTGACGAGACACTTACTGTGAATGGGAAAGATGAAACAGAATCACTGATTGATTTCTGATGCAAAGACAAAAAAAACCCAAAAAGTGTCTGTGTTTTACTATTGAAATAAAAAACAGAAAATGGAGGTGTGCTTCCATAGATACGTCTGACCCTGAGCAGAGCACTTACGTGGCCGGAGGGGGCTCCCTTGCCTTTTGTTCTCCCCTTGCCTGCCGTCACTGTTGCGCTGTTGCGGCGCGCCTGCTCGTGGTCAAACTCGAGATCCTCCAGGCGCTGGGTCAGTGCCAGCTTCTGCTGGATGGCCATACGCAACAACGAATTCAGGGTCTTCTTCTCGTCCTCAGCCGCAGCCAGCTGCCTCTGCATGTCATCGAGCTGAGTCACGTACTCGTCACACCTGGGGGAGGGGGGGGCGAGACAAAGGAAGGAGTTTATAGGCTGTCCAGCAGGTGGCGCAATTTCCCCCAAACGGCTCCTCCTGTCACATGTTCTCTCCATTCCCCAAACATTTTCCACATCAGAGGGTGAGGTCGCTGCTCGCCAGCTGGCAGCGGCATTACATCAGACAGCTCCCACAATGCTTTGTGTCTCTTCCCACAAACACACATCGGACTCAAACATATATTTAGTCCTTCACTTTACAAAAAAAGGGAAAATACACCGACATGCACAAAAATGAGGGAAAAGAACGGTTTGATGGTGGGATTTGGGTCTTTTGCCTTCAAATAAATAGAAGAGATGTAGGATCTTGAGTCACGTCTAACGTATCGTACCTCGTGGCAAACATGGCTCGGAGGGAGGAGAAGGTGGCGGCGTCCTCTTTCAAAGCCTTGAGTTCATTGCGGAGCTTCATCATCGTCTCGGTCACCATGGCCTTCTCGCTGTCGTACTTACTCTTCAGGTTGGCCAGCGCCACCTCGGCTGTCTGAAAAGGAGCGAGACACGTGTGGGTTGGGTTTTTTTTTTTTGGTCTAAAAGTCTACAAGAAGTTGGTGATGGTGCCTGCGAGCCCCGTCGGACTCCGCCCCATCTGACTCCGCCCCCTCACCTGCTTGTTGGCCTTGAGCACAGCTCTGAGGGTGGCGATCTGCTCCCGCTTCGTGCTGAGCAGGGACTTCAGTTTGAGGATCTCCTCCATGTATCCCTCTTTGTCCTTGTCCGCCACGGTGCTCAGCTCCAGATTGGAGAGGCGCTGGCGCGACAGCTCCGTGGTGCGGTCCACTGCCTGCTGGAGGTGGCGAATCTGGTCTCGGACGATGGCCAGCAGGTTGTAGACGTTCAGCGGTTCCGGGCGGGGCTCCGGGGCCGGAGCCGGGGTCACCGTGGGGTCAGCCCCAGGGATCAGTCCGTTAGTGAGCAGCACAGACCCTTCTTGCCCCCGTCTCACGATGGCCTTGCCCTCCTTGTAGTAGTCCAGCATGACGCGGTTGGGGGTCTCGTTGTTGCACATGCACACGTGGTTGTACAGGTTCGCCAGCTCCTCGCTGAAAGCGATGAGCTCGTCTTGGGCCACGTTGAGGCTGCTGAACGATTCGCCCGCAGCCTCGCTGACCAGACGGAGCTCCTTCTCCAGGCGGGCCACTTCCGCTTTGTCTGCCTGGCTGATCTTCTCCAGGGACGCTAACTTTGACCTCAACTCTTGGACGTCCCTCTCCAGCCGCGCTCCTTCCTCCTCATACCTGCCCCGACACTCCTCGTACGCGGCCCGGAGCGTCTTCAGCTCCTGCCTCAGCTCGCCGGCTTCAGACACGGCCACCGTGTACTTACACTGCAGGATCTCCGGCCCGTTGATGTCCAGCTCGTAGTAGTCTCCGTCGTCGTGGCTGTCCCTGTCTTTCTCGCTGTCGAGCGCAGACTGACGCTCTTTACTAGCCTGCAGCTTCCTCATGGCGCTGAGGTTCTCCGTGAGCCGGTTGACCGTTTCCTTTTGCTCGGAGACGGTCCCGTAGGCCTGTTCCAGCTGCCTCTGGCTCTCCTGCAGCGAGCTGATCAGGGCCACTTTCTCCCTCTCCACCTGACGGCGAAACAGACCATCAGGACCATCAGGAGGACGCCGGCTCGTTGATTAGGTCTCAACGTGTGTGCGTATAAAATAACCGCAGCCGAGGAAAGATGCACAATTCATCAATAAAAGGTTTCAGTCGTACCAAACATATGAATGATCTGGATTTCTACAAGACCTCTCACCTTTTTATATGGTGTCATACACTTTACAACTGTTACGTATTATTTATAATATTATACATGCACCTTATTATCATTTTTACTTACATTGAGGTTTTTCCCTGAATTTTAAAAATTCTTTCTTTCTTTTATTGAAATTTATTTCAAATTTTGTGTTTATTTATAAATTAATCTAAAATTATTTTACTCTTCTGCCTCAATGAATAGACTGTTGGCCATTGTAAACAACCCCCCCCCCCAGTCCGACCCAGGTGACACCCCCGGATGAGGGTCCACGTCTTACCTGTAGAAGCTGCTGCTTCAGCTTCTGAATCTCGGAGATGTTCAGCTCGCTCAGCAGGTCGTCCACCAGGCTCGGCGCCGGCTTGAAGGACTCTCCTCTCTTGCTCCCGGCGGCTTTGTTGTCCTCGATCAAGCCGTTCTCGAAGCCTTGGATGAGATCGTCGTTGTCGGGCTCGTTGCTGGCCGAGGGGTCGTCGTGGAGCTTCAGGTTGTCGATGGAGACGCTGAACGAACTGCTGTACACGGAGCCCCCGATGGTCATGTAGTGGGAGAGCTCCTTACGCAGCGTGGCCTTCTGCTCGCGCTCCGTTTTGATGGTCTCCAAGGCCTCCGTCAGCTGCCGCTCGGCGATCTCTCTCAGGCGCATGGCGTCGTCCAGCTGGCCGTGGAGGCACTGGGAGTCCTCCTCCAGACGGCGGATCTCGTGCTTGAGGCCTTCAAACTCCACCTGTTGTGAGTGGAAAGTCAGAAGACCGAATCACAAGTTGGAGGAAACGAACAGTGATTCTGTCACACGTTAGAGAGGGGGCGGGGCCTCTGGTCACCTGGTTTTGCCTGAGCACAGACACTTGCTTCTGAAGAGAGATGTTCTCGTCTTCCAGCTCGCTGTAGTCCTGCAGCACACGGGCCTCCCGCACCTTCAACTCCCTGATGTCATCGCGCAGCTGAGTGCGCTGCAGCTCCGCCAGCTCGGAGCTCTGCAGCGTGGACAGCGAGGAGCAGGAGATGAGCGGCGGTTCACACCTGTCCGCTTCCTCCCGCCTCCCAAAACAGGTTAACTGGTGACTATTGAAGCGTTTATAGGATCACCTCTCTCAGTTCCAGGGCGATGGACGACAAGCGGTCGTTCTCTGCCTGCGCGCTGCTGATGGAGGCTTTAGCCTGTCGAAGGTCATTCTGCAGCTCCAGGACCTTCTGCTGGTACAGAGCCTCTTTACTGGCAGACTCCAGGATCAGCGTCTCCTCCCTGCTCTCCCCATCTGCTGCCACCTTCCTGTGGGTGGAGTGAGCCTGCCCGAAGGCCTGAGGACGGACAGAGAGAGTCAACGGCCGAGAGGACGAACCACGCATGCAGTGTCACATGTCTGGGACATCCACTGTGTGCGGAGAGGGTCAAGACAGCGACAGACAGGATGGTGGTGATTTCACATGGACTGTCCAAGAAGAAGGGCCTGAAAACCCACAACCGGAAGTCCTGATGCACGCGCCTCGTGCAGTCAGCGGTCTGTCAGTCCCAGCTTCCGCTCCCGATGACGTTCAGAAGAAGGAAGTCAAAAGTCACCAGATGCAACGGTGAATCAGTTTGTTTACGTCACTGAGTCGGGACTAATTATGATTTTCATGAGTCACATTAAACAGAAAATAACCTTTCTTACATGTTATATGTCCGTCTGGCTTCGTGACCTTTCTGCCCCATCAACACGGCGCTGTAGAGACGTTTTGCTCTATGTGGTGAATAACAGGTGTTTTTTTTTTTTTTAAATTTATGAAATAAACTCCAGCTGTTTAATGTGTTCACAGGAAATATTGGCCGTCACTGGTGATCTGACGACAAACATGTTGTTTCCCCTTCCTGTAGTTTGTTTTTAATAATTATTTAGACCGACTGAAGACACTGAGGTTCATACTGTTCAACTATCACCTCCACAAAGTATTTCTGTTGTAGGGTGGATGCTGCAGGTTGGTACAGAGACAGGATTTCTAGTTCACCAGTAATAAACATCAGTAACATCTGACGATGACAGAAACAAACATGGGCTGATGCTGATATGCAGCGGTGGGTGTATGTCTGACTGATATGTAAATTAAATCCACTCTGGTTTCTGGTCCTGTTTCTGTTCCTGGACTGTGACGGTCTGTGATAGTTTGGCCACATAGGCATGAAAACACGTCAGGTGACTCCTGCTGCAGAAGTCTGACTGAAGGCCTCAACTTTGCATACCAGCAGCATGTACAGGCAGGTGACGAAGGATGTCTCAGCTACACCCCCCTAAAACCCCCACATATGAACCCCATATCGTGTCATACCAACACACCACCCCCAGTCCTTTCATATACCCTATTCACTGAGGCAGAACCTGAAGAAGTGAGCATCTGCCTCAGTGGCTGGTTTCTGTAACGTCCTGGTTCTGGTCACACACTGGATGGGTCTGACAGAGTTGGCAGTTACCCCATCTCAGTCTGCAGATCTGTGAAAACGGGATTTCCCAGGAACTTTCTAAGTGGCCTCTGTTGCTCCTTGGGCGTGGGGGTGGGTTACCTCCTTCAGCTGATCCAGCTCCTGTCGAACCGTCTCGTATTCTGCCTCCAGCTCATCGAATCGCTGCTTGAGCTGTTGTTTCTCCTCCAGAACCGCCAGCCCATACTCCGCCGCCTGGATCTTCTCGTGGGTCGTCTCTCCCAGCTCCCGGGTGAGACGCTCGACCTCGGCTCGCAGCCACTGCGGCCCGGTCTCTGTCACCAGAACCGCTTCGGGGTATTCCTGCTCCTCCACGGACATCTTGGCGAAGCACCGAGGGACCGCAGCTGTAACGGGATCCAGCCCCGACCGGCAGCAGAGGCGACGAAAAGCAGCGAGACCTCAAAATCACTGCCCTTTTTCTTTGAACCGCATTGTTTGGGACTTAGGTGAATATCTCTACTTATGTCCCGCACACACATCAATGATACTCAAACTTTTACCGCTACCGAGGACTTCCCACCCCCCCGCTTTTTCGTCAAGCTGTCAGCGGAAACTTGAGTTGAGATCATCGATTGGAAATATAAAACGCTAGCCCTGCACGGCATTCAAATCGTCGCTAACGCTCAGGGAAATGTAGTTTTATGTCGACATGAATGTGTATATACCAAGGGTCAAACCGACTCTAAGTACCATAATGCATTGCTCGCTTTTGGACGCTCCAATGAGGCTGGAAGATTTCAATGCTGTACTGCCATCTAGCGGCGTTACAGGGAAAAGACTATCCTGGTCCATAGACCACTGCTGTCGACGAGTGCTTCCGAGGCCACGGAGGAGTATGGGAGAGTCCTTCAGAAAGCAAACGAACAACGACAGGGAACTGGGCGGTGACGTGTCGTGACCCGATCCGTACAGGAAACCCCATCTGTCAACTTGTTCACATGCCAACGCGTTTTGCGCATGTGCGAAATGGGACCGTTTTCTGTGGAAACCGTCCACGACGTTTTACTTTTGTTGTATATACAGCTCCACGAGGATCTTGGTTCCTGTTGACTGCAGACTTTTCTGGACACATGAGTCCTTCCTTGGTATTTTATTGTCTAAAGTGGATGTCTTTTATTGTACCAACATGCCTTCAGAAAGACTTCCAATAACTTTTTCAAAAAAAACTTTTTCTTTGTTAAAAAGTTTTTCCTCATCCTGATTGAGGTTCATGGACAGAGGATATTGCACTGCGCTGATTTTTTAATTAAAACTTAACACTCATAAGGCAACAGTAGATAAAAACAAAAACAAAACACAAAAGTCAAATGCCGAGGGTTTTTATTACATGAAAGTACAGCACATACAAAATTTCAAGTAACAAAAAAGTGGGGTTCACAAGTCAGTCCCTTCCAAGCCGTAGCCAACTACGTTCCCCACCAACCCTGGAGGGACCCTCGCACCTTTGGTCAACTGAGCACATGATGGCTGGTATCATACTGCCAGTCCTGTCAAAGTACCATGATGAGCAAAACAGGACGCTCTGATGAGTGGATTCATTATAGATCAATAACAGAAGGCGGTGCTGAAGAAAAGGATGCGAGTCATGTGATCCACCCCACATGCACCTTACTACATTTGTCTTTTATCCCCCTACTAACTTCTACATACGACTACTCACGTTGCCTCTTTCTGACGCTGTTGTCAGACACGTCTACAAACATGCTACAACCACCCCCCGCCCCCAGTCTCGAGTGCTACATTAGAACAATATAAAACCCTTTCCAGCTGAACGAGGTCAATCAGAAAAAAAAAAAAAACATTTCAAAAACACAGGAGGGCATCACGTTCGACACATTGTTTGGTATGATGAAGCCAACACTCGGCTGCCAGAGAAGTTAGTTACGGACACATCTCGAACGTGTTTGGGAGTGACTGGCAGCACGTGCATTTGCACTTTGTGTGGTGCGACGGATGCAAGAAAGAACGTGGGAACTCAGCACAAAAACACAAACCACTGGGAAACACTTGGGAAAACGCACAGTGACGGAATCTTAACAGCTGGGTGTCGTGTGAATCAAATACATACATGACTGTTGGTCTGCAGGGCTCTGAGCAGACCTTTTGGGGTCGAGGAGAAGGGTTACTTGGCATTGGTCGAGCTGCTGAGCATTTTGCGGACAGCCTGGGCAATGGCATCACGGTCGATGCCATAGATCTTGAGCAGCTCATGCGGTTTGCCGCTGCGGGGGACGTGGGACACCGCAAGACGATGCAGGTTGAAGCCCGACTCGTTGACGATTGCCGAGCACACGGCCTCGCCAAGGCCACCTGAGGGAGGGAAAGGCATCGCGTGAGAAACATTGAAACTGGATGATTTTCTATTCGATGACAAGTCGTATTTGTGTGTTCATCCATATTTACGTGTTTATCTATTCATTTAAGTACTTCCTGGGCTGGATGTACAAAGAAATACAGTATAAGACCACCAATTACAGTTGCTCCGTGTCTTTTCTCCGGCGCCATCAACCCCCCCCCCCCACCAGGAGGAGGAGGGCACTGCTGTCAGTGCGATGTAGGTCACACAGTACCCCATGGGCACATGCTCAGTTGAGGAAATGTGACAGCACTCTGCCATCCTGCGTCTCCCGTTTAAAAAATGCACCACCATACCCCCCGCTAGTGAGGGCACGTCAGCCAATAAGCCAGTGCCACCGCATCGTGTGTCCTTCCCCTAACCAATGAAAACACGCCACCGCAACACCGCGCAGGAGGTGGACCAATGAGGGCGCTTCACACATGCATGAGATGCACGTTGCTGAAAGGCTGATGTTTTGTTTTTTTTCTTTTTCATGCAATATGCAAGAGCTGGACAAACGTTAGCGGCTTTGACGGAAGCCCACCTTCAGAGTAATGGTCCTCCACAGTGAGAATTCGTCCCCTGGTGGCGCGTGTGTGGTCAGAGATGGTCTTGGCATCCAGGGGTTTGATTGTGAATGGGTCGATGACCCTGATGGAGATCCTCTCTGTAGGATTGGCACAGAGAAGTCTCAAGAGAAGATTCTAGATTCTTGGAAACTGTGTCCTGAACCCCAGTAAATGACATGAAACTGTCCTGGGACCTGCATCTCATGTTTCACTCGTACCTTTTTTTAGATGCTCGGCTGCAGCCAGAGCCTCGTGCAGTGTCACTCCAGCGGCTACCACCGTCACCTGGTCCTCCTTGCTCTGGTAAACCACCTGGCGGTGTGGAGAGACATCGGACACTCCGCTGCATCTCTGACTTGGACATTTGAAAAGACGCCGATTCATCCAGGCTGGCCTACCTTAGCCTGTCCTACGTGGAAGTCTTCGCTGCTGTTGTAGATGACGGCATTGTCCTGGCGGCTGGTTCGGATGTAGCAAACACCCTTTGTATGGCACAAACAGGGTAAGGGCATCGCCACCAACACAGTCCCAGACATGATGTTGCAAAATGAAAACAAAAAAAACAAAACAAAAGAATGCGTCATATGTACCTTTGTGCTTGCAGCCAGTTCCACAGCTTTCTCTGTCGACACACCGTCACTGGGATAGAAGATTGTCGCCGTGGGAAGAGCCCTGAACATAGCCATGTCCTCTAACCCCATCAGGGAGGGGCCTTCTTCCCCTAAAACACGTCCACACACACACCTGACTGTCACAAAGTCATCATGCAATCAAGGGGGCTGATGCATGCAGGTCCATGGGCATCGAGTCTGAGCGTCGAGACTGGGCATGCGGAGTACCTGTGCTAACAGAGGGACACCTGACTCACTGCTGACAGCGTCCAGGTCAGACAGGGAGGGAGAGAGAGGGGAGTGCAAACCGGGCTGGCTGAGGAGGGTACATGGTGAGGAAAACACTGGGTCAGAGGGAGAAGGAGGCGAGAACACACTTTTTACATCAAAGTCTGGGATTGTGTGAGGGTGGGGTGTCGGAGAAGGGGTGACCGGTGGGAGTGGTGTCGTGTGAGCTGTGGTGAGCTGTGAGAGGGATTCCAGCGCACGCGCCGGGTTACCAACCGGTGGACAGGCCGCAGTGGGAGCCGCAGAGGTTGATGCTGCTGTCGGAGATGGCTGCCATGCGGAGCTGGTCGAAGGCACGCGTGAAAAAGGAAGCCAGGGTGCTGGCGAACACAACGTTCCTCTCACGGGCAGCGCATCCCATGGCAACACTGACCTGGGAAACGGGCAGAGAAATAGTTCAGCTTCTTTGAAGCAAACTCCCAGGCAAAGTCTGGAGTGTGGAATCAGACGGGCATCCCCTCTGAAAAAATCATGATGGAGGTTTTTGTCGGTTATAATCTCCAGCCTGCCCGGCGTTCGGCGTTAACATCTCATCAATTTTTTACCAGACGTTCAAATTCTGCCTTGACGTCGGACATTTCTCATGCGTTCAGCCAGATGGTCCCATCTTCCACTCTCATTAATCTTTTACTTGTGAATAGACTTGTGTCGTCATACACATGCCTGACCTACATTGGGGCGTCTTTGAAGCCACCACGGCCCCCGGACAGTGACAAAGGAGCAGCTGCCCGACTGCCGTCTCGTAAGGAGACAATGGAGTCCGCTCCCACACTCGACCGTACCATGTTCTGCTGAGCGATGTAGCACTCCACGAAGCGGTTAGGGTGCTCGTTCTTGAAGATCTCCGAGTAGGTGAGGTTGTTTGTGTCTCCATCGAGGGCCACGAGACGTTCGTTATAGCGCCCCAGCTTGGCCAGTGCCATCCCGTACGCCTTACGTGTGGCGATCTGCGAACGACAGAGCCAACCAGAGCAAAGTCGGCAGCATTAGAGCTGTGAATGTACTTGGGGAACACGAGTGATACAGTTGGTCCGACCTTTTCTCCTGCTTTGTAACTGGGCGCGCTCGGCATCCTGATGTTCCTCAGGCTGACCGGGGGAGAGTCCTCCACTGGAGCCGGGGGGTACAGGTGCTTGCTGCTGGTCATGATCCGGCTCTGCAGATCCTTCATGACCATCTCGGCCATGTCCTTCGGCAGAGGTTTGGCATGCCAGCCCAGCTTGTCTTCGGCGGCTGAAACGATGCGATAATGCGTCACACGCACTCCGGGGGCTGTTTTGAATAGAGGTCACCGGGCACGGAGGTCAGCTGGGGTCACCTGGAATGCCTTTCCCTTTGATGGTTTTAGCAATGATGGCGGTCGGCTGATGACGAGGCTGGCTCAGAGCTTTGCAAAGCTCTTCCACGCTGTGCCCGTCCACGATGATGGCGTGCCAACTGTACACGTAGAAACGCACGTTAGCGCACATGCGATCGCGCTGACCAGCCTCTGCCACGAGGTGAATTACCCAAAAGCTTCGCAGCGTTTCTGGTATTTCTCGACATGATGCTGCAGGGGAGCGGAGTCACTTTGGCCCAAGCGGTTGATGTCCATGACGGCCACCAGGTTGTCGAGCTGATAGTAGGAGGCGAACGACATGGCCTCCCAGACAGCCCCCTCCGACATCTCCCCATCCCCCAGCAGGCAGTAGACGCGGTAGCTGTGGAGGCCATATTTTATGAATAGTGTGTGCGTTTATACGCCGCATTTAATGCGATGGAAAATGGATCCATCTGATAATGAGACGTCAGAGGAAGAAAAGACATCAACGACACGGTTGGGCGCAACGTCTGAATTTGATTCAGACATTAAATTTGCTCGGATGGTGAGAAGAACTGAGACATGACTGCTGGGCCCGTGGTTATTAGAGCAGAAGAATCGTGAGAGCACAGCGTGTGGCTGCAGCGCACGCTCAATCACCCAAAAAGGAGTTACGATCCAGACGCTCAGTGAAAGAAAGAGATGAATATCGGTCTATTTTTATTTATCATATTTATATAGGTGTAGCAGCACAAAATCATCAGGACTGTTAGTTTTTCCTCATTTGACCGTCCATGTGAGACTAACCTGAGCTACAAATACTACTGGTAGGTGTGAGGACCACTGCGGGGGATTACCTGGATTTGTCAAAGTACTTCCCAGTGTAAGCCATTCCGCAGGCCACACCGATTCCCTGGCCCAAAGAGCCCGTGGTGACATCCACAAACTGCTGCCTCTGGAAGAAAAAGGATCACATATAGGGGGGTGGGGTGGGGGGACGGTTTTAGCAACATGACACTGTGTTTAATTCTCCCCCGATGAGACTGAACTCACAGGGACTGGGTGTCCCTCCATGGCTGAGTCAACCTGACACAACGTGAACATCTCGCTCTCCTTCAGGAAGCCAGTCTCAACCCACATGGCATACAAGGCCGGCGCAGCGTGATCCTGAGAGAGGGGGGGCATGGGTGGGTGTTATTTGTCAGACGAATGCATCGAGCCTCCGATCCAAACCAGCCTCGGCGTTCACCTTGGACATGATGAAGCGGTCGCTGTGGAAGTTCCTCGGGTCGTCCGGGCGGTACTTCATGGTGTGGAAGAACAGCACAGACATGATTTCTGCCACGCTGCAGCATGACGTGGGGTGTCTGGATGACGGACAGCGACAATACGACTTAGGGACCAGTAACAATGGCGGATGTTCGTCTGCGTCTCTTTGTTCCACACGCCAACGTCCTCACAACCTCAGTTGATCTTTACAGAGACGTTTGCTTCCAAAAAGGCTTTTCAGAGATGATGGAATCCACAAATAACTGTCTCACCAACGTCTTTTTACAGCACGTATCCCATTAGAATTGTGTTTTAACCCCTTATATGTGTATTGGCCCCACTGATGAAAAAAATGCCACAATCCAAATTCTGAATCCATATTTTGATGTATTACGGATTTTTACAACACCAATACACACATTAATATATATATATATACACACAGAGAGACCAAATACGCAAGCATTCTGTGTGACGTATATTTGCAAACAGCATTAACTATGAACTATTAACTATATAACAAACAATGCTGTGTAGTGTTTTATTGGTGCATCTGCGTCAGTGCCAGAACCCGGCGTCGGGTGATGTCAGCTGACCAGAGGAGGAGAACAAAGGCAGGACACGGTGTTCTTTTGGCCCTGTGCTTACAAATGTGCCCAGAAGTTGGTATTTCTTCGTGCACATCAGGTGAGTTAAGGCAGATACGTCTGCCTCAGCTCCTGAAGGATTTTTTTTCTTTTTTTTCTTTTTAAAAAAATATGAACTCTTGAAGCTCATACGTGAGAGGCAGAGGATGCAACTCACCCGCTGCCCGCTGCAGTAGTTGCCTTGATGGAGTTGATGCGTAGACGGTTGGCGATGTTCCTCAGCGCCTGCACGGTCTGCTGGTCGGGTTTGTGGTAATCCTCCATGATCCAAAGCACCAGAGAAGTGTGTCAATGATCCTGAGTTTGTGAATGTGTGTGTGTGTGTGTGTGTGTGTGTGTGTGTGAGAGGGAGAGAGAGAGAGAGAGAGAGAGAGAGAGAGAGAGAGAGAGGGTGTGGGAGAGACAGCACCTGTATGTGTGTGTCTGTGAGTGACAGAGACAGAGAGAAAGAGAGAGAACAGAGGGGATGCTGGATTTATCCTATCGGATGTGCAGACACACAGTAGTCACACAAGGACACACACATCGACATAGATGGACAAACACACACAGAGAGGGGGGAGGAACCCGCTGACGTCGGCTGGGTGTTCCTCTTAAAATCCAGTGGCCGTCGCTCTATTGGCTGCTGTATAATAGGGATGGTGGAGGTGTGTTACAGTGTGTGTGTGTGTGTGTGTGTGTGTGTGTGTGTGTGTGTGT
>JBBMJM010000008.1:2750560-2771142 GCA_037832705.1 Centriscus cristatus | reverse complement strand
TTATTTACTTAAATTTCAGTCTGCGTTCTGTTTATCGATTTAGATTTATCATTTGTTTTCATCTTTAATTTGTTTTATTTTCTTAAAGGATTGATATAAGTGCATGTGTGAAGGTTGTTAATGCTGTGTTAATCAAATGAACTCTTCCCTTGTTTCTTGTCCTCACTTCTTTCTTTGTTTTGCTGTTATTTTGTTTGGGTTTTTTTAATTTAGTTTAGAAAAATAAATAAATGGACCGCTTGTTTCATAATGAATTGTGATGTTGGGCTATAGAAATAAAATTGAATTGCATTGAATAAGAAAATATAATTCTGAGGCAGTAGTAAAAAAAAAAACTGTATTAACTGTCATGTGTTTGTTTGCCTGCAGGGGGCGACAGCAGACTGTTTCTACATTGTGGAATCAGGAGAAGTGAAGATCATGATAAAAAGCAAAGTGAGTGTTCAACATCCTACTTTTCATCAGTGTGTGTCAATACGAGTTCGGTCTGATTGTTGCCAGTCATAAGTGACCTGTTGTGACCTGTGACGCCCCCCCCCAACCCCTCACCCCGCCCATAGACGAAGGCCGGCCAGCAGAACAACTCGGAGGTGGAGGTGTGTCGCTGCTCCAGGGGTCAGTACTTCGGGGAGCTGGCGCTGGTCACCAACAAACCTCGAGCGGCGTCCGTCTACGCCGTCGGACTGACCAAGTGTCTGAGTAAGTCGGTCGTGTCCCCGCCTCCCACCCGGTGTCACCTGGCATCGGCCCCGCCCCCTTTGGCCCCCTCTGCTCTGCTGGACGGACCTGACTTCCTGTCTGTTGCAGTGATCGACGTCCAGGCCTTCGAGCGCCTGCTGGGCCCGTGCATGGACATCATGAAGAGGAACATCTCCCAGTACGAGGACCAGCTGGTGGCGCTGTTCGGCTCCAGCGTGGATTTGAAACACGAGTAGATCAATTTAGTCACATTTGATCTGGATGGTCTTCAATTTATCCATTTAAAAGTATTATTTTATTTTCAATTACTTCAGATGTGACATACAAAGTTTGTTCTCCGATGCAGGAACAGTAGATCCTTCACACCCACCCACCACCACCTCCTCCTCGTCCCGCCATCGTTCATTGAGTAGGAATACAGCTGGACTGATGAAATGTCGGGCCGATCAGATTTTATTCTCTTCATCTACTGATTTGAGATTTTAAATTTCAATTAGTTATTTAAATTATTGTATTTTATCTAATAACGGAATCTTTCATAATCTTAGATGTATAAGTTTTAAATAGTTTTCTTAATCACTCGACTTTTCCCCCCTTTTTGTTCCTGCTGTTTTTCCTCTTTGATTTAAAATCAGAGAGAAATAATTACTTTTGTTAAAAATAAACTGCCATTAGGGGAGGGGGGTGGAGGGGGCTGTTGGCTGTATGCAGAAATACGGGACTAGCTGTAATGTGCTTGCTTGCCTGCAGGGGGCGACAGCTGACAGGCTGAGTTTCCCACGTGAAGTGAATTCCTGAAAGTTCTGTTCCTGCAGTGTCCCTCAGTGTCACAGCTGACAAATACCACCAAGTAAACATGATTATTCCTCACTTGTTTTCTGGAGATTGTTTTATTTGAGTTACAAAATATGAAGTGCCACCAGCAGACTCCACGGGAGAGTTCGCCAACCTTCTTGTGTTACAAGTATTTACACCCCAAAAACAAAACGAAACAAAAAAAAAAAAAAATCAAGGATATCCATCTAAATGTTCACGCTGCTCAGGTTTCGGCCCCAAAGTCCACGGCTCCATCAAAGCTCCACGGTCGGTGAAAGTTTAAATATGTAAAATATTTACAAAGTCCTGTATTCAAAAAGCCCAAATCAGCGGTGTCGGGGGTGTAAACTGGTTCAGTAGTGTGAGGAAATGAGCCCAGCTGGTGGAATTAAAGTAGCTGTTAAATGAGTGTGGTCCTCTACAGGGGTCTTCATACTGTTGTCAATTCTTCCTTCTCCTCCGAAGAACGTCTGTACATATTTAAAAAAATGGACACGTTGAAATGTCTTTAGCCGCCGCCGTACAACAGCGTCTGTGATCCTCTCGACAGGAAATGAATGTGACAATCAGTAAGACAAATGAAAGAAAAGGCCACCCAGATATGTCACGTGTTCATCCTCCTTTGTTTTGTTTTTGTCTTCAGAACATCTCTGAACTTTTAAAAATAAATCTCCAATAAATAGAAATACAGCAGAGAAATGGTCAAATAAGACTGATTCTGGTTTGGTCCATCCCTGAGTTCTTTAGAGAGGGACAAAAACACCAGACAGGAGAAAAGAAAGGTGACACACATTCCCGTTGGGAGAAAAGAAAAAAGAAGAAAAAAAAAAGTAGATTCCTCTGGTTTCCTGAGGCTCCTCTGCGAGCGTCGGTGGCGGTGGAGGTTATACAGACGTGATGACAATCATCAGGTGTGGTGAGATGCTGGAGATGCGGTTGAGGAGGTCGGGGGCGAGCTGGGACAGGTGGCTCTCAGAGAATTCGCACGGTGGGAAAATCTGGAGCACGTAGGCTGGCTGGGGGAGGGGAAGAAGAAAAAAACTGTCTGAGAAACAAGAACTGATGGAACTATGGATCGGAATTCAGTGTATTTCCATTTTTAGGATTTATCTTCAGCCATGTCTGGGAGGGAGGTGTTATTCCTGGAAGTCAGGAACAAGCTCTCACCTGATTGGAACCAGGATTGGGGATGTTGATGATTCCTGCAGCCAACTTCGTCTGCAGGTAGTTAATGAAGGCGGCTTTAAGAGCTTGAGTCTGATTAACGACGTCGTCTTGATCTCGTCCGCACGGCAGCGCGAGGAGAAGGCAGAACTCACACTCGCCCTGCGGCGACAAAAGGAAACGTCAACGACACCTGATACCCACGCCCCCCCCCCATCTCGGAGCGCCTCTGCGGCACGTACCGTCATTCTTCTGGCTACGCTCTCCAGCTGAGACGCCTCCAGTCTCATTCGCTGGACGATCCTGAGCAGAGCGCCTCCTTCCTGGAGAGGCAGCGATCGGTGAGCCAGCGCTTTGTTGCCGCAGACGAAGTGCAGCTGGACGGCGGCCGTGTCGTTCTTCAGCGCCAGCAGACCTTGCCACACGATGGGGTATTTCTGTTTGAACGCAAAGAGGTTTGTCAAAACGGGGCCAGCTGCTGTCTGGAGCAGCGGTCCCGAGGGGCCGCCGAGGCCTTCGGTCCTACCGTGAGCAGCTGCACCATGTTGACAGGCTGGGACATCTTGCTGTCTGGTTTTGCCGGGAGGTCTCCACCCTGAGGGCCAGAAGCACCAGGGATCATGAGGAGAAAGTCAAACAAGTAGAAATAGAAACAAATAGACAGGAACGTCAACTCACCATGGTCGGTGGGACATTCATCGGGGGCTGACTGTGTCCAACCGGCGCCGGCTCGGGCATCTGAGAATGAATGCCCCGTGGGTTCGAGTACATTCCTGAGTACTCCGGGTAGGAGCTACTCGGTCCCGGCGGCATGAGCTGAACTCGTTGGGGAGAAGCCATGGCGGACCCCGACTGTCGAATCCCCATCAGTCCATCTTTGGAAAGGGGGGAGTGGGGCCTCTTGGCCTCTAACGGCTTTGTGATGTCCTTCTCAGACACACCTTTAGGTAAGACATGTGCTCTTGGAGACATGGCTGTTGACGACGGGGGGAGCGGCTCTTGAAGGAGTCCGGGATGAGAGTCCGCGGCCGGCCGCTCTCCCTGTTGATGCAGGATCGCACGCATCTCTCTCTGCGTCATGTACGATTCCAACTGGACACCGCTCCGTAAAGTCCCCCGGACGTCGGACTGCATCGTCTCCGCTTTGAGCTGTGTGGCGGGTTGGCGGCCTTGCTGGTGGAAGCGCCGGGCTTCTTCCTGTTCCACTTCGTGGCTCCTCAAGGAACTCGGGTTTACTTTGAGCACCTTGTCTCTGCCGACAGCCTGGGGGGAGGTGGGCCGAGGCGGCATGGCGCCTGACCAGGGCGAAGCCAGAGACTCCCCATGCATCCCGTAGCTCATCACAGACAGAGGCGGGGTGTTGACCCGGACATCTCCTTGGACAAGATGCCCGACCGGGATGGACTGGGTGACACGGTGAGGGGACATGCGTCCGAGGCCTCCGGGCACGCTGTGAGGTGGCATGATGACCGACTGCTCCGGATGATGTACGCCCGAGATGAACTGCTGCATGGCGGGAATGCCAGTGGACAACATAACAGGTATGCCCTTTGGAGAGGACGACCCAATGGGAGAGGACACCTTTGTGAATGGAGAGTGCGGATGTCCGGACTTCCGGGGGGATCGTGGTTCCTGTTTGACCCCACTGAGGTGAGAGGGAGTTCTGTCCCCAGTGGTTGTGACGAAACCCACGTGGTTTCCCGGTGGAGAGGGTAGATGGGGGCTTATCGCAGGACTTATGGCCGAAGTCCAAGGTGGCTTGGCTCCGTCTGCGCTCTGGTGATACATGGTGCTCATGACCGGCTGATTGCCGACTGCCTGTGGGAGACGTTTCACGACTCCTTGGGATCCGGACTGGTACGTCGTCTCCAGTTTTTCCAAACCAGCGCTCTCTTGTTTAATCGAGGACAATGTCGACTGCATCTTCCCAGAATGCCCGAGGTCCGTCTGCGAAGGACCCTTTTGATGGCCTGACTGAGAATGAGCGTACATTTCCTGTTTTATTTGGGGCATCGATACCAGTTGCTGGGATTCCATGTCGCCTGCTGACGCTTGCGGGATCTGACTTATTTTTGCACTTATACGCTGTGGTCCCTCAGTTTTCTGTCCGGAGTGGCTCAACACGACCACTCCTTCAGAGGTGTTTACTCTCAGACCTGGACAGGACCCCGTACCGAGAGTTGGGCTTTCCACCATGAAGCGAGCAGCACTTCCTCCTTCGTCGCCAACAGGTGGCCCGTGGTACGACCCTGGATCGTCTTTGCTGGACCTGTAGGGGGGTTTAGGTAGAGCCATGTCTACGTGGGGATTCCCAAGATTTAAGTTCACTTTGTCCTCGGGCTCAGGAGGATTGCAGACACGACTGATGACAGAGGTTGCGGTGGACGCAATAACGGAAATCACAGACTTTGTCTCTGGCGACGGGAGAGAAGATGGTGGCCGAACAATTGGTGGGGTTGGGTGAGCAGGGATCCTGCTGTCGGGCAACGGCGATTTATTTGGCACTAGTGCAGATGCTGCATTGCTTTCAGACGAGTTGGGAGGATCTCGGAGAGGGGGAGGATTAGCAGGGATGGAACTACTCCCCGGCAAGGAGAGATTTTTATGTTTCAAAAGAATTTGCCTCAGGTCGCTTGAACCATGGTCGCTTTCCATGTTTTCGGCGTCTGGAGGTAAAGACTGGTTTTCCTTGGCGGACAACGGCAGAGCGGGCAAAGAGGAAACGGCAGTATTTTTGGGCTGATGGAGCCAATCTGGGGGAGAAACGGGGGTTCTAATGCTCTGGATGGGTCTGATGGCTGGTCTGCTGGCTAATGGAGACAAGGAAGGTGAGACGCGCTCAGGTGGCACCTGCTGAGGCTTTGGACACGGACTCTTGGACTCGGGGTAAACAGACTTAAGGTGTTGAATATTGTCTTCAGGCGGTGAATCAGACTCTGCGTTGACATCTGCAGCTCTGACAGCTGGTGGGTCCGATTCTGCCTTCCAAGCAGTGGATGTGATAACAGCTGCAGTTGCGGCTGATGGAGATATTTCTGGAACTAACTTCACACCCGAAGCAGCGCTTTCACCTGATGGGGCTGTTGAGTCCTCATTCAATATCGGGTGTCCTTCCTTGGAATCTTTCCTCACTTGCTTTTGGCCTTTAGTACGTTTGGGTGTTTTCGGGCGTCCCTTGGGGCCCTTCTTAGGTGTGCTGGGTAGGACGGGATCGTCCTGGATCGGCACTGATACGTTTGTTTCGGGTTCATCTTCCTTTGTCGGGAGAACAGAGTCTGGTACTTCAGGTTCTGATCCGACATCAACACTCAGAGAAGGAGTTGGATTCAAGGACACCGCTCCTGCATCATCAGCGGTGATCGAGTCAATGGCAGCCATGAGTTCTGTTTCACTTGCAGGATTGGAAGGTTTGTCTTCCTCTGGGTAACTTTTGACCTCTGTTTCGGAGACCGGTGGTGTCTGCGGCTCTGCGGGGAAAACTGGGAGTTTGGCGATGTTCTCCACAGCCTGCTCCAATTCCATCTCCTGCAAAATCAAATTCTTGGATGTTTCCAGAGGGTCCTTCCTCTCAAGCGCGGAGCTTTCATTTGCTTCTGTGTTGGAGCCCACTTTGCTCGCACTACTGCACTTTGAAACATGCTCCTTCACGTCTGTCACGTTCAGTCGAATTTTTAGGTTCTTGAGGACTGGAGACTTTGGGGTTCTTGACAACTTGTTTTTACCTCGAATAGCTCGATCTTTTTCCAAGGAGCCCTTTTCATCCAAGACAGAGGACTCATCTTCTTGTCCGTTTGATTTGCCCTTACACGCTTTTTCATGAAAGATTTCCTTCTCTTTCCCCATTTCTCTTCTTTGCTCTTCTCTGTCCTCTTTCTTCTGCCCAGCTCTCACGGACAGATCTGGTTTAGATGAACTCGACTCTTGAAGAGCTAACGTATTTTCGTCTGTGAAATTCATTTCTTGATCGCCGCTCTCAGTGACCGGAACTTTCTCTCCCTTCTTTGTAGATCCCATTCCTGGGGCAGTGGATAGCTGATTAGATAAACCCTTTGGGACATGAGGTGATGACTTCCCTTTCGACACTTTAGGAATACGCTCCCCAAACTCTGACTCATTTGAATCACCCTCCTTGTTGTCCACTTTATTTTTTTCGGCTTTGCTTGTCGTAGCCTCGTCACCTACCTTTCGATTCTTGGGAGGGCGACCTCGTTTCGCTGCAGGGGTTGGAGGAGGTGCATCTTGTTCAATATTTTGCTGCGGTGTTGTGTCTTTGTCTGTTGCGCGCTTTCGTATGGCGCGTGGGGACTCTGGGATTTCCTTCACAGGTCGAGCTGGCCCGTCATCTTCGACCGGGGTGGCATATACAGACCTCACGTTTCGACGTCTGGCTCTGCACCAGGAAATGCTCTGCTCCGATGTGTCAGGATCAGAAGCGTGAATGGGCGATTTGGCTGAGGACTTTGATTCAGCTCTTGGGGAAGAGCCACGTTTTAGTTTCTCCTTGTCAATCCGCTCACTCTTGCGTGTTGCTTGTTTTTCAGCACCAGAGGATGACAGAGCTGGAGCGACCTCCACAGTCGATGGTTTGCTCTTTTTATTTTTCATTTCTTTGCTTTTATGCTCTTTCTGGGATGCTACTGGCTCATCCGTCGCCTCTTCAATAGATACTTGTCCTTTATGGACTTGAAGCATCTTTTCACCCTCCTGCTCTGTTTCGGAATGGGTCTCTTTTATGACGAGGTCCACGTCCTCTTTATTGATAAAGTCCATGTCCTCTTTCTTGACCGTGTCCATGTCCTCTTTCCTGGCCGTGTCCATGTCCTCTTTCTTGACCGTGTCCATGTCCTCTTTCTTGACCGTGTCCATGTCCTCTTTCTTGACCTCGTCCAGGTCTTCCTTTTTGATCACATTCAGGTCTTCTGTGGGACTGTGAAGAAAGGGACTTTCAGGTATTTCAGACGTTGCCTCCTCAGGATCAAGTTCTGGTTCTGAAGCGCTGACCAACCCAACAGAATCTTGTGTGCATGGCTGTTCTGGATCCAAGGGCCTTACATCCTCAGTCACCATATCTACCTTTCCTTCCGGGGGGGAGAGTTTACACCTATCAGCTGTAAAGCTGGATTCTTGTAGGAGGACCGGTGCAGGTTTAAAAACAGGTGTCTCAGTTGGTGGGTGGTGCATGGGTACAGGTTCGTTGTCTTTGACCTCTTCCTTTATGAGAGACACAGTATACGGCTCAGGAACTGGATTCAAAGCAACAAATTTCTCCTCAGGAGGAGTTAAATCCTTGATCACCGAGGGGATAATAGACAGAGGCATCGTTCTGGGCTCAGGAACCACTTCTTCAGCAGGACTGACAGGCTTTATTTCTGGCTCTGGGACAGACTCCAGCTCTTGAGGCTCTTGAACGGGTGCTTTTTCCACTTTGCTCTCATCTGTCGTGTCTTTCTTTTCCTCTTGCGGCTGTTGCGTTTTATTCTTCTGTTGTTGCAGACGTGTGAGTTCCAAAAAACGACTGTGGAACAGGACGACTGGGCCAGAGTCAATCTCTCCATCCCCTGTCCCTTGCTGACCAGGCTGCTGATGAAGATGCTCCGGCTCTTCGTGCTTTCGTTCCAGGTGCTGAAGTCGTCGAGAGTCCAGCTCGAAGACAGGACTGTGAAGGAAGCGGGAGGCAAACAGCTCCCGGCGTTCTTGCTCCTCTGGCTTAGGCTCCACCTTCCTGTCATCGATTTTGTCCTCAGATCCACTTCGAATCTTTTTCTTTTTCATGTACCATGAGGGCGTAGGACGTGGCGCCGACTCTATCTTCTCTGTATCTTTCCTGTTGCGTAAACTTACAAAATGAGAATCGTAATCTAAGAAAGACCAGTTGTCTTCTCTGGAAGACGAGAGGGATTTTGCGCGCTCCAGTAGGGCCTTTGTGTCGGGCGTGATGGTCTGGTCGAGTGCAATTGAGCAGAATTTATTCCTCTCTAAATGGGCCAATTTGGGGTCTGAAAATCTGTCGACCCTTGATGGCCCAGGAGAGTGGGGTTTGGTCTCTCGGTCCTCCTCAGAGTCCGATCTTACCTCCCCGGGCTCCAAGTCGTGCCAAACCCCATATTCCAAGCGCTTCCGATTGTGAAGGTTTTTACTTAGACTTCTAGAAAAGTTGAGGTCCGGTAACAAATCCTGCTTCACTCTGCTCTCCCATCTCTTTTGCTGGTCTTCCTCCACACCAAGCGAGGGAGTGCTCAACTTGTTCACCTGTGTGTTGTGTGTCCTTTTGACCAACAGTTCCAGACTCGGGTGGATTTTGTCATCGTTTCTAACCGGCTCTTTCTGAGAGTGATCCACGGCGTCCTCTGAATGGTGGGAATAGTGCGGATGTGCGGGAGAGGACGTGTTGTTCCACTCTGGATCTTCATTCTTTTGTCGAAAGGTCCTGTAGATGCGCTCCCTCTTAACGCCGGAATCTGACTCAAATTGGTCAAGTTTCTTTAGTTTGTGAGATGGGAAATTATCAGTGACATCCTCGGGTGGTTTTCCAACTTCATGCACTAGACTGCGATGTTCCAGGTCCTCAGTTTCACTGCCTTGGGGACTTCCTGGTTTGTCCAGTTTGTCCGAATCCCGTTGCTGCTGCTGCAACCGTCTATTTTGCTCCATTTGCTTGCGGTAACTCTGAGACAAGTCAATGTCAACGTGGTCTTCTTTGCTGTTAGTGTTTTTGTCGGGATCAGCAGTCTGACCGCCTAATTTAATATTTGCATGTTGTTCCTGCTCTCTGCCTTGGTCTGCGCTTCCCTCGTGTGAAAACCTTCTGGATGACGTGTGCCCTTGAAGTCGCTTTGAGTCCAGTGGGTCTGAGGATCCCTCCGATTTCTCTCTCGGTCCTTTAAGATCCTCTTGCCCGTCCTTCAAAGAGCCACCTTTATCGGTTTTGAGTCTGGAATCTCTGCGCTGTGCATCTTTATGTTTGTCAGAGTCTGTGTCTTTTGAATAGGCAGCACTAGCAGAGACAACGTCCGATGACTGGCTGCCATCCTCCTCCTCAAACCTGCTTCTCTTTTGATGAACAGTCCTTCCGCCGCAATCAGCAAAGCGTCTTTTTCGTGCAGCAAGCCGATCTGAATCCGCTAAGGAATCTTTCCCATCGGTCCCGACATCGGCCTTCAGAGTTTTCTTTAGTCGAGTTTTTCCATCCACCTCTGAATTATCACTTTTACCAGTTTCAGCTCTGTCACTTTTTGCTGAATCGTGGTGAGCAGTTGAGAATTGACTTCCAGCCACAGAATCACCATCCCCTTTATATTTATGCCTCTCGTGAGCCTCCGGGTCTGATCCCTTTGCTCTTCCAGCTCCACCTTCAGAGGCTTTCTCCGGCTCTGGTTCAGGTTGCAGGTTGGATGGTGACTGTCCCGTTACTTTCCTCGATTTAACTCGCTCGGCTTTGTCTTTGTCAACTTTCTCCTTTCGTTTAGCGCGTTTGGTTTTCTCTGGACCTGCCGTTCGCTCCGGTTGACTGCTCTTCTCACCCTTGTCACTCTTTGCGGCGTGTTCCTGCAAGGTCTTTTCCGACTTGTCAAAGTGCGGCGGCGAGAGCGAACTCACGCTGCCACTTCTCTCGGAAGACTGGCTGTAAACCCGCCGCTCTGCATCCCGGGGAGCACGCTCAGAGGGTGACGGTGACACCGCCGGAGTTATTGGTCGCCGTGGATGAGAGGGACTCCATCTGCTGCGATCGGCCTCAAAGCGCTCCCGCTCTCGTTCACGCTCCCTCTGAATGTAGGTGTATTTCCGAATGTCCTGTTCAAAGGGATCTCGGTAGTCCCTGAAGTCTCGTGGGTCCTCGTGGTAACGTGGGTCAAAATGATCCCCCTGATAGTGTTCCAGTTCGGGGAAGCGCTCCCTGCTGCGAGCGGCATATTCCCTTCGAGCATCCTCTGGGTAGAGGCCAGGGGTTCGTATGTTCTCATAGTAAGCCCTTTCAGCTGTAAATTCATGGTACGGTGGTCTGCGATCGTCTCTGCAGAGTGAAGGGAGATGTTAAGGAATGAGTTACAACATTCTGATTAAGAAGTCAATAAGTCAATAGGAAATTTACCGTCGTTCAGGAGGAATTTCATAGAAGTCCCTAATGTCTTGGCCAGATGCCTGCATAGATCGGTAGAATGCCATCTGACTCTCTTGACTTGCAAAATCCACCTGTCACAAATAAAAACAAGTTAAATGGAAGAATGAGAAAACAAACACTATTTTCCTTTCAAACACAAAAACTGAACCACTTACCTTTATTTTATTGCCACCGATCTTCCAGCCTTTGGTCTCCCTTACAGCTGCCTGAGCAAAGTCGGTGTTGTTGTACAAGATGAGGGCCATCCCTTTCATCCTGTCAAACACCACCTAAGAAGAGATGAGTCACAATTACATACTTGCATATTAAATAACCAAAAAAATACCGTGCTTGCCATTAAAAGAGTAAACCTTTACCTTGACAACATGTCCATAGCGGCAGAAATGTCGTGTGAGGTACTGCTCTGTGATATTGGTTGCCAGCCCATCAAGCCAAACACAAGTCGTAGGCATACTTTTGCCAAAGCCAAGCTTGAAGGACAAAAATGAAATTGCGCATTATACCCTCAAAACACTGACGAATACAAGCTAAAGTGTTAATATTGTAATACATGTACCTTTAGTCTATTGCTCCCCAGATACTCGCCATCCATCTTCTTTATGGCCTTGCAGACACTGGCAATATCAGAATATTGCACAAATGCGTACTGAGGAACGCCGTTTACTTTCTTGATATCAATGTCCTACAGAAGAGCAGGCAGACAAATTAACCCTGAATCAAATAAAAACAGTTTGGTAGCTTAAATGGTGGCTTACCACTATCTCCCCAAAGCGCTGAAAAATGTCAAGAAGCTGTTGATAACTGGTGGTCTTCTCAAGGTTGCCAATGAACAACGTTCTTGTGGCCTTTGGGTGGAACTCGTCTATCCTGCCGTCCAACGGCCTGAACTCATTTTCACTCTCGGTTTCTGAGAGAAACAAAGGAGGTCATGATCAGAATAAATAACAAACTACTAACATCTGATGCCAGCAGCACACGACTGACAGGAAGAAATGACCAGGGCAGCAGTCAGTGAACATACACAGGAGACAGTGAGGTTGACACCGTATGTCGGTACAGAAATCAGACGCAGACCGGCGTCATTTTGAGACTGCTGGGATCAAGTTTGATAAATTACCACAGGTAACTTACATCACCGCTTTCATTTTCTGTGTTTAACCTGGAAGGATGTGGTACACACAGGAAGTAACGTCACATGACAACAGGAGGGGTTGAATAGAACAACCCCTCCCACTAGTTTTTTTATTATCCCATGCGAAATTGCCCATTTACGTCAACAACCTGTGGCAAAACTATCTGTCCAAATAGTGTTTAGAAAGATCCTTAGTCCCAAGGCAGCTCTGGGAATATGTCTTATGGGAAATTCAGTCAGTGAAAGTTGCTGTGTCATGTTGGTTGTCTCATACCTGGACCGTTCCAGGCAGTGACCTCAATGAGCATGCCAAAGAAGAGCTTTCCTTTGGAGACGCTGAGGGCTTTCTCCTGATCCTCTTGCTGTCTGAAGAACACCAACCCATAGCGGTCCTCTGACGCCCCATGGATCTGCACCGACGTCACTTTGCCGTGTTTCTTGAATTCATGGAAGAGTCCGTCCTTTAAACTGGTGTCTGCGGAGAGCATCGTGCCTTCCCGTTAGTCTTGCGGGTAAGAACTAGCAGCAACCTTTTAACGGGATGAAAACCAACCTGTTGAGCGCACTGGGAGGTTTTGCACTTTGATTCCGAAGCTTCTACGCGGCTCGTCGGAATCAAGAACCATCGAGGACTGTGGAGGCGCGTGCGTTGCCGATGACTGAACGGAACGTGCCCGAGAACCATCGCTGGAACTACTGTTTGAATCACTGTTATTAGAGAAGGGAATTTATCGGTTAAAAGGATATTTGCCAGTTGTGCGGCCACTCATGAAATGTGGTATTAACTTGTATTAACCTGCCGCTGCCCGTACTGCTCGTGCTGCTGACAGAATCTGAACTTGAAGATCTGCTGCGGGATTGAGAACGTGGCCCTCTCCCGGGGGACAGTGGAGCTCTTTTAGGGGAATGAGGGGTTTTGGGGGTCTGTCCCGTGGTCCGTTGAGGGGAAGGATGTCTGGACTGTGAGGAATGAGATGATCGGCTCCGACGATGATGGTAAGTTCTATCGACACGTCGTCCTCTATCGTCTCTATAGAGGTCGCGTCGTGTCGCATTTGTAAGAGTGAAGGGGTCTCGAATTCTAGAGTCAAAATGTGGGTCCGAGGCATCAAAGCTTCCCCCGATGGCACTGCTCCCCGGACCAGCGGCAGCAAACAAAGAACGATCACGGTAATAATCAGCATTGTAGTGACGCTGTCTGTCAAAAGTGCCACTGCGCTCGTGGTGTCCATACGGGCTGTGATCGTATGCACGCTCTCGGCTTTCTGAGCTACTGTGAAATAAGAACAGGATAGAGAGGGAAACCATTATTTGGATTAGTAACAGAAACATTTGATTTAAAAAAAAAGGTAGTTTTTTGTAAACTACGTGGACAATGATAATTCAGTTTTGAAGACTAGTGCCAGTATTGAACAATAGATTTCTTCATTCTTATTTTTCTTTTTTTTAGCGCTGATGTTTTTACAAAGTTTTAGGTCTTATAACAATGCTGTGCCACCTATTCAATAAGACTTCTGTTTGGAAGTTTAAGTTAAAAAACACATTCCATACGGAGACTACAAGAACCAGAGAGGAACTAATCACGTCGTATACTGACACTGTCTGGGAATCCTAACACAGGTGACTTCTGTCACGGCTGGGTTAAAAACTTTTGTCCGCAGCCGTTACGTTTCCACATCATTTTCTCAGAGCAAACAAAACAAAAACCAGCCAACTCTCTTATTCCATAAAGTATTCATCCAACAGTCACGTGAAATGAAGCCGCCCCAGACATCAGGGCCAATAAGAACCTTGTTTGTTTTATTTATGAGATGACTCATGCAAAACACTTCAGCAAAGCTGAAATCTGAAGAGCTTTTTCAAGTCTACAGCTCAGTTTGTGTGTGTCCTCGGTCTGGGGCAGCTGCTTTCACAGGAAAACTGTTTGTAATAATATAATAATATAACAGACAATTGTCAATGAGCACAATCATCAGGAACTTTATGATGCCATGCACAGGACTATGAATTTAATGTGAAAAATACTTGCTGAAAAAGCCACTGTTAAAGAAATGGCAAATATATATTTCGTGTGAATCTTTTTTGAAATATATATTTCCCACTTTTTTTCTTAAATATTTTTCTGTTCAATGCAAAACTTATCTCTAGACAAACACTAAGGAGGGTTAGAAGAAAATATGCAGAAGGCAGAGCAATACCAACCTTTTTGATAAGAAGTTATTGAAACTAATCCAAATAAAATCTAGGTGGTCAGAATGTGAGAGCCCGAATGAAAAACCAACAGGAAAAATCAACTGATCTAATTAGTCAAAAACGGTTCTCTTGAATCGAACTGCATGTAATCTTCAAATACTGTGGGAGCACCAGGCCAGTAGACTGTCGATGTATAATCCACACTTAGGCTACTTAACTCTCTTCACTGGATGGAAAAAAGGAAAAATAAAAGAGCCACAGAAATGAACCTCGTTATGGATTTCGGAAACATGTTGGGGGGAAATCATAGGAACATAAAACCATAAATAAATATGAAAAAAAGATGATGAACTTCGGGGAGATTCGGCTCATTCCATGTTGATTAAACAGAAGGTTTGCGGCCAAATGGAAAATACATCCAAATGGGATTTGGTCTTCTCACGTAGTATGAGCGAGCAGTATTTTCCAAAAGATACAAAAATGTATTCCAGTGATCAGCGTCAAGTATGCACTACGACGAAAATCCCAATACTTGGGCAACGACATATTCCACAAGCAACGGATCCTATCCCGTACTGCGCACTGGCCCGGCTTCATCCTTACACTGTTTCACATCACCCTGGCAAGGTTGTCTTCTGCTCTGCGTGGCACGGTTGCCCGTGCTCCTCTCCTCCTTACACAGCTACATCCACTCTTATGTAATCCACATAACGGGAGCTAGACCTATCCGAACACTAGGGTGAGTACATCCAACAGTACGGTCGTGTACATCCAGGGGGGTACATCCCAACAACATGGTCTTCTTGAATCTTCATGGTCATCAATCCAGAAGAAGAATAGCTCCACAAACTTTAGCTGGTTGGTTGTTTGGCTCCTCTTCAAAAGTCTTCTTGGTATAGCCTCCACATTTCGGACAAAAAAACGTGTCTATTACAGTTATCTACTCCTACAAAAACCTGTGATGGCCTACAGAGACATAGGCACTTAAATCTTTCCCGACACGTATCACGCTTGTAAAGTACTTCCATTGGGTTGTTCAGATTTAAATCCAGAGCAGGCTAAATCCACAGACGGGAAAAACAGGGTTGGGAAAGAAAGTACTCCAACCATCAGTTGTTGCCAAGACAACAAAAGCTGGGTGGTCCTGAATATGAGGTGACATCTATGTAAATTCTTCATGGAAAAGTGAATCCTTGGACTTACTTCCAAATTCAAGCAATTCCATATCAAAAAATATATCAGTTAGATCCGATAAGGAGAAAAATGTTTTAGAATATCCAACTGCTCTCCGAAAGGTAATTTCCCACAAAATAAATCCAGAACTCACCAGGATATTCCACACAGATGTAATATCCAAACCAGATGCCAAACCTTGAATTAAAGTTACCTTACGAAATGAAAATGTAGTTAATATATTTAGATCCCATGGGCACGGCGAGTCGATTAAGATGAAAGTGGAAGGATCCCTAGATTACTTTTATGTGAACCCATGAGGCATCTATCCCTCTGGAATAACCCCAACTATGTGATTGGGTTTTTACACCTATCTGATACCTAGATTCCCCTGGATTGGAGACCATGTCCACTTACCCATCTATTCTCCGTTCATAACGTCCCTCTCGGGTGTGAAGGGACACAGGTGGTCCAAACACTGCACCAACTGTCCCCCTAGAGAATCCAGTAACGTCTCGACTGCTTGAGGGCGAGCTGTCATCGAGGCCCCGAACAGCACTCGGGACTGACCCCGGTTCATTGTAGTCAGTCCGAAGGTCCCTGTCTCCCATCTTGTTGACAGCATTGTGAGCCTTCTGAGCACTTTTAATATCCACAAAATCCACAAAGGCTGCCACACCACCCTCTGACCCTCGCTTCCGCAGGACTTTGACACTCTCCACACGTCCATACCTGAGGGGGAATAACAACGAAGACACAGAAGAGGGAATTACATACCTTAAGCTGTTGCTTTATTGATTTTAAAGTGTAAACACGCAGCTAGGGCAATTCATATCAAACACACATGAAAACCATATATTAAAAAAGGGTATAAAATAAATAAGCTTCGCAATAAGCTATACTAAGACGGATGATTAAACGTCTCCTGTGGTCATAGTAATATAAGTAAAAAAGGCAGAAGCAACTGCATCAGCTGTCATGTTTGTATTGTTGTAGACAGGTTTATCTCAAATCAATGGTGGGGCCTTTGGACCTCCTGGTGGCGGAGAACGAAAACTACACGTTTTCAAATGAGTTATACGAGGGTTAGCGCACATTTAATGCGTATTAGTAGTACTTGTATTATTACAGAACACATTTCCCTGCTGGTGTTGCAGTGTGTTTACCAGGACAAGTACCGTGACGCCCAACGACGTTAAGCAGCTCAACTACTTGCTAATATCTGATGAACTGATCGTTGATTTTGTTACAAGATATCGTCAATGTTTCGCCATTAACAGTGATTGGTCGGGACATGATGTTACGACTAACATCCCCAATCCTACAAAAAACAAGAGTGTGCGTGTGTTATTTGAACGTGCTGTCCAGTTAACATTAGCTTCCTTTTGCTTCCGACTGGTCACGACAACGTCTTTACTTCCCACAAAATGGTCGGTTGGGTGTTAGCTAGGTGGCTAGTTAGCAAGCCTAGCCAGTTATGAGGGTAGCAGAAAAAAAGTTTAGTGTTCACAGTGCAAATAGATCACTTGCAGCATCGGGGTTGCCCTTTTCTGAGCACTCTGTGTTTATAAACGCCGCTGTGGTGCAAGTGAATCACCGGCAGCACGTACGAAATCCCGCCGACTCGCAGCGTTAAAACTTTATCCAATGCTAACGTTAGCTAGCTCCGTCGGTCGTAGCTACAAGCGTCAGCTAACGCTAACAGCATCTGGCGCGCTGCTCCGCCAACACACACACACACACACACACACACACATATACACAGACGAGCCCTTCTTGCGTAACCTACCGTTTAAAATGCTCCACGATTTTCTCCTCTCGAACGTGTTCGGGTAAATTTCCCACCCAAAGGTGTCTGGTTTCCCGAACCATTGTGTGCTATTCGTTCCCCCTTCACACACATATGACCAGGCACACTTCTAATCCCTGCCAGCCGGAGGTCCGTCCGAACAAAATGAACGACGATATATCGGGTGAAGACCGAGGCCTTGGTCGCCGCCTGTTAGCTTTAGCTGCTGCTGCTGCTGCCTGCGTCCTCCGCCAGCCCACGTGAACGCGCACAGCTCGCTCCAGATGGCTGGGGTGCGAGCTGCGCGCTACCGGAGGAGATGGGGGGGGGCGGTAAATCGGATTGAGTGATTGAGGGGAATCAAACAGCGGCCATTGATTAGGATCCATTGACAAGGAATCTATTGATTGAGATAAAATAAGGTTAGGCAGATTCATATTTGGTAATTATACCCCACCTGAAGGTGGCGTTGTCATACTGCAGAAGGTTTCTCAACCTGTGGCCCTTGGGCAAGGGTCCAGTCGACAAGGTTATAAAACAATTTCAAAAATCCTCCATAAATGATCGATAAACGCCTGTATCCTGGAATTAGCACTATATAACAATTTCGTTATGATATGATCTTACTGTAGTTCACGTAAAACTCTTCAGTAACAACTGTTCCAGTAAGCGTGACGCACGTCCTGAACTTTTTAGAGTAATGACATAGGTTAAAACGTCAGAATGTTATGTCACGTTGGAAGACAAGTGACAAAATGACAGTAGGGAGGTAACAAACTCAGTGTGGGGAGATGTCCTTCTGGTTGAGTATAGACTTTTTTCTAGAGGTTAACAACTATTAACTATTGGTGTAAAGTCCAGCCAGCTTCCCTTGTGCACGCAGACACCAGGAGGAAACAAACCTCCATACCACGCTCAGGCTTTGTTGACCTCAGCTCTTCAAATACCAGCCGAGCAGGCGTCAAACCTGTTTCCACAACAGCTGCGTTGTTTATGGGGACTGACGGGATTCAAACTGTGGATCTTCGAGTGTTGATGAAAGGTCAATGGTCAAATGAAAGAGAACAATCCACTTGGACGTGAACATGCTTTGAAAAGTGCATTTTATTGGAAGGATCGGTGCATGATGTTCCGTTTGTTGGCAGATATGTGTCATTTTCACATCTCAATCAAAGTGGTTTCATACTGTCCCGTGTGCCAGTGTATTACCTGATTGCAACCAATACAATTTCAAAATAAATCCTTTATGAGGATCATCAAGTGTCAGTTTATTTTAATCGTCATTTTGGCCGTTGAAATGCACGTTTTGCATTACATAGAAGTTTAAAATAGATACAGCTGAATGGGAAACAGATTCATCTGAATTGTTTGGGGTTTTATTTACTTCCCCAAAACACACTCACACACTCTCACACTCTCTCACACACACACACACACACACACACACACACACACACACACACACGGTTCCAGTGTTACTTAGCCAGGGAAATGTTACAGGGTTTACAGAGGATCTTCCCGTCCAGAGGATAGCAGCCGTACTCATTGGGTTCCAGTGACAGCATGATGCCGCAGACCTGCAGAGACCATCGGAGATTTACGCTACGTGTCTTCAGACTATGACCACACCCCTTCACGGCGCACTCACCTGACACCTGTAGCAGCTCTCGTGGTAGGTTTGCTCATTGCAGGCAACGTGGATTATGTCTGTGCCGTCTTCCTTTGGAAGGATCTGCTGATTGCAAGCTGCACATTGTGGCGCGTACTTCCTATGGAGAGACAGTTTGTAAGGGAAGTAGAGGGTTGTTGGACACTTTATTGGCACAGGAGGACTAGAAACAGTAAACGTTTATCCATAGTGATATATGGTCATACAAAAACACTATTTGGAGTCGTTGATGAATTTTGTCTACCTGTAATAGTCCTGGAGACAGTATACCTCACCGACGTCTCCCTGAGCAAAGCTTTGGTTCGTTCCAATTTCCCTTTTACAAGTTTTACAGACAAAACAAGACTGGTGGTACGCTCGGTTGATTGCTCGGAGGATCTGGTCTTTGATGATGTAACCGCATGCCCAGCAGAGTTCAAGACTGGCCTAAGGGACGTAGAGGGAGACGTCCCGTTAGAAGACCCAAATCAGCACTTTGGATGGTTGAAATTATTTATTAGAAATATGTGGGTGGCGGGAAAATTAACTGGCAGCTTTGCACGTCCAATTTCTGCAAGTGCACAAACACACACACATACACACTCAACAAAAAAAAGTTGTTCATCGTGGCCAAAGTTCAGTGACAAACACCCACAATGCATATACATGACGCACAAGGGTCAGGGTTGTGCAACTCAACGCACTCAATGCACGTTTGCATGCATTTACCTCGTGGCAGTCTTCGCAGGTTGGAACCCCTGAATGGTTGTAGAACTCTTTACCCGTCAGACATGTGTTACAGGTTCGGCACTGGAAGCAACCGTCATGGTAAATCTTGTTCAAGGCCGTGATCACCCTTTCGGACAAGGGTATGTGCTTCCGACAGAAGGCACAGGAGCCTGCATTTATACAAAGGTCATGACATACATTGACAGAGTATTGACAGAGAAGTGAGCTTTGTGAGCAAAGAGCCTGTTACCGTGACTCTTCTCATTCATGGCCTTGTTCTCCAGCTTCTGGAACTGTTCCAGTTGTGGGAATCCACTAGATGGAGGTCTTGTGTCCTTCTGTGGAAAACACATTGCTGGTGAGAAACAGTGTTTGATATACAACACAATCCCTTTCTTTGTAGAAGGCAAGGAGTGGATAGTTAGACAGATAAGCTTGTCTTCTTTGGAATTTGGCGGAGGTCTAATCTAATTTCATTTAAGTTCAGGTGATTTAGCTTCTGAGAGTATTTTTTTAGGCAGGGTCTAGTGTCTAGTCAAGGTGTCTAGTCAAGCCAACCCAACCCCATAGAAGTCAAGAAGGCCGAGACTTTGACAAGATAAGGCTGGGTCAAGACCAACACCCATGCTTACTAAGACCAAGACTTTGAAGGAGGGGGGACTGAGTCAAAACCAAGACCAAAGCCTATGAAGACAGGACAAGACAAGACCAAGACTCTGACAGGATCGAAACCGAGTCGAGACCAAACCAACACAAGACCGTTTTCAAGACGATAGCTCTAACATACCTACTTAATTAAAAAGGAAGTACGTCACCATCTCTAAGTGATGTCTAACTTCAATATCTCCAACCCATGTGATGGAGTGATGCTATGTGGCTAAGGACAGAACAACTGAAAACTACGAAAAAAGAAAAGTACAACAACTAAATAAACAGTGTTTTCAGTATAGTAACAGCAATTCAAAGGTCCAAAGCCAATTCAATTCAATTCAATTCAATTTTATTTCTATAGCCCAACATCACAATTTACAATTGTCTCGATAGACTTTACAGTCCGTACATTGCTACACCCTCTGTCCTAAATCCTCAATCAGGGTGAGATCTTAAGACTGGTCATGAG
>JBBMJM010000008.1:2684700-2695721 GCA_037832705.1 Centriscus cristatus | reverse complement strand
ATACATCAGCATTCTGACTGGCCAACTTAAAATGACCTGTGTTACATTTCTCTTTAAAAACACAGATGTGCTGAATTTCCACTTCTCATGACAATTAGAACATTTGCACTCTGCGATCATTTTAATGTGTGTCCTGTGGAGTTGGAGATGTCTGATGGACCTCTATCACATTCATTGTACTTTCAGGCAGATCCTCTTCATAGTTGTAACGTATCTGTCAGAGACACTTATCAAGGTCACAAGTGTCCCTCAGCTCTCCAACCAGTCAGATAAAGAAGTCAAACAAAAGAGAAAATTCACCCATGACCGGACACAGCCTGTGAGGATCATTTGATATGATCAGAAGATCCAGCTGGAACTGTACGTGTATATTCAGCCTGGGTCCTTAATGCAGGTGTTTGCACCTGGTGCAGAGATGTGCTCAGTGGGCAGACAATGTCCTGATACATCCGGCTGTGAGACTGCTGTTTGTCCTCTAGGTGTCGCTGACACTCAGTCTATCATTTGAGGCTCCATCAGGAAGAACTCCTGAGTTGTCTCCATACTTGTCTCCTGTTTCCCCCCTGTGCCTGGAACTGATGGAGTCTTCAGCTTCTCTTCTGTGAGATTCTCTCAGACATGGTTCACTTTAAATGAGCACATTGTCAAGAGAAATACTCTAAAACCCATAAGACTAATGTGCACTATGAGTGAGTGAACCATTTAATCCGCTGAATGGGTCACAAACATGTTAGTGCCGCACAATGACTGACGAGGTCATCTCCCATCTCCCTGGTGCCAAGAAATAGTCTTGACGATATTTAGTGTGCCAAAACAAACACAAACAAGTCGTGATCTGAAAGTTGTTTCATTCATGTGGGGCGTGATTTGTCAAATATAAATGAAGGTGTTAAATAAATGATCTTATCCAGTGAAAGTCTCTGCTGTGTCCCGGTGTTATTGTTGTTTAATAAATGAAGCTTTTAGGAAGTCGCCATTTATTTCCAGTGGCAGGGCTTCTGTGCAGACCCTCAGACCCCTGACAGAGCTGTTTTCGGCGCGCGCGCGCGCACACCCACACGCACACACAGGTTTATGTTAATGAGGAGCCCGGAGGCTCCTGGAGGGGACCAGGAGCCATTTTCACCATTCATGCGGAGTTGCGCGTACGGAGCGGAGGTGCTGCTGTTGTTGTCTGTGTGTGTGTGTGTGAGAGAGAGAGAGAGAGAGCGTGTGTGTGTGTGTGTGTGTGCGTGTGTGTGCGCGAGGGAGAGAGGGCATCTCCGGCCAAGGTTACTGCGGGGTTTACCTTCTTTAAAAGCCAGCAGAGAAGTGCGCTCGTCGAAAACATGGCTCGACCGCAACAAAGGGAAAGTCACAGGCGGAAAGTTTGAAGCAGCCGCGAGTCGCGTCTCGGACTGAACACACCGCGAGGAGCGATGCACCTCTTCAACTGGGATCTGCTGTGGACTGTCTGCTGGTGGACGTCGGTGTCGCTTGCGCACTGCTACACCGTTCACCTCAACCGGGACGCCGGGCCGGGGGCAGTGGTGGCCGGCGCGGGGCAGCGGGGCGCACGGTGCGCGCTGGATCAGGTGCTCGCGCCCAGATTCACGGAGCGTTTCCTGGAGTCCGACCCGTCCGCGGGCTCCGTGCTGGTGTCGGACTGGATAAAGTGCCCGACGCTGCGCTCCAACCCCTTCACGGTGTTCACGGTGGTGGACTGCGCGGACTCCGCCGGCTTCAGGCACCTCGTCACCAGCCAGTTTGACGTGCACGTTCACGGTAGGAACTGCTCCAACAAGCCGAGAAGAAAGTCCGTGTGGGACATGGAGGTCCTCAGTTTGTTCAGCGGCTCACAGTGCCACCAGGCGGGCTCCGCGTTGTTTCCCCTGGGGGGTCTGCTACCTGCAGCACCCACCCACTGCTGGGTGACCCACAGCCGAGACTTTTACTTTTCTGGGGGACACTTGTTCGTCTCCCAGACTTTGTGTTGGAGGCAAGACGCGCTCCTGGAGCTGGACCTGCTCTGTGAAGTACCCACAGGAAACGAGCTGCAGCCAAAAGTCCACATCGTGTCCGTCCACTGGCGGGTGGGTCGGGGCCCCTTCGGCCAGGCCCACCTCGGGAAGCTGCTGCGGAGGGCAGCTCGGTCTGGTTCGGGGATTGTGAGCAGGAGGAGGAGAAGCATCAACAGCAGCCCCCAGTTTCAGCCCCCAATGTACCAAGTGACAGTGGCAGAGAATAAGCCAGCTGGAACTCCTGTAGTTGTTTTGAAAGCGGTGGATGTGGATGAGGGAGAAGCAGGGAGGCTGGAGTACTTCATAGAAGCTCTTTTTGACAGCCGCTCCAACAACCTGTTTGCTGTGGACCCGGCCAGCGGCGCTGTGTCCACGGTCGAGGTGCTGGACCGGGAGACTAAAGACACCCACGTGTTCCGTGTGACCGCCGTAGACCACGGCGTGCCCCGGCGTACAGCGATGGCCACGCTCACCGTCACAGTCAGTGACAGCAATGACCATGACCCTGTATTTGAGCAGCAGGACTACAAAGAAAGCATCAGAGAGAATCTGGAAATAGGCTATGAGGTTTTAACGGTGAGGGCCACTGATGGAGACGCACCCGTTAATGGGAACATCCTCTACCATATCCTCAATAGTAACGGGTCTAACGATGTATTTGAGATCGATTCAAGGTCTGGCGTCATCCGCACCCGAGGTCTGGTAGACAGAGAGCAGGTGGAGGCGTATATGCTGTTAGTTGAGGCAAATGACCAAGGTCGTGACCCTGGGCCACGCAGCGCCACAGCTACTGTGTACATAGTAGTAGAGGATGACAATGATAACGCCCCCCAGTTCAGTGAGAAACGTTATGTGGTCCAGGTGCCAGAGGACTTGGCCCCTAACACCGAGATCCTGCAGGTAACCGCCACAGACGAGGACAGAGGGAGCAACGCGATGGTTCACTTCAGCATCATGAGCGGCAACACCAGGGGACAGTTTTACATTGACGCCCAGACGGGTAAAATGGACCTGGTGAGTTACCTGGATTACGAGGTGAACAAAGAATACACGCTAAGAATCAGAGCACAAGACGGAGGACGTCCTCCGTTATCCAACATCAGCGGCCTGGTGACGGTGCAGGTGATGGATGTTAATGATAACGCCCCGATTTTCGTCAGCACCCCTTTTCAGGCCACGGTGCTGGAGAACGTGCCTCTGGGCTACTCCATCATCCACATTCAGGCTGTGGACGCCGACTCGGGGGACAACTCCAGGCTGGAGTATCGCCTCACTGAAACCGCGCCAAACTTCCCCTTCACCATCAACAACAGCTCAGGGTGGATTGTTGTGGCAGCGGAGCTGGACAGGGAGAGCGTCGATTTTTACAACTTTGGAGTGGAGGCGCGAGACCACGGCTACCCTGTCATGTCCTCTTCAGCCAGCATCACCATGACCATTCTGGACGTCAACGACAACAACCCGGAGTTCACTCAGAAGGCGTATTACATGCGACTGAATGAAGACGCGGCCGTGGGGACGAGTGTGGTGACGGTGTCAGCTGTGGACCAGGACATCAACAGTGTGGTGACGTATCAGATATCCAGCGGAAACACCCGCAACAGGTTCTCTATCACAAGTCAGAGTGGGGGGGGGCTGATCACGCTGGCGCTGCCGTTAGACTATAAACTCGAGCGCCAGTACGTCCTCACCGTCACTGCAAGCGACGGGACGCGCTTTGACACGGCCAAGGTGTTTGTTAATGTCACGGACGCCAACACGCACCGGCCTGTTTTCCAGAGCTCGCATTACACCGTCAACATCAACGAGGACCGGCCCACGGGCACCACCGTTGTCCTCATCAGTGCCACGGATGAAGACACGGGCGAGAACGCCCGCATCACCTACTACATGGACGACAGCGTCCCTCAGTTCGACATCGACCCGGACACGGGCGCCGTCACCACGCAGATGGAGCTGGACTACGAAGACCAGGTGTCGTACACGCTGGCCATCACGGCTCGAGACAACGGCATCCCGCAGAAGTCTGACACCACGTACCTGGAGATCCTGGTGAACGACGTGAACGACAACTCCCCGCGCTTCCTCAGAGACCACTACACGGGCTCTGTGATGGAGGACGTGCCCGTGTTCACTAGCGTCGTCCAGGTTTCCGCCACCGATCGGGACTCCGGCCTCAACGGCCGCGTCTTCTACACCTTCCAGGGGGGCGAGGATGGCGATGGCGACTTTATAATCGAATCCACCTCCGGTATTGTTCGGACGCTGCGTCGACTGGACAGAGAGAACGTGCCCGTTTACAGTCTGCAGGCGTTTGCTGTAGACAAAGGCGTTCCTGCTCTCAAAACACCAGTAAGCATCCAAGTCACAATCCTCGATGTGAACGACAACCCCCCAGTTTTTGAGAAAGATGAGTTTGACATTCTGGTGGAAGAAAACAGCCCCATTGGCGTCGTGGTGGCGTATATATCAGCCACAGATCCCGATGAAGGCAGCAATGCCCAGATTATGTACCAGATAGTGGAAGGAAACATCCCCGAGGTGTTTCAGCTGGACATCTTCTCCGGAGAGCTGACCGCTTTGATCGACCTCGACTACGAGACAAGGTCAGAGTATGTCATCGTGGTCCAGGCCACCTCCGCCCCTCTGGTCAGCCGCGCCACAGTCCACATCAAACTGGTGGACAAGAACGACAACGTGCCCGTTCTCAAAAACTTCCAGATCATCTTCAACAACTACGTTACCGACAAAGCAAACAGTTTCCCTTCCGGAGTGATCGGCCGCATCCCGGCCCACGACCCCGACGTCTCGGATCAGCTCCACTACAGATTTGAGGTGGGCAATGAGCTGAACCTGGTGCTGCTCAATCAGACCACAGGAGAGATCCAGCTGAGCCAGGCCCTGGACAACAACCGGCCCCTGGAGGCCTCGATGAGGATCTCCGTGTCAGGTGAGACAGATCTCTTTCTCTCACTGCTTCACTCGGGCTCTGTTTCCATGAACACGTCCACCTCGTGTTTCACTTCTTCCACTTCACTTCACCGGATAATGGAGGTGATGATGACTTGAGTATGTCTTTCTTTTCCCCCTCAGTGAATTTCCCTTTAATAGAAATATTCATGAAGGAGGATTAACATTCTCTGCAGACACTCTAAAAACCCCCGATCTCATCGAATCCAGTGTGGATTTACATCAGGGAGGGAAATGCCTTTATTTGATTAATGCTCATTAAAGCGCCGGCTTGTTTATACCAGCCTGATTTGGAGCCGGCTATTGTCGAGATTTAAATAGCTGTTTGTCTGGGATCCACACTCCACTGGGCAGATTGATGCTGTCCCATAATCAACCTTCACCCCCCCCACACACACACACACTACCACCAATCCTGTTATGGTCCGATTCTCTTGCTCGTTCACAGTCAGAGCTGAATGTCCTTTAAGTGGTGATTGTGTTTTTGCTCTAGTTTTTGCTCTGACAAGCGGTTGGGCTGAGTAGAGCTGATTGCTCCCTGATTGCACGGTGTGTTCTTACTGGATAAGAAGGGTCTTAAATGGCCTTTGGGTTCCTGTACCTTCAATTATCTGTGCTGGTGTAAATTACAGAGTTTTATTTGCTCCCAAATTGCAGCTGAACTCGAATGGCGCCCGCAGAGAGCTGAGTGTTTTGACGCAGTGAGATCTGGTGTAAATCTGCTTCTTTTTTGACCTTGGCACAAGCTAAGAGAAAACAGAGCAGGGGATGTATTAAGAGATTGGAACTCAAGGTTAAAGATGAAAGCAGATACCTCACAAGAACAGTGAGGATTAAGGCCGCTGGGGATTTATTTCTTCCTTCTTTTTGGTACGTTGGCTGAATAAGACATAGTGTTGATTGAGGGATCGACAGTGGTTTCCGATTTGCTCGGGACTTGACCCTGGGACAGTAAGTCTAAGTGGTTAGTGTGGGTCGGGGTCCTGATGGTTCGGAGCTGTGGCTCTCTGGAGAACAATAGTGAGCTGTTGGTTTGGAGGCAGGCGCTGCAGCTCCACAGGCTGTGGTGAGGGACAACAGCTGTGACTCCACCACCGACCAATTAGAGTCGATGTCTCTGCGTGTGTCCGGCACCTGCTGGGATATATGTGTCAGCACCCCTGCAGACGACCGAGGGGGAGGGGTTAAGTTGCGGTTGTGTAAACTGAGAGTTTGATAATACAGTATTATAGTGAGACAGAGGGAAAATCATTTAGACGGCAACCGTCGGAGGAGGAGACGGGGTAGCTCGATGAGCTCCTCCTTTAGATGCTGCTGACCCCAATTTTCAAAGGCTTCTTCCTTCAGGGACCTCCCAAGTCCTCCCATTATCTTTCACTTTATGCAGCCGTTTAAGAGGCCCCTTATGATGGACGATTTCTGATGGGTTCTTTTGTACACATTTGGACCGTGATCAACGCGGTTTCGGAGCGCTGCTGTTCATCAGTGAAATGGATGCAATGGTTTCAATGTGACGTCACGTTTGTGCAGAGTTTCCATCATGTCTCTGTGTTTAATGTAGCTTTTAAAAATTAATTACAGATTATGTTGATCTTCTTAAAGTTGTAATATAATCCACTAGCCCTGTTGAAGGCCCCGGTGGTCTGTATTTACCTTTCAGATACGATGGGAACGCTCCGTGTTCTCCGATATGGCAAAATGATGAAAAAAAAACAACATACAACCATAATTTCCACTCAGTCTACATACCTTTTTTTCTTTTCAAAAATGTAACTGAATTACAACAAAACAGAGTATTATCTGGATCATCTAAAGCCATAAAATGGATTAGCATGGAGTACATGTGAAATGTTAATGGAATCATTATTCTGGTATTATTTGTCTATTCACCTCATCTCATGTCCTATAAAGACAGTGTTTGTTCCATCACACAAAATGATCACGTTTCTTTAATCAATTCTGTTTATCAGTCCGTGCTCCTTCATGCGTCCTGGTGAATTTCTCTGTGGACAAAATGTAGAATGTTTTTTCATTTTCTTCTTTTCTCAGTCAAAGCACAAACCTGATAAGACAACCTGTGTGGATCTAATTTTATTATAAAATATTGACCCACGCAGACGTGCTGTTTGGCCACTCATGGCCGTGGCGGCTGTGTAATTAAAGCTCACATGCGTTGTTTTCATCCTGTGTGAAATGAATAATGGATAAATGGATGATTTCACTCTGATCATCAGTTGGTCACTGTCACTCAGACATGTCTTCATCGAGGAAAGGATCAGACAGAGGCCAGCAAGTTGAAGCTGATTTCTAATTCCAATAACTTGAGACCTGCGACACAAGTAAAACTGACTGAGGAGCAGCGTCACTAAACAGTTATCCCAGATCACATTTCCTGATGCAACCGGAGACAGGAACCAAATTAACCTGCTGTGATGTGTCAGGTGGATTTACAGTGGTAAACAGGAAACAATCTTCATCAGTAGTAACCCTGTTAATGGGCTTGTTCCTCCGCAGTGTACCATTCACATACCTCTGACCATGACAAACCCCCTAATACTGTCTCGTCTCTCCGTGTCAGCTGCGTGAGCTGGCATACATTAGTGATCAGAAGAGTGTAATTATGTTAGTGTGGGCGTTTGTGAGCCAGCAGATACGGATGATGTTTGCGTTCACTGGTGTTCCACCGAGTCTGTGTTTAATTGTGGGATTTCTGGAGTTCCTGCTGCTTACAACGATGTTTGATGGGTGAGGGTTCCGATCATGCTGCAGGGTGAGAGCTGGGCGGTGCTGCATCTCATTCCCGGGATCAGTCAAGCCGGTGTTGACATACTCGGGGCTGAGCTACGGTTCCCAGGCGCACGTGAGCCTGCATAAATAAGAGTTTGCATTTGACGGCCGATGCCTCTGAAAGCCTGTACGAAGTCCAGTCAGTCATTTGCTGTCTGCTGGTATGTGCTGGTCTGCAGTCAGTTCACTCAATACATGACAGGACACGTCCTTTATTTTAATCTAATTCAGAACTAGGGCCAATATCAGTTCCCACATTTAAAATGCCAATGCAGAGATTCACCAGGCAAACACACCATCACAGCTAATGAGGCACGTTTCATTCAGCTCACATTAGACTCTCCACGTAGTTTGATTACATGGTGGACGGCACAGAGCTGGCACACGCGAGAGGCCCTTTAAAATTTCAAGTGTACCACTGAAGTGGATGAGGACGTGGCAGGGTTAGACTACTTTACTGGCAAACTTTGAGCCAAACAAGTTGCTGCATGTATTTGACCACAAACAGTAATTCCTCTTTTTGTGATTTTAACGTTTTAACGCAAGACTGTTCGGTTAGTGCAGCACTAGTAAGAGCTTTGTAACTTCATTATAATGTATTCAACTGTAGACTAGGATAGAACATGCGTTGGCTTTGTCCCCGCCATCATATGATTGTGTCACTCGAGCAGGAGTTTCTTTTCTTTGAGGATGATGAATTTTCTGGATTCATTGTCACAGCTCGCTAATGCTCCCTCATGTTCCGTGTGACTTTCATTCTTCGCACCATGCTCGCCTCGCTGAGCGCCATTAGTCACACTCACAGGCTCACACGGAATGTTTGTAGCACTGTTACTTTTTCCCCTTTAACATCACCTATCACCTTGATCCTGTTTCTCTTCTGCTCTTTTTGTTTGCCTGTCACCATTCCCCATTTCTCTCCTATCTAGCCCAGGTCTCACCCCTGCAACCTCCACCGTTCCCTCCCAATCATTCCAAGCTCCTCCACCCTCCCTCATCACCCATCCACCCTCCTCTTTCTCCCCCTCCTTTGACTGCCCTCCCCTCCCGCACTCCCCTGTGAAAGGAAGAATGCCTAAGAGAAATGCTTTGTTAAGCAACCAGTTGTCATGGTGAGCCCAGCAATGCCCGAGAAATTCCTTGTGGGTGGGGACGAGGGGTAAGGTCCCTTTTGTAGGGGGGAAGATGCGGGGGAGGGGAGGCACATAAAGTTCTAAAGAGCAACTGTCCCCCTCTCCCTCTTTCCAGTGAAGCATGTGGGCTTTCCGTGGCCCCGCGGTGCCCCGGGACATGCGGACCTGTCCCACCGGCGGCAGAACGTTTTGTACAGAACAGGCAGCAAAGTCAGTCAGCGATATATCAACTTTTCTACATGAAGGACACTTTGGTGTTGCATGTGACACGTTTTAGAGCCCCTCGCTTGCAAAAGCACCTGCAGGTTGGAAGCAGTCGTTGAAGTAATAGTGCTGCCGGGAGTTCTCTTTGATTGGAGACACAGATGTGCTTGGACGGTATCCGATTTCTTGCTGCTGGCTTGTTTCTCAGCCACAAAACATCCTCCGTGGGCCTCGCTTCGGTGCGCTTGGCTGCCTTGAAGGTCCGGTGGAGCTGATATGCGTCTGGGGTATGGGTCGGGGTGGGGGTGGGGGGTGTAAAGGGATGACATCATGTGGTGGTTAGTAGGTGTTGGGGATTAAGACGTGTGCATCGCTGGCGTGAGGCTTTGTGGTGCTTCCATATATCTCAGCGTTGTCCTGCATTGTCCTCTTCAGCACAGCAGACAATGGGAGGGGGCTTTTGTCTGGGGTGGCACCCCTCTGTCTTTGTGTCCACTTGGTTGACCTCGTGCTGTTGTCTCATCTGGGCTTGTTTTTCATTCCTGAGTTACCCAACTCACTGTAACAGTCGGCCGGCTCTTCAGTGAATCATTCGTCGAGAACTTCTGATGACAAACTCCTGCAGAACACGTCTCCGCTCACATGTGTAACTTCAGCCTTTGGCTGCAGAAATCATTAGAACTGACGCTTCTAACGCTCTGAATGTGACAGTTTCTGCTTGTTTATCAAGCTGTTACTGTCGGTACATTGCACTCATTTAGCATCAAACCAGGGATTTCACCGTGACCTGGTTTCATATGCTTCAACTTACTGTCGGAGTGTCGACATCAGACTGTTGAGACGTGAACACCACTCACGGTGCTCAACCATCTCTGTGTTTTATACATAAATACTGACAAGGGGGTGATGAGTCAAGCAAACAAGAGTTTCCCAGTGATCGCCTTCTTCGGTGTGACAATGTAAACTGTCGAGAGCTGGTGCACGTTTGATTTCTGTGGTGTTTTTTGTTTTTTAACACATTACATGAGGGTGGAGGTCTTGTTTTTTCTGAACTGCCTGGACGAATTCATTTGTGTCCATGGACGGTACAACAGTGAATAAGAGCTTTGTTTCCAAAGATGTGACGTGAAAAGTAACCTAACCTAAGTTAATTTGTCTCTGTGGCACGCAGCAGCTGCTGAAACAGCTGCAGATTCACACCTGATTGACTCTCCAACATGAACTGGTGAGTAGAAGGAAACGGATGAACGGTTCCTGCAAAAAAGGGCTGAACAGTCCCTGCTCAGACATTGTGTCAGTGGGAATGTGTCGGAGAAGTGTTCTCCACTTGGTTATCTTGTGAGTTATTAACCTGGTCCCGACCGTAGCTACACCCAAACACATCGTGTGTCCCAACACCGGAGTAACGGGCGTGAACAGGAGACGGTCTGTGCGCCCCTGACGTGTGTTTTCATGTCCATCTGTTGGTTTCCAAAGAAATGAACTAAAAATACAAGCAAACAATCGGTCTTTGTTTTTTACGATTGCCTTCCAACCTCTCCAACGTCTCAGTAGGTGATTTGGGAATCGTGTCGCAGGCTGCTCAGTGTCCAATCTCCATCACATGAGTGTTTGTACGTGTGAATAACGGCCTCATGCTTGGTCACATCTCTGCATGCTAATGTCTGGTTACTTATGCGCTGACAGCAGTTTTGCTTTGATATGTAAATGAGCCAATTGAATCCTTTTCTCTGCCTCTAAAGCTGCTTCACTACAAGGAGGAATCTCTGGAATCTTGTGGTTTTCAGATACAGCAGGAAAATGTTGTCAGGACTCCACAAATGAGGACCGATGACCTTACTCCACGATAGTCAGCGTTCCGAGGAATAAGGCGAGCGTGTGTGTGTGTGTGTGTGTGTGTGTGTGTGTGTGTGTGTGTGTGTGTGTG
>JBBMJM010000008.1:2641099-2657477 GCA_037832705.1 Centriscus cristatus | reverse complement strand
TGGTCACCTGATTGGAAACTACAGCTGCTCCGCTCAGGGAAGCCAGTCAGGATCCAAAAAGTAAGAATGAATTCTGCGCAGGAAGTGAGTTAATACGTTCTTTTCTGCCAGCTCGTTAGAAGAGTCAACTTGTTAGGAGATTTCCACGTCTGGCTTTTTATTGCGATGTTTATCTCTTGCTATTTTCATCTTCAGGGGTGAATACTAAAACTTTCTCTGGGATGAATGTGCTTTTTTTACCCCACATTTGGACGGAAATCTGAACTACTTGTGCCTAAATGTTGATGTGTTGTCAGATCCCTGGACCTGACCGGGCCCCTGCTCCTCGGAGGAATCCCCAAGCTTCCAGAGGACTTTCCCGTTCGCAACCACCAGTTCGTGGGTTGCATGAAGAACCTGCGCATCGACAACCAGCGCATAGACATGGCCGGCTTCATCGCTAACAACGGCACTCTGCCAGGTACGCAACGTTACGATCTGCTAAAAAGTCTCTGAGGCCCCAGCAGAGGATCCCTCAGCGCCTGCGGGGAAACTCCCCCTGGCTGCACCGAACACAGCCGCTAATGTTTATTGTACCAGCTCGGACCAGTTTATCTCTCCGTCTCTTGGAGAAATGATATAATAAGATGGATCTGAATGAGAGTTTGACCTCTTATCTTCCCCACCGCCGTAGGATGCTCGGCCAAAAGACACTTCTGCAACAACAGCCCGTGTCTGAACGGAGGAACGTGTGTGAACCTGTGGGGCTCGTTCAGCTGTGACTGCCCACTCGGATTTGGAGGACGAAACTGTGAAAGGGGTGAGAAGAGAAGTCGGCACCAGCATCAGGCTGCAGTTCTCAGACATCATTGGTCTGGAATTCTGACTTCAACGCTGAGCAGGAAACAGGTTGATATGAGGTTGACAGAAGCATGAGCACAAACTTTCTAAACTGAAGTGGATTCGATCTTATGGAGTTTAAATCTGTTGTAAAAAAAAATTACTGGTGTTGTAAGGAAAGGTCAGGAAAGGTCAGTGCCATACAAGGTACCAGGAGCAGGATGAGTCTCAAAAGTGTCATTGTTGCCACCTTTTGAGTAAAACAAACATCAGCGTTTCAAACAGCTGACTGACGATGACATTCTTCAATGAAGTTAAAACCAGGACTAATTCCTCACTGAGTGTGTGTGTAGCTTATGTTTCCGTCCCCTTGTTCTCCAGTGTCTGTTGTTGTTCCACCTGATACACCACAGCTGTTATCGCTGCTGATTTATGGTTACAGCAATGTGAGAATAGCCAGAGGAAGAGAAATGAGCCACGTGAGAGAGGCAAAACAACGTTTGATTGAGGCGTAGCAGAGCAAGTCAAAAGAATCATCTCATCATCTGAGTGATGTACAAAATGTTTCCATGGCGATTAGATTCAAAAGCTGTTATGGGAACTCGCTGCCAGAGACGGATGAGATGTTGTGCTGCATGTGAATCAAAGCGAACTTACTGCAGCAGGATCCCGTGTCGTCATCATGGGTTTATTAAGATTTGTAGTTTTCCATGTGACATCCACCCTGATTCGAGTTTATCCCCCATCACCAACCCATCCTGTCAGTCCAGTGTTTTTCTACACCTTTGCACATGATGCTGAATGAGAGGGAACCTGCAGCATCTGTCTGTGTCCTTTCACCCCACACCAAGCATGAGCACACAAACATCCCTTAGCTTTGATCTGGTTTTCTCCTCCGCGTCCTCTGAATTACCAGCACTTGAAACGTCCTTTTAAAAAGCTTCTGTTCAGCGCGGGCGTTTGTTTTTTTTAGAGCGAGGGTGTTCTGGGACTCTAAAAGCCTGTTGAGTGCTGTGATGATAGAATGTACCCGCATGCAGTGAGAAATATGATAACTAGAGGGATGTGAGCACATGAACATGATCACACAACATCTTGGAGGAAAATAATGACTCACTTTCTCACATTCTCCACGATAGACCTCAAATTATCTGCACCACTTCTTCCCTCTTCCATCCTCTTCCTATGTGATTAAAATGCTCTAATCATCTTCTCTCTCTCCCTCTGTAGTTATGGCGAGCCCGCAGCGTTTCCTGGGTAACAGCCTGTTGCAGTGGAACAACCTGGCGGCAGGGGCGTCCGTCTCCTGGCATGTGGAGCTCATGTTCCGCACCCGTCAGGCCGGTGCCACGCTCCTGCACATCTCCTCCGGCCTGCAGCACAACCTCACTCTGCAGGTGAGATGCTGCTTCACCGAAAAGTTCAGCAGAGACAGAAATACATGTCTGGCTGCATCCTGCTGCCTGAGGCCCAGTTACATCATATATTCTCTCGCTCCTCTGAGATTGTTGCTAGTTTCCCCTGGGGGGGGTGATCAGGCTGTTTTAATCAGGAAGTAAAACTACAAACATTCTGATAATTAGTTCAGTACATGCACAGGCCTGGGGTTCGGAGGTCCATACAGGCATGAAACGAGGCTAAAGGGGACAGTTTTAGGAACGGAGTGCCCCCTGCTGGTCATTTGAAGTGCAGCACATCAGAGAGAAATTCATGACGTGAAATTCCTGTCAGTGTTTTTCATCTCTCTCCATCTTTGCAGCTCCGCGGGGGGAGTGTGTTCATGGGCCTGCACCACGGTGAAGACTCAACTCTCTCCCGTGTGGAGGAGGTGCAGGTGAACGATGGAGACTGGCATCATCTGCAGCTGGATATAAGCAGTGTAGGGGGGGCAGCCGGCCACCACAGAGCTGTGTTATCGTTGGACCATGGACTCTACCTGGTGAGCCGTCAAGTCCTGCTGATGCTCAAATGGCCTTTGTAAAGCGATTCCTACATGAGCGTCTTTGTCTCCTTTCAGGCCAGTATGGATGTGGACGGAAAGCTGCGGGACTCCAAGCTGAAGACTGTGAGCGTTGGTGGTTTAGCGACGCCTGACGGGAGAATTCAACATGGTTTCCGAGGCTGCGTGCAGGTGAGACGCCGATTTAAATACAGCCACTAACCTCAGCTGAATCATCGTCGGAGCGTAAAAGAAACTGTTTCGAGTTTCCATCAATGTACTGATGAGTCGGTGATCAGTGACGAGTCGGCTCCGTATGAAGGTCTGTGTCTTTCCCTCCAGGGTCTGCGGATCGGCGGCGCTCTGAGCCTTTCCCAGGCACGGAAGGTGAATGTGGAGCAGGGCTGCAGCGTTCCCGACCCATGCAGCTCCAACCCCTGTCCGGCCAACAGCTACTGCAGCGACGACTGGGACAGTTTCTCCTGCACGTGCCTGAGCGGTCAGTCTGAAGCTCACTGAAACATTTCCACGGAACATTAACTACACTTGTATTGTCCTTAATAATCCATTACTTCGTCGCTCGTTTGCAGGCTACTACGGCTCCAACTGCACTGACGCATGTTCACTGAACCCCTGCGACCACGAGTCCACCTGCACCAGGAGGCCGAGCTCCTCCCGTGGTTACACCTGCGACTGTCCCGCCAACTACTTTGGCCGTTACTGCGAGAAAAAGTACACGTGCATTTATCTCTGTGCACTGTTCCTTTAGCGTCTTTTGTCCATCAGGTGAACTGACCGGATGTGTCTCTGCAGGACGGACCTGCCATGTCCCCGAGGCTGGTGGGGTCACAAGACGTGTGGCCCCTGTAACTGTCAGACAGACAGAGGGTTTGACTCGGACTGCAACAAGACGAGCGGAGAGTGTCGTTGTAAGGTGAGTGATGTTTGTTTTTTCTTTGACATGACATTCCAAGGAAACAAAAATCATATACAGGAGAAACCTGATGAGTTAAAGATGAAATAAAAACATGTTCAGTGAAGGATTCAGCTAAAAAGATCTCAGGACAGACAATGTGGCAGAAGAAGAGACAAAGAGGTGAGATTCATATCTGCTGCGGTCTTAAAAATTGAACTCACATGAGAACGTGATCTCACATCCTGTAATTAGCACATCTGCCAGCAGGGGGCTCCACTGCAGCATGTTGATCATCCATGGTTTCAGTTTGATGATTATTATCAACCTATTGTTACTGTTGCTGTTGTTATAATTAGCAACTTATTTGTGTCTTTAAACATGAAAAGCTCAATCATCAGATTGAGCAAACAGAAGTCAGCAACAGTGAATTTATTCATTTTCTGTGCAAACAGCATGTAGTTGTACTTGAGTGTTTATTCCATGAACACTGCGCAGCTCAAAGCAAACATACAACTGGTCAGATGAACACGTGAGGAGCACGTTGCGCTGCATATTCCAACTGCCACTGGAAAAAAAAAGCGGCGACTGAGCACGTCATCTCTCCCTGTGTGTTTCCAGGACAACCACTATCTTCCTGTCGGCAGCGACACCTGCCTGCTGTGTGACTGTTACCCCGTCGGCTCCTTCTCCAGGACGTGTGACCTCGAGAGCGGCCAGTGTCAGTGCAAACCCGGTGTCATCGGACGCCAGTGTGATCGCTGCGACAACCCCTTCGCTGAGGTCTCCGCCAATGGCTGTGAAGGTCCGAATTCATGGGATTATTGTCAATCTGTCATTTTAAATTGAAAACCTCGGTTTCAGTCAAGAGACGAATATGTAAAATCATGGTCTCCCTTCCTGCACCATCTCTTCCAGTAATCTATGACAGCTGTCCTCAGGCCATCGAGGCTGGGATCTGGTGGCCCAGGACCAAATTTGGTCTCCCTGCAGCAGTTCCCTGTCCCAGGGGGACTCTGGGTACGGTGGCTGCTCAGCGCCTCCTCACATTACCATAGAATAATGACAGTGTTTTATTGCCTCAAGCTGTTTCTCAGCTGCAGTAGACAGTCCTTCGCACCTCGCGTGCTAACGCTCCTTCTCGCTCCTCCTGTCCAGGCACTGCGATTCGCCACTGTGACGAGCACAAAGGCTGGCTGCCCCCCAATCTCTTCAACTGTACGTCTGTCACCTTCGGCAAGCTGAAAGCTCTGGTGTGTAGAAACTGTTTTGTTTTTTTTTTCTGCTGATTTTAATTGTCACCAGCGAAGGTGTCGAGGGAGAGAATGAATACAAAAGTATAAGCATACAAATGTTTTTTTTATTTTAAACATCTAGAAATGCACTTTGTGTCAGTTTTACGAGCCAATAATTTTATACTCTTGATATGTTTGCAGAAGACTATTTCTGATTAACGTCTGCCTTTTCTTCCAGTCGGAGAGGTTTTACCATAACACGTCGCTCCTGGACTCTGCACACGCTCAGCACATGGCAGCCATGTTAGCCAACGCAACCTTGCACACGGAGAAGTACTATGGCAGCGACGTGAAAGTGGCATATCGGCTCACGCAGAGTCTGCTGCTGCATGAGAGCAACCAGCAGGGCTTCAACCTGACGGCGACTCAGGACGTCCACTTCACAGAGGTGAGCAGACGCTCCTGGAACTGACTAACGCCGTAAATGGAACCAGTTTGTATCCGCAGACGACACATCACACTTCATTTTCCATGTGCCCGTCCATCCTTTCACGCCGATGTCCCTCTTCGACAGAATCTGGTCCGTGTGGGCAGTGCCATCCTGTCTCCAGACACGAGGCCGCACTGGGAACTGATCCAGCACACTGAGGGCGGCACGGCTGCTCTGCTGCGCCGCTACGAGGAATACGCCAACACGCTGGCGCAGAACATGAGGAAGACGTATCTCAGCCCCTTCACCATCGTCACACCGCACATAGGTGAGCGGCAGGTCATGTGACATCCTGAACGTAATAAATTAAGTTTGAGTGTTTATTATCCGACTTTAAGGAGACACAAGTCAAACAACTGACAAAAAGGTTCTTTTGGTCAATAGTACTTACAAAGCTGAGATAAAATAATCAGTGTGAAAATCGGATTTCCAGCTTTAAACCTTCCAGAGACAGAAACAATCCATAAACAGTCCAACAACATTGGTTTGTTTCATCTTTTTTGACCACGTGAAAGCCTGTTGAGATCGGCATACATGTAACACACCAACAATGTTTGAGGTCTAATAAACATCCAGTAATCCAATATTTTAGTTTATCTGTTGTTTTGGAGATTTTCTTCTGACTGGATGTTTTCAATCAGTTAATCCTTTGATCTTCTTTTAAAAAAAAAAACACTGTTATGGAGTTAAATTGACATCAGTGGAAACTAACGTGGTTTCATGATCTTCAAATGTTTCTCAGTCATCTCTGTGGATCGTCTCAAGAAGATGAATTTTGCTGGAGCCAAACTCCCTCGGTACCAGTCCCTGAGGGGCCCGCGTCCTGCAGACCTGGAGACAGCCGTCACCCTGCCCGATTCGGTCTTCCAGCCTCCTGTGGACACCAAAGGCCACAGGCACCTGGACGTCTTTCCAGAATCCTCCTCAAGGAACCGCTCAGCCAACAGGAGGAGACGCCATCCTGACGACAGTCAGCCGGACGCCATCGCCAGCGTGATCATCTTCCACAGCCTGGCCTCACTGTTACCTGAGAGCTATGACCCTGACAAGAGAAGTCTGCGGTAAGAAACCGGAACAAGACCGGAAAATTTAACGAGACATTTGAAGCAAAGAGGAAGGAGGACAGGAAACAAACAGGAAACAAACAGGAAACAAACAGGAAACCCTGGCCCGCGTTCAGACGGACTGGTGATCAGAGGATCACCGGTTTGATTGACAGCTCCTCCACAGACACCGCCAAAGTGTCCTCGAGCGAGTCAATAACGGGCTGGTCGGCGCCTTGTGCAGCAGCGTCACCATCAGTGTGTCAGGGACTGTTGAGTCGTTTTAGTGTCATTCAGATGGAAATGAGCTTAAGTCACAGATCAGTAGTAGACGTGTGTTGCGTTTTAAAACGACATCCCATCCATCCATCTTCCTGGAATGGCCCCCAGAATGGTAGTAGGGTTGTTGTTTTTGTCATTGTAATTAATGTACCAATGTACTTATCTCAGAGTACCAAAGCGTCCAGTCATCAACACCCCCGTGGTGAGTATCACAGTGCATGACAACGAGGAGCCGCTGCAGCACACACTGGACAAACCCATCACGGTGCAGTTCCGCCTGGTCGCCACTGAGGAGCGCTCCAAACCCATCTGTGTGTTTTGGAACCACACCATACTGTGAGCGCGCGCACACACACGCACACACTGAGTGCCAGATGAAGCCACGTGTTGGATGAAGACGTGTTCTCTAATCGATCTTGTGTTCTGTCTCAGCGGCGGTCATGGCGGCTGGTCAGCGAAGGGCTGTGAGGTGGTTTTCAGGAACAACACACACATCAGTTGTCAGTGTTACCACATGACCAGCTTCGCCGTGCTGATGGACATCTCCAGAAGAGAGGTGAGCAACGTCATTCTGTCACAGGGAAGGAAAATCATATTAATATGTGTTTGTCACATCTCTGTTGATGAGTGTGTAGTTGAAGTTGCACGTGCTTAAAGTTTCTTCCGTCAGTCCGTGGTGTTGAACAATGATCTTCTTCAAATAATCCCAAACTTCTTCTTCACAAAAACACCTTTTGACCGCGTATGTTTCGAATCATGACATTTTAGAATGGCGAGATCCTGCCGATCAAAATCCTGACCTGGAGCACAGTGGGAGTGACCCTGGGCTTCCTCTTCGTCACCATCATCTTCCTGTTCTGTCTGAGAGCCATGCAGTGCAACAAGACGAGTATCATCAGCAATGGAGCCACCGCTCTGCTCCTCTCCGAGCTGGTCTTCATCCTCGGCATCAACCAGGCTGACAACCCAGTAACCACCCGTTTTCTCTCCGTCTCCTTCCATTTATCTCTTCTCTCCGTTTCCTTCCTGTAACTTTTCACGTGTCTGTGTTTTTATTCTCTGCAGTTTTTGTGCACAGTCATCGCCATCCTGCTGCACTTCTTCTACCTCTGCACCTTCTCCTGGCTCTTCCTGGAGGGGCTGCACGTCTACCGCATGATCAGCGAAGTGCGAGACATCAACTATGGACCCATGAGGTTCTACTACCTGATTGGCTGGGGAGTCCCTGCCTTCATAACAGGTCCTGACCCTCATGATCATCAGTGTAGAATTAGATGTGATATGATTTGATAAGATTATGATGCTAAGATTATTATGATTATGATGCCCAATAGTACCACAGTTGTTAGGAGAATAAAAAGCAAAAGCAAAAGCAGAACAGTAGATTTTCCTGTTCCAGGCTGGTCCTTGTTATAATACAAGTAAAAAAAAAAAGTGAAATATAAAAAATCATATGCTGGTGGTGTACATTCAGCAACGTCACTGCACATGAGCTTAAGCACTGGTTTGTACCTCATACTACACCAGACTTAACTTAAACCTAGAGTAACATACTGTCCTGAATCTTTCACACTCAAACCCTCTGTGGATGTAGCGGGGACAGGTCTGATGCTGCTGTCTGTGTCCAGGTTTGGCCGTGGGACTGGACCCTGAAGGCTACGGGAACCCCGACTTCTGTTGGCTGTCCATGTACGACACTCTGGTTTGGAGCTTCGCCGGACCTATCGCCATGGTGGTGTCGGTGGGCGCTTGCATTGTTATACTTTCCAACATCGCGGCCGTCGTGACAATCCAACACGCTGACTCGTGCATGAACTTGCTGTCCTCAGTTGAACATCTTCCTGTACATCCTGTCGTCCAGAGCGTCCTGCTCGCTGAAGCACCACAGCGTCGAGAGGAAAGCGCCTCGAGTGTGAGTGTCACCAAATAACGTCTCTGTGCAGCCACATTCAGTTCCAGTGAAAAGAAGGTTTGGACAAAGAAATAAAGGACATTTGTTGGTAAAATGCATAAAGCTTTGTGCATTATGTCACCACGCTGGGTGAGTGGTGATGAAGTTCAGTTTGCTGATGTTATCACCAGCAGACTTGTTCATGAACAGAAGAAGATGAAATGCTCCACATCGACAGGAACCTGTTTGTTTCCAACCATTTCATCACACTCAACTTCACTATCTGAGCCGCTCAGGACATGGGAATTTACTCTTAAACTCCCGATGTTTAGTGGTTTACTGGTTCATCATCTCTATCTATGAATATCTATGAATAATCTTTTGTGAACCATCTTCTGTTTGTTTCTTCCCATGTGATTCTCCAGCTCGGGCCTGAAGACTGCAAGTGGTATTCTCTTCCTGGTGTCAGTCACCTGCTTCCTGGCGCTGCTCTCCGTCAACAGTGACATGATCATCTTCCATTACATGTTCGCCGGGTTCAACTGCGTCCAGGTGCGCCCGCTGATTGCAGCTGAAACTAATGAAAAGGGTCTTTTTTCATTCGTCACGTGCCCTGAACCCATGGACGTCAGTTTGGTTTCAAATGTGGCGGGTACAGACACGCCAACCCCCCCCAAGAGAAATTCACAATACATCAGTTTCAGCATTAAATCCAATTGAATCCATCCACGTTGAATCAGCGTCTGTGTCTGTGACAAAAACCCACCGGAGCTCTGCACAGGCTCAACTATCATCGTCACAGTGTCGTCATTTAAGAAAAAAGAGTTCTGGGTACAAAATTGATCATTGATAACCTGTCTCATTTTCCAGGGTCCCTTCTTTTTCTTCTTCCGCATCGTCTTCAACAAGGAGGCGAGAACCGCCATGAAATACTGCTGCAGCCGCAAGCACCCGGATCACATGATCAAATCCAAAGCCTCTGTGAGTCCCTCACCACCAGCGCTGTGAACGTTTGACAGAACTTAAATCTGGTCGCATGTTCGTCAGTTAACATCTTCATACCATGATGATTTGAGACTTCTGTCTGTCCGACAAACACTCACATGTCCTCTAATCTCTGTCGTCTCAGGGCTACAAGTGCAACACAAACTACATGGACGGAAAACTGTACCATCTTCCCTTCGGCGACTCCAGCGTCTCTTTGAACGGCACCATGCAGAGCGGCAAGAGTCAGCACAGCTATGTGCCGTTTGTCCTCCGGTGAGTCAGCATCTGCTACAGCCACTGAACATGCTGAACTCACAGGACGTCAACTGACGCCGTCCTGACATGTTTCCAGTGATGATGGATTCAGCAGCAGTCAGCCGCACATCGCTCTCAATGACCACACGTCACTCTTCCATGAAACTAAGGAGCACTTAGACGGTACGGTCCCTCCTTCGGGGTCTCTGATTGTCTGCACTGGTTATGTGACTGCATCCCCTCCACCTGTCCGTCTGACCAGATCGTGACAGCGACTCGGACAGCGACCTGTCTCTGGAGGACGACCAGAGTGGCTCCTACGCCTCCACACATTCTTCTGACAGTGAGGATGAGGAGGGTCCCCTCCCCCCAGAGGAATGCTGGGAAAATCTGGCATCCAGTGTGGCCCGGAGAACACAGCCACATGGTACGATGATCCGTCACGTCGTGTCTGCATCAGCATGTTTGTGGTGAACGTCCTGATGAACTGAATGAACGAGGAGGACAAAGAACTGGTCCAACACACCAGAAGAAGAAGGATTGATGAAGCTTCTGTCCTACAAAACATATTAAGCATCATTTGTCATTTGTGGTCCTCCCCAGACAACAGCTCGGGTAAAATGTTCTGGCCTGGAGATCACGCCGCCGCGTCCAGTGAAGGAGAGCTCACAGAACCAGGCAGACCGAAGACGGAACATCTGCCGCATGCTGAGTCGAACCTCGGCCGCGAATCCCGGACGTCCTCGGACGACCGGATGCAGGACACCATGTCGGCTCTGCCGCCCTGTCTGCCGAACCTCAACGCCCACCCTCACAAAGGTGACCATCGGTTAGACACTTCTGACCTCATCGAGTGGGTCTGAACGATTTGAACGTGAAGCGGTCGTAGGTGTCAGCTGACGATGGTGTGAAGTTGCATTCTCACAGTTCAATGGTGGTATTCCATCTTTCAGGGATCCTGAAGAAGAAGCAACTTTCTCCAATCGCAGAGAGAAATAGTTTCAACCGAATCCACAACGAACTGTGTGAAAACGCTCCAGGCACGACGTCCCCGCAGGGTTCGTCCTGTAGTGAGAGACGCGTCGGCCTGACCAAACACGGACCGCCGGAGCAGATAAACGGAGCGGCCATGAGCATCAAGGCGGGAACGGTGGACGGAGACTCGTCAGGTTCAGAGTGAGTCTGAGAGGAGGAGACGGCTGTTTGTCTGCAGTGATCGTTGGGTGTCGCATTTCCACGTGAGCAACTTAAAGGGTTGTGAACTGTCGCCGACAACGTGTCAAAGGGACATTTGACACTGATCGCATCGAATATCGTATCGGTAGTTGTTGATAGTTTTAAGGTTTGGGTGAATATTGGATGAATATTGTAAATGATCAGAATGGAAAGGAAATGATGTGATGCTCTAAGATACGTTTGGCACAGTTAAAGTCCAGGTGACATTCACGGTGACCTGGAGGCACAAATGTTTGGAGTTTTCACGTGCTTTTAACGATAGGATTTTACTAAATAACTCTGATTGACTGCGGAGAAGGATGGATTGTAGCTTACTAATGGACTCTCTCTGCCTCCTTCTTTTTCCAAAACAAATCACAGTTTCTTATTCTTTAATTTCCTCTCATGAATCTCTGATCCTCATTCAGCCAATCAGGATCACTGTTCAGATTGACCCCGCCCCCACCCATTGACACATGTCTATGAGTCACTGATATCACCTCTTCTGGTTATTTCCTGTTCATTTCATTTGATTTGTTGTTTTCTGTCCCATGTGCTGCTGCATTCATTCGCCACCTCTCCCCCACCCTGTTTTCCCAGCAGCCACTGCAACACCTCCATGTGACCGCGCTGACGGAGGGGTGTGTCTTTGCAGGTCATAGAGCCTCCTCCCTCCATGCTGGGTGCAAACAGGGAGCAGCAGAATTCCCCTCGAACAGAAGTGGAAAGGGAAGGAAAGCCCTGGTCGGCGTCATGGAGGAGTGTGTGTGTGTGTGTGTGTGTGTTGTTCATACGTGTGCCAAGCATGCTCACCGAACGCTCTCCCTTTAAGAACAAACCTTTTTGTTTACATACTTGAAGCAATGCACTTTTTCATTTACTGCCCTGATTTGCTGGTGGTTGACTTTTTGTAGTGTTCTTCTGTTGCTGGATGCTTCTTTTGTTTTTTGTGGAACAAAGACGTCAGGCTTCTCTCGGTCTGTTCAGCTGTGGACTTGCAAACATTCAGGGAAATTTCACGCGTCCTTGTTTGGCCTGGTCGTGGTGCTGTTGGAGGCGCCAGCGGGACGTTTGTCCCACTCAGGTCTCACAGTCCCTTTAAACGATGGAGATCGGCGCCGCCAGGGGCCACAGAGGCTCTTCTCGGATGAACTTCCAAAAGAGGGGAGGTGGGAATCTCTGTGCATAAGCTATTTCTTGCCATGAAGGATGTTTCCAGAGACAGGAGCTGCCTCTGTGCTGCTCGGCCGTCATTCACTCAGCCGGGGGGCATCAAGGGGGCACAGCTGCATGCGCAGATTTCCTTTTTTTTTTTCAACTGTTTTTTTTTAAACACTGAGAACTGGTTTTATGGACTTTAGAAACCCGCCAACGTCTCATCTGTGGGAAAGTCACATTTCACCACGATTAACCGCTGTATTTTATAGATTAGCGATGGACGTTTGTCTTTTTGTAAAATAATGAATATTTGTGCTGTTCTGATTTCTACTGTACAGATGGGCCTGTAAATGAACCAGATGTGTAAACTTCATCACACATTCACAGCCTGTTAGGATATTTAGGAAGCACTGATAATCTGAACAATGTGATGTGTCTATGCCATTTTTTTTTTACCAGTTTAATTTAAATCGATGCTGTCAAATACTGTAAAAGAATCACGAGCTGGTGACGCTGTCACATCAGAGGAATCATTTTCCAATTTGTTTTCTGTCATTTCCATCTGACCTCATGTTTTCATCGGTGCCAAGACAGATAACATCTCTTCTTCATGTACTTTACAATCACATGAAATACTCGTGGTTCTGTTTGTAAATACAAGTGGATTAAAAAAAAAAAAAAAAAGCTATTTGGAAGCTATTGAGAAGGGACCAGGCCACAAAACTGTCATTAAATACGTTTTCCATAAAACAAGTTGTACATTGATTAACTGTCCCAGAGTCGAGCAGCGTTTCACACAGGTGAATTAATTGTTAGACAATGGGACAAGGATTCACATACACCCGATGAGCTTGGACAAATCTGTCCCAAACAGCCTCGTTTGGCAAGAACTATTTCCATGGCAACGTCAGTTTGGAACTAAACAAGGACACTAGAAACAATCATCCATTCTTCAGTGTTTTCATCTACAGAGCACGAAAGCAAACTGTTTGTCCCCTGAAAGTGATTGATTTGTATGTGTTGAATGAGAGGAGGAGGAGGAGGAAAGATGTGTTTGTCGCTTTATGTTTAATGGAGCATTTTATATATATAAAAAAAAGCTTTGTTAAGCAAATTAAACAATAATCATCTTGGAAATGTTTTATGAAGGGTAAATAAACAATTGATGGAAGCAATAGAGCAACGAATTAGAAATGGATGAAAAAATATATGGTGTGTGTCCCTGCAGCAGGTGCTCGGTAAATTAAGATTTGTTGGTGTGACGTTTGACAAATGCAGATTCCCACAGTCCCATGACTCAGGTCCACGGGAAGAATGATCATTACATATTTTGAATATGTATATATTAATTATTATTCTATTATTATATGTATTAAATAACTTTCCATTGGTGCGCAGAGAATCAACTCTTCACACACTACCACATACTGTATATACTGTATAAATATAGATGTACCAGTTCTTTAAATGTTCTGTTTAGGCAACTCAACAACTCTGAAGAACCTAAAAAACAAATCTGTTCATTTACGTTTAGTCTGAAATGAGCACGTGTGATGATCAGCAGGTGAACATCAGACAATCAGTTCTTCTAAACTGGTGCCACAAATAATAAATTGTGAAAAATGTGACAGTAGCACGAGAGCTGGTCTCATGAGCTGGATATCGAATAATACTGGACAATAAACGCTCAAACTTCCAACTCTGCTAATACGAGGAGAGTAACATCTAGTTTTTGTGGCAATTTAAATTGTTTAAGTAATTTCTATGTTACTTAAAGGTCGTTGATAAGAGTTCAGGTCAGTACACAGTCAATTGTTGTAACAGATCATTTTATTAAAAAAAAAAAAGGTGTGAAGGTTTGAATCGATGCAGACAGGTTTCAGTTTAAATACAATCTAAAATTCCATCTTTTATATATTTTTTTTTTCTTCACAATACTGGTAACGACTACTTTTAAAACAACTTGCATCTAGTAATATTTCAATGTTCAAGTAGCAATTAGCACGGCAGCTACGAGAGAAGCATATTGTAGCGTTTGTATACAAATGAACAATGCACAAATAATAAAACACACATATTTCCAAACGTGGGTTCTGTAGCGACTCTTCATAAATTACGTAAATCGGACTGTTCCTTCTCCCGACCACCGTCACACGTGTCCGGAGTGTTCTAGCTGGAGTCCTCCAGGCTGCTGCTTTTCTGTTCCGACACACAGTTGCAGAGCCTGACCATGATGCTTTGCAGGCCGGGCTCCACAATGCCCAGCAGGGGTCTCTGGGAGGGGTCGCCGTTCCAGCAGGCCTCCATCAGCTGCCAGCATTCCTCATCGAAACTGGGCAGGCGCTCCGGTCGGGCACCTGGAGACACGCAGCAGACGAGTGTATCGCCTCAGACACATGAACCGTCAGGTAGGATCCGCCAGCGCGCTCGTTTACCTTTTTTAACATTATTCCAGAGCTGATCTTTGCTGGAGCATTTCTCAAAAGCTTCTGGGAGTTTAACGGAACCAGTGCAGAGATACCAGAAAAGGATCCCGAACGCGTAGACGTCCACAGAGTTATCGTACTTTCCTGTCAGGAAAAAGGACACAAGGTTAGACGGCGACGTCTGATGATGTTCATCAGAGGTCATGTGACTGCTCATCAATCCCACCTGTAAACAGCTCCGGAGCCATGTGGATGGGCGTTCCTACAATGCTGCCAGACATCATGGCCTCTGGTTTGCAGAAGCCCAGATCAGTGATCTTTGCTCGGTTTTGTTTGTCCAACTGGAAGAGGAACGAGGGACAACACATGTCAGGAACGAGGAGGTCCGACAAACATCGACTTACCTCCATGTGATGGACTTCAACAGTCAACTCAACGATCACTCAGCACTACGACTTCTGTCACACAGCGAAGTAAATGTGTGACAGGAAGTTCCACGGAAGACTGTTTTAGATGTTTAAGCGCCAAATGATGAGCGCTGCTCTCAAACTCGATAAAGACGGAAACCGGACCCGTGGCCGACGGCCTGAAGGTCACTGGCACCCGTCATCGGCGTAGGTCGCTTGTCATCACAAGCACGAGGCGGTTCTACTCGTCTGGGACGAGGGCGGGGAACAGGAAGCGACGGTTGGTCTGCACTCACCAGAACGTTCTTTAGCTTAATGTCTCTGTGTAGGAGCCCCTGACTGTGCAGGAAGCGGATCCCCTCCACCACATCCAGAGCGATCTGAAGTCGCTCTCTTAGGGACAAGCCGGCCTGGCCCAGACGAGAGGGGGTTTCATGGAGAGGAGATAAAGTCAGACCTCCACTCACGTGTCTGATATCTGCTGTGTTGGTCTTCACCTTCAGGCCTGTGTAGAGGTCTCGGTGCAGCCGCTCCATGATGAGAAGAACAGCGATGCTGGAGCCGCCCCCGTAGGTGTGGTCAATCACGGAGCCGTGCAGGTCGACGAGTCGTTCGTGCTTCGGGAGGGTCCTGAAGCATCGAGTCCAATGAAGGTTAGAAAACAAATCAGTCATCTGCTGCTCGGGGGGGTTCACCGGTCGTTCCTGACCCCGACCGAGTCGAAGGACAGACGTGGTGTGTTGACTGTGAAGTCCATCAACGTTTGGGACGTCGGTCTTTACAAATGAAACTCATCAACTGAACTGCTGAGTGACGTCTTGTTCTCTACCCATGTTCTTCAAGTGTCTGACAGCTGCAGCAGGCGCTCACTGGAAACCCCAGCGCCCGAACGGGATAATCAGATTTAGAAGAACCGGGTGGTGAAACCCAAAGCAGTCATGTCAAGTGTTCAGATACCTGCTGGTCCTGGAGGTGCCCTGGTCCAGGTTAAAGACCAGGGGGGAGCACCTTTGTGGCAACAGCCCCCAGACTCAGGAACGACTCTGATGTTTGAGTAAGCCCTCGTGCCTGAGTTGTTTTTGCTGAATCATTATCAACGGCAGCGTAAATCGTCATGTTTGTCTATGTTAGTCTGTGTTCATCCTCTTAGTTTTAATGTGAACCCCTTTGGTTCAACTCAGGTCAAAGCCAACGAGACCTTTGAAGAGTCCGAGCCCCGACAGAGGTCCCTCACACCTCTTACATACACACACACACACACACACACACACACACACACACACACACACACACACACACACACACACACACACACACA
>JBBMJM010000008.1:2610004-2640999 GCA_037832705.1 Centriscus cristatus | reverse complement strand
GAATGACTTTTTTCCACTTATAAAAGCAACTAGAAACATCACATAGCCAGGAAAAGTTTTATCTCCATTTCCTCTGAATTAACTTGATTAACATGAACCTCAAGGTTCAAGAGAGAGTTTATACACATGCTCACCTGTTGGTCATCTAATGAAAGGAACGACTTATAATAGCTGACACAGTGGCAGCACCATGTGGCACAAAATTCAACAATATGGTTCTATGGTTAGTCACGTTTCCTCAAAATCAAGGATCACATCACTACTGGTATGTGACTTCTGTAATTTGAGATATTTCCCATTTTTATGACATTACAGAAGAACTGAGGTATATTTACCAACAATCGTGGAGGCATTGATGTAGTAAAAGAAACAAATATAAAAATAAATAATGCATATTTGTCAGTTTGTCTACAGCCATTCTGCCAGGCTAGAATACAATAAATGACTAAATACTAAACTCGATCCATATGTGTCACCTTTGAACCACGCTCCTGGTTTGAATAAAGCCTTCTTCAGAGCACTGTAAAGATGGAAGTTCAGTTTCTTGTACTCTGCAATGTCATCCCGAACTCGAGGCAACAGCACCAAGTTGTAAAATCGCTGGGCCATTCGCTCTTTCAGATTGGAGGAGAAGATTCTGCAACAAACAACGTATCCTTTTGATTTCTTTGCACTGAACATAACTGTCAAACTCAGGAATCGCAGCCAACTCACCTTGTTGCTTGGTACATGGCGGCTGCAGTCCAGGTCTCTGGCTCAGTTAAATACAGAACCTGTTCCCAGTTTGAAAGTGCTGGTATGATTTTGAAAGCCTTTGGCAACTTTCCACTGCGATATTTAGACAGAACCTGAAGCATAAATCGCAAAAGACAACTGGAGTTAAACTGACAGAGAGAGACTGACCACTGGTTACTGTTCTTCAAAACAATAGTAAAGCACATCATTATTTACGTATGAAGATGCCAATAGTATAGTATCGTTATCGTTATCAGTCCTAAACAGAAAATTTCGTTCTGGTTGTTGACTTCTCAGAGAAGCCCAGTGAGCAGCAAAATCTTCACACATCTATTTCCTAAAACTTCCAGAACAAACAATTTATTTCTGAGTTATTTTGTACAATGAAATAAACAAGTTTAAAATGTTTGTAAAATATTTGCATTCTCACTTTTACAACAGGGTTACAATACAAGTGTCAAGCAGTGTATGTGAAGTGTGTGCACAGGAGAAACTCACCTTACTGACGCCTCTGTACACTTCTACTATCCTGGGGTCGAGCTGTGCCACAGGAAGGCCAGACATCTCAGACATCACTGTTCCTACTTCGGTCTGTTTCTCCGTTATCTTCTCCATGATTATGTCAGCTAAGGTCCGTCTACAAGACCCCCATGTGGAGAAAGTCCAGTCAGGTATTTTAGGCATTAAGTTGTGAGCGATGAAGACTGGATTATTCAGCTTCTTACCTCATTGGGGGGTTCTTACTCATAAACATCTCAATGGCCTTCTCATCATCAGGGTCAACAAATACTTCTGTCTCACATCCAACATCGCCATCAGCGGCTCCAGCTTGCCCCAGCGCTGGCCACTCCTCATCCGAATCTGCATCTGCATCAGGACCTAAATGTTCAATGTAAAACATCGATCATATGTCACTGTTGTACAAATAAACCAACAGAACGGCAGTGAATGGACTTCCCTCAAAACCTGAGGGGTTGAGTATTTGTAAGTATAATAAATTACAGTCATACATGCAGAAATGTGTACATTAGGATCATGTTCAGTGTGGTCGAACAGAGACTCCGTGACACTAAACTCTCAGTGAGCTGAGAATCGTTCACATGAACTATAACTTCAGCTGATGTCTTACCCAGACTAGTGGCCGGTGCTTTCTTCTTCTCTGGTGCCACGCCATATTCGGTCTGAAGCTCCTCTTGTTGAATTCGAGCCTGTTGCAGGATCTTCCGCGACAACCGTTCGTCGACATACCGGTCTTCGTTTTCTTCCCGGGTGTCCCTGCTCTTCTGTCGGCCTCTGGCGCGGATCGTGTCCCCCTGTAGGATCTGCTCGGCGAGAGTCATTGCCCCTCCGCTCTTCTCTCCCCCTCCTTTGTCTTTTTTCACCTTTGGCATCACTGCAGTCTGTGTAACGAACCGATGAAATGGTTTATATCCCAGCTGACATGTACGTTAAAGTGTAGACTGTCCAAATACTGTAAACAGCTACTCGGCCAACACGTGTGTAGTTCCTGTCCACAGGAAGTGACGTAACAAACGGGGTCAGGCCAATTGTTTTAACCTAGCACATTAAAATAGCTTATTTAGCTTTTTGCTTGCCTTATGTTGTTTTATTATTGAACGTGTAGATATTATGTGTTATAAAATGGAACTAATATCCCTCGGGGGTGTTTACAGGTAATTTGATTCACCGCATATCAATTGTTCACCCGGAAGTATTCTATCGCAAATTAAACGTTACTGGAAGAAAAAACAATGGGAGTCACTTGGTGAGATCATTACGCTGTATTCTTTTAGAATAGCGTTCAACAATTAAATCGGCGTACTTTTGTCTTCAATTACTATCATTTTAAGCTTCAAACCTTATACTCTGTTTTCGTCGACCAGTACATTCAGTCGCTGATTGTACTCGCAGTATCCCACCATTGTCCTGTCGTGATACATAATCACGCATATTACCCGCAGAATATGTGCGTGTTTTACACAAATCTTGTGTCTTGTCGGGTGGGTTTGTCCGGCAGTGTGTGCCAGGTCCCGGTGGCGGAGGGGAAGAGTGTCCAGCAGACAGTGGACATCCTCCACAAGAAGCTGGAGCAGCTGGGGGCTGTGAAACAGGGCAGCTTCTGTGTGGACTGTGAGACGTACCACGCGACAGGAAGTGTCAGCGGTACGAGTTCGTTCTGACTTATGTAATAACATTTCACTTGACTGGACACACAACAAATCCCCCCAAAAAAACATTGAATCATTGTAGCTCTAACGTCGGTGTCCAGGGACACCCAGGGGTGTCTGAGGACGCTCAAGACGTCCCCAGCAAAATGGAAAACATTTATTTCATTGTGTTTGCAAACAGAAGTAATATTATGAATACTGTTGGGTTATTTTTGGTCATTGCTTTTATACCCACTGTACGAGAACAACAGCAGTAATCTAGTTGCAACCCCCCACACACACACATTCAGAATCAGCATTGTGTTCAAGTGTTCGCATCAAAATAAAGTAAAATAAAATACTCAGTAGTACATACAGTATATGTACTATAACCACAGGCTGTATTGCACCTCCCCCTGAGTGTGAAATACATGTATACACAGTAACAGATGAGTGTACAGGTGAATTAGTATGCACAAGCTGATGAAAACGACATCAGCAAAATTATTTTTTGTATCATGAAAGAGAGGACTAACCAATTAAATATGCGCCAACATTTAGTTCATATTTCATTCATATTAAATATCAAATGTCAAAGCTGATCTTCTCAAAATATTAATTCACCTATTATTCATCACAAGTAATACATTCTATGACCTAATTCAACAATATTTGACTTTAAGAAACCGTTGTTAAAGTGTTATAATCTTACACAATGACTGTTCTCTCCTATCCATCACAGGTCAGCCCTCCAAGCTCTTGTATGTCATGCACAACTCGGAAACCCCCCTGAGCTGCTTGGCCCTGTTCGAGGGTGGACCCTGCCTCATCGCAGATGCAAATTTTGACATTCTCATGGTGAAGCTAAAAATCCATTTCCAGAATGCCAAAGGGTACAAAGTCGAGTGTCGTGGTTCAAGATACCGCTACTGTGATTTCCTGATAAAAGTGGGCACTGTGACAATGAGCTCCAGCGCTCGAGGGATCTCCGTAGAGGTATGTACACGTGGCAGATCATGCTGGTGTCAGTGGAAACGTTAGCTGACTAACGTGTTTCCTCAGGTGGAGTACTGCCCCTGTGTGGTTCCAGGGGACTGCTGGAATCTCATGAAAGAGTTCCTGCAGTCATTTCTTGGCCCCAGTGTACCAGAGCTGCCATCTGTGTTTGCTGCCAAGCCAGAAGGGCTTTTCGCACCAGCAGACTGCATCGACACCATGACTCAGTACCTGGAGTTATTTAATAAACTCCGTAAACTGCAAATCCCAGGAAGTACTGTACGTTGAGTTGTTAGTGAGAATGATTACTATTTTTTTATATTTGTACTGATGTTGCTTCAATTCTAGTCCTGTGGATGAGCAAGTTTTTATTACTATTCCTGCACCGGCCGTGTTATTTGCGGTGAAATACAGGAAACCTCCATTGCAGTTGAACCATGTGCATTAAAAATCAGCTCTATCATATCCATTCATGTGACATAGACATTATTAATTACATGTTGAAAAGAGATGATAAGCTAAATGGGGTTTGAATGTTTATAGTTTTCCTCTTCATCTGGATTGTCCAAATCAAAATATTGGGGGGGCGTGTTTTTGTGTATTATTTCGGTCCTTCGGTCTTTTTGCATTTGACCCCTCGGGGGATCCGTAGGTCATATGTGAACGTGCCAACATACAGTAAATACTAGTTATACATTTCACCACTAATCACAAATGTTCTCATCCACTGCGCAGAAATGTTGGTCAAAATAAGAGGGCAACAAGTTTTCTGTTCTTTACATTATCCTAGCACCAGTTTCATACAGTTAACAATCGTTTCAAATCTGCAGAGATTGGAATTAAACAGGTAGTTCGATGGCGCATCCTTAATCACACTCAGCCGAACCAGCTGCGAGATGTGGTGGGTAAGCGGGGACACAGAGGTCACAGGGGAGTCTGTTCCCCCGTTACGCAGTGTGTCCTGCCTCGGTTATTGTTCCATGTGGTCTGGGTGGGAGGGCGGACGCCGGACGGACGGTCCATCCTGCTGCCTGTTGTTCCGCTGCTCGGCCAATGAGAAGCCGGCGGCCGCTCAGCCTTGGGCCAATGGGAGCAGCGGTGTCTGGGCTCGGACCGAGAGTTGGGTTGTTCAATCTGAGTAAGGACAACAAGCAGTAGTGTACCGGATGGATGGATTCTGGGCATGGTACGTTACCAGGTTTTCTTTATCACATATTAAATGATGCGACAAAGACCGGGCCTGCTGCTTACGCGCTCTTCATCAACCGGCTTCCTGTGATGAATGTCACCGGGGAGTTTTAAAACGCTCATCAGCGCAACTCGTTAGCGCTCTAAGCGGCACTGGACGGGCAACAACAAGCGCTAGGTACAGTCTGTCCTCACGTTAGCCGCACCGCTAACACTAGCCACTTTTACGAGCGAATTACACAATCGTCAGTGACTTCCTACCAAGCGTGTCTGTCATTTGTGTTATTATGTGCCTTTTTTCGCCGAGCAGACCGCTAGCATAACCCGGTACAGAGCTGCTTAGCTAGCGACTACTGGCGCTAGCTAACTTATTGCTCGCTGGCTGCTCACAGCAACAAAGTTGTTGGATGTTCCTGGAGAGTGGCTCTCAGTCTGCTCTTTGTTCTGACTCAACATGGTGATGGTGAGGTAGCTTAGCATGGCGTTAAGAGCCAGACAGACTGAACCAGGCGACAGGCTGTAAATCCCGGACAGAAACAGTTGGGATTAATTAACTGTGGTGAACATCTAGGCGCAGTGAAACAGTCCGTATGCAGCAGCTAGCGGCGCAACGGAGCACCATTTGGGTCGGCTACTGTAAACCAGCTGCGCCAGCACTGTTACTGTCTTTACGAATTAACTATAAGTGGAGGACATTTATTTTAAACAAAGGTTAAAAACCAAAAATCCAATAGAGTAGAAAATATGCGGCGCTGTTCCTGGCGGCGCACACGAGCCAAACAGTAATGGTCAGCCATTTATGGTCGTATTTGTTAAGGACTTTCTTTGTTTTCTGGCTGGAAATATTTAACCTACAATAAGAGGGAACTGCTATGTTTACTTAATATGATCTTTTTAGTGTCCACCAGGCTAACAGCGTGCTTATGTTATTTGACCTGTGACTGTAGCTACTGTATATTTGCACAACCAGCTACGATAATATCTTTCATAGGTCCGAGTAAATCAAGGAAACATAACTAAAACTATTGTGGTCGACAACCTGACATGTATCACTGTTATTTTTATGAGTGCAGGTTTCATCCCTGTCTGTTTAAATCAAGCAAGTCAGATGTCTTTTCATCAACTGTCTCTGTGTTTGGGGTGAATTCGAACAAAATATGTTCACACTGCAAACAAAGTCCCAGAGTTGACAGGTCGTTTCTGTCAACTGCTGCATATTTTAACTTGGTTAATTTCTAACTATAAAGGATCTAAAATTACCCATTCTGATGCAGTATGGATTAATGGTTACAGGTGCAGCATGTATGATCTCAGTGTGCCCTTTGTTCTTTAGTTTTTAGTCATTTATATACTTGATGGTATATTTTACTAAATATAATCCTAAATTTAAACTTCATAATGTTGTGAGCGGTTCTGAAAACCAATTCTCATAACTGACCTTATTCTAGGCTACTTTTATTTTATAGAATTCTGTATTTTTGTAGAAAGACATTTAGGTGTCCCATGATTAATGTGTACATTTACATGACGAATGTGCAGCATTTGTTCATCCTGTGCTGGAGTTTAACCTCTGGGATTTGATCTTAAACAATGTAACACTGAGCTATTAGTACTAGATAATATGCTCTGATGAAAACCTTTCAAGGACTTAATGGTGTGATTTAGGTGGAGACACTGCTTCGGTAATGTGACCAAGACCAAATGCCTCACGTCTTCATTCAGACATTGCTTTCCCAGCTTTGTCTTAATAGGTTAGTGTCAGAATATTGCAGGTAACTTATTCATAGAGATATCAATAAATATGGTATTTTGTATTAGTGTACTAAATGATTCAGTTTGTGTGCACCGTCACACCTGTGTAAGTTGATGTCTCGCTGTTGCGTCACAAATCTGGTAAACAGAAAATCTTTCCCCCTTGAGCTCAGGAATGTGCAAACAACCTTGTTGTGTCAAAACGCATGTTGTGTGCGCACACGATCAATGTTAAATATCTGATCGGTGCGACGAGGGAACATGGTGTTGGACTTGAGCGGAAGTCTCACTAATAATTTGCAGATTTTATGTCAAAGCAGAAGTGTAATAATGTAACCAACTGATTCAGTGGTATCCTGCTTCATTAGACTGTACCTTTGAACACTGGAGATGGGTGAGAACACTGAAGACGGCTGTTGAGTTCTCTGCGAACTTAGTAATGTGCTACCTGAATGCGAATCAAGCCCGCTATTCTTACAGTAAGGAGATCTCGGCTTTTTATATATTCACTGCTGACACCAGCTTTGCAGGCTCATTTGTTGTCTGTATGTTTAATCAACGGTTCTAACACAGTTCTATTCCTTCCTTGTACTTCCCACCTCCAGCATGAGTTGCTCCTTGGTAACAGGACGTGTGTCCTTTCACTGAGGCCACATGTGTATCTGGAGAGATGGATCGTTGTAAGCACGTGGTACGCCTCCGTCTGGGCCACGACCATTCCATCCTCAATCCTCAGAAATGGCACTGTGTCGACTGCCGCACCACCGACTCGGTGTGGGCCTGCCTCAAGTGCTCCCACGTGGCTTGCGGACGTTTCATGGAGGAGCACTCCCTGAAGCACTTTCAGGAGTCCCACCACCCACTGGCCATGGAGGTGCGTGAGCTGGACGTCTTCTGCTTTGCGTGTGGAGACTATGTCCTCAATGACAATGCAGAGGGAGACCTGAAACTCCTCAGGGGGGCGCTCTCTACCGTTCGGAGCCCAGGGCGTCGTTCTCTACGCTCTTCTGCCTGGGGGGCGTGCTCCCCGTGGGTTGGGGACAGCGGACCGCAGCCGGCCATGCAAATGGCCTTGCGCCACAGGAGGAAAGCTCTGCTAGGGAAGATGCTCCAGAGGTGGATTAGCAAACATCAGGAGCTGCAGAATCAGCGGAAAGAGAAACTGGAGGAAGCCAGAAGACAAAAGAAAGAGATCAAACGAAGACTGATGGAAGAGCTTGGTAACGTTCCTCCCAGAAAGAGTGCAAGGCTCCTCACTCAGGGGCCGCGTCCCACCATCACACTCATTCCTCGCAAATTCCGTGACCCTCCAGAACGCCTACCTCCTCCTCCCAAGAAGCCTTCCCTCCTCACCCTGTCCCGCAAAGCTCCTCAGAATGGCCGGTCTGCAAAACTGAGGCGCTACTACTCCACTCACACAGCGACACGCCGCCGACTCGCTCCAGGGGTCACGGGACTGCGCAACCTCGGAAACACATGTTACATGAACTCAATATTGCAAGTGCTGAGCCACCTGCAGAAATTCAGGGAGTGTTTTCTCACTTTGGACCTATGTGAGACCGAGGAGCTGCTGGCCAAGACCAATCACTCCCAAGGAGTGAAGGGGGTGGCAGGGGGCGTCGTCAGCAGTGGTAACCCATCGCTGTCAGGATGCCCTCTCGGACGCGTGGGGGAGCCGGCCAGTTGGGATCTGTCAGTAGACAAAAAGGAAAGCGCCCCCGCGACCGCCCAGGCTGCGGAGTTGGTCCAGCCCAAAGAGCCTCGTTGCTCCACACGCCAGCAGATGTCTCTGTGCCATGAGTTGCATACACTTTTCAGGGTCATGTGGTCGGGCCGGTGGTCTTTGGTGTCTCCTTTTGCCATGCTGCACTCGGTGTGGAACCTCATCCCAGCTTTCCGTGGATACGACCAGCAGGACGCCCAGGAGTTTCTGTGTGAGCTGCTGGACAAGGTGCAGCAGGAGCTGGACACGGAGGGGTCCAAACGCAGGATCATGATTCCCATCACAAAGAGGAAACTTTCCAAGCAAGTGCTAAAGGTTCTGAACACCATCTTTCATGGGCAGCTACTCAGCCAGGTGAGTCTCAGCAGGTGCTGTGACGGCATTTTATACGTGACACAAACGCGTGAACGATGTAGAATAAGGAAGGAGAAGCTGAAGTTGCTGCTCAGTTTGTGGGTTTTTTGTCACAGACAAAGAGAAGAGAGGACGGAGCAGGACTCAGTCGCCGACACTGAACTCCAGTCTGCGCTGGGGGTCTCTCCGTCTTATAAGAAACGTTTTAACCAACTGAAAAACACAAAAATGTGGACTTCAGCGGGTCAGTACCTGCTACTAAACAACAGGCTGGGTGGAGTCGAGTCGACACCTGATGGAACTTTGTAGCGGAAAAGGGATGTAACCGAAGTAAATTTCTTGCCGGACTCTGATTGGCCACTACAGACAGGGGGACGTCCCAAACACTCCCGTCAACACAAGAATCCGACAGCTCATGTACCAGCAACAGACACAGCGCGTCTCACCGAGAACGCGCTGTGTCTGTGACAAAATGTCCCAAACTGAGCAGCAATTCCACCATCACCTCCCTGTCCTACATCGTTTACGTGTTTGTAAGACGCCTTCACGGCACTCACTCAACCTAGAGACCTGGAAACGTACCTGGAAACCTGATCTGCGTCTCTTGTCTGAACGTTGCAGGTGACCTGTTTGTCCTGCAAGCACAAGTCGAACACAGTGGAGCCGTTCTGGGATCTGTCTCTGGAGTTCCCAGAGCGTTACCACAGCATCGGCAAAGGCTCCGGCTCCACAGCGTACCAGCGCAGCTGCACCCTCACAGAGATGCTGTCCAAGTTTACAGAGATGGAGGCTCTGGAAGGCAGCATCTACGCCTGCAACCACTGCAACAGTTAGTCCCCTTCCCTCTGTCCAGACTGACTGGTCTGTGGATTGAAGCAGACACGTCTGTCTTACAAATGTGCTGAAATGAAACTCTTCCACCCCAGAATAGACATTTAGAGTCACTGTGGAAGATGTTGGTGCCAGATGAAAGGTTGTTGGTTCTACTTTGAGTTGTGGTTCAGGTCTTCAGAGAAGGAGCTGTGACACTGTCAGCCTGCATGTTCCTAGGCTTTCACCTGTTGTTCAGCCGTGTCTCTGGAGGTCCACTTCCTGTCCTAATGTTCCGTATATGTTTCTTTTCTCCAGAAAGGAGACGGAAAACATCCCACAAGCCTTTAGTTCTGTCAGAGGCGTGTAAGCAGCTTCTGATCTACCGTTTACCTCAGGTTCTACGACTGCACCTCAAACGCTTCAGGCAAGTTCCTCGATGTTCTCCTGATGTCAGCTCCAAATGAACCTCTGTGTCCCGTCAGCGGCGGGCTGCCGTCTGAAAGCACCTTTCATGTCTGCCATGAGTCCTTTGGCGCTGACTCGTCTCTGCTGCGATGCAGGTGGTCGGGGAGGAACCACAGGGAGAAAATCAGCGTCCATGTAGCCTTTGACCAGGTTCTCAACATCAAACCCTACTGCTGCAGCGGCTCAGGTCATTCTGTCCACAGAGGGGGGTACACCTACGACCTGTCCGCTGTAGTGATGCATCATGGGAAAGGCTTTGGCTCAGGGCACTACACCGCATACTGCTACAATACAGAAGGAGGTGAGAGGACGTCTTTGTTCAAAATACCTTCAGGTGTCTTTTGTTGAAAACATTTAAATCATATTCCTTTTCATGTCTTTGAAAGTAAGTGAATCATCTGAGATAAATGTGACAAACGATTTTGCAGAAGAGCAAGTAACAGCTAACACCATCGTGTCCTTTGATATACACGTATACCTGGTCACACAGTTTAAAAAGATCTTACAGTACAAAATCCTTTCACTCTTTATTTCTGTAATGTCTCAGTTCCTCTGTTGCAGCGCACTGTTGAACAGGGTTGAAAAAACATTTAGTGTTTTCTCTAAGTTTAAAATGCTCGTCGTGTTTTGTCCTCAGGTTTCTGGGTCCACTGTAATGACTCTGAGATGAAGGTGTGCAGCGTGGAGGAGGTGTGCAACACTCAGGCCTATATTCTCTTCTACACCCAGAGGTCTGCCTAGGTACCTCTTGCTGTGATGTCCACATGACCTTGGAAAGTTAGGGCTGCGTTTATGGAAATGTTCTGTGGTGTTTTGTTTTTTTCCCAGATGTCATCAAGTCAGGTGAAAAAGAGATGAGGGCACCAGCCAAAGCCATAGTCAGGATAAGTGGAGGTGTACTTTGAAGCAGCTTATTCACATAACAATACAGTTTCCTTTACGAACGAGTAACAAATCACAAAGCATTTCCTAAATGACGCTGTCGCGCGCCCCCCCCCAGCCGGTGGGAGCAGCAGTGAGCTGCAGCGTCTGTTCGTCTCACGTCAGACAGCCCAGTCCTGACAGCATCTTACTCCAGAGTCCCACTGTGCTTATGTGCATTTAACATGTGATTGGTTTGATCACGATGCACTAAATGATCCAAGAGGTACATGTCAACACGGTCACCTGTTCCAGACAGACTCTGTGCTGCCCCCTGTTGGAATTCTTGTGAAGTGTCACTGATTGAGTACTCATCCCTGTGTCGTTTGTATTTGGTCGTGTCCTCTCCCCTGTACTGCTGTGACTGGACGCTGTGTCCTCGGCTGGAGGTCTGCGAGCTCACGGTGAACACAGTAGATTGTTCTAGTCTTTGTTAACGAGTTAAAGAGTTTCACACACTCGGAAGAGGATGAGTGATGGAGACTGCACTTTTGACAAGGGGCTAATTGTGTTAGTCCTTTCCTTGTGATTGTCCATCTTTTAGCTCCGGTCACGTCTTTCAATGGCAGCGCCCATTGCAGGTGCTCAGTCTGCGCCCAGGTGGAGCACCAGGAGGTCAAAACGACGAGTGAAGAATGTGTTTTTGGAGACATTTCGGGGGGGGGGGTTACCTATCTTGACTTTAGCACCTGAAAGCAATATATTGTAAATCCTGACAGGACGTGAAGATTAATTCAGGAATTATTCTGCTTGTTTTACTATGTTTTTTTTCTACTCTGCTGTTTCTATTAAGGTCTTTAGAATTTGCTAGGTAATCAAAAAAAAAAAAAGTTTGTTTAATACGAGTCAAATGCAAATTTGTGAACTCTATGTAACAGTTGGAACAATCTAATGACGATGAATGTCTTGCATTGAAGTGGTCAGGTGTGACCTTGCCACCGGCTCCGATGCCCTCTGAGTTCTGTCGTGTACTGCAAGAATAGCTGTCATAAATGTTTTGGTCATATGGGTTTGCCTGACAGTCATTATTAAAAAGACAAAACACACGAGATGTCTCTGCTGTGTTCCTTTTAAGGTTGAAGCAAGGGGGGGGGCGTCTTTGTTCTACCGTCCTCTAAATATGAAAAGATGTCAGTTATTCATTGTGTGTCTGTCAGTCTGTCTGTGTGTGTGTGCGTGTGTCAGTGAAAGTGCCTGAAACGTTCCTCAGCCCACATCAATGTGAACATGTGAAAATGTGTCTAATCATCTTCACAAAACGTAGCGCCGTAATTTAGGCCGCCACTGTAAAGTAGACCTGATAATCCTCAAGGATTAGCGGATGGATACACATCTGATCTGGTGCCTCCTGTTAATTCTCCTTCTCTAATGCTCGCTTAAAGATTTGAAACCTAGAATCGATGTAATCTGGACCAAAGATTCCACTGATGGGGAATTACACATATACACATTTATAATCTCTGAAGATTATTTCTCCACACTGCAGTTGGCCGGTCTCCGTTTTTTAACAAAGTTTGAGCATGTTTGAAACAGGACAAGAAACAGCATAAAGAACACAAAGCACAAAGTATCGGATCCCTTTTTCCACTCATAAAAACTTACTGGTAACATGTGTATGAAGCATTTCAACCCTGAAGGTCAAATCAATCCGCTTCACTGATTGGTTGGCACTTTGGAGTTGAGAAGTCGTGGAAAAACACGAGTTAGTTTATATAATTCGATCACAGATTAATTACACTATAATACTGATAGTGATAATATGGTCAAAACCAGTCAGTATGAGAAATAATTTATTTCTTACATTTCTTAATAAAACAGAAATAATTGGGGGTTTTTTTTTGCAAAGTGGATATAAACGTCACAATTTGACATGCCCTAAACCCGTCTGTAGCACAGATTTCACACTGAATCATTTTTTTGATCAGTTAATCAAATGAGTCATTTATCTTAACAAAGGAAAATCTAGCCAGAAGAGTTTCTAAAAGCGTCGCTTCAACACAAGAATTGGTTGTACATCAAACCAGAAATGAGTCTGATTTGAGATACGACAAACGTCCTGTGAGAAACCTTCCCTCATGCCAGCGAGGTGCACGTACAGTATGAGGACATGCATGAGCACATAACATTCATGAAAATAACATTTCCTCCCACATACACCCACTTCAGCATGAGGGTTACAGCCTGTTACAGCTATCAAAGTTGCTCTTTTGATGTCTCATGAATAAAAAATATGTTTCAAACATTTCTTTCTAAGAAGTATTTGGTGACAGCGACGTCGTCAATGGTCTTATCATCATCATCAACAATGATTTGGGCGAGACGAAACATCGCTTGGCAAGAAGATATTTTCTGTTCCTCTAACGCCGAGGTTCTCCCGACCAACAGCCTCAAGTTGCATTCCAACACTTTTAAGTCCAAAGGGACCAAGTCCCGTAGCCTCTCACCAGTTCTATCTGGTTGTTGTGAGTCAAAACCATCTCATGATTATCGTCTCTGGTTCCTCTGCCCTTTCACTCCTCCAGAGCTCAGCTGGGCAGCAGCCACGGCTCCACAAAGTCCCAGTGCTTCCACAGAACAAACAGCAGTAAAGTCAGCAGGACTGTGGCGGCCACTCGAGCACGTGTCTTCATCAGTGGGGTGATGAAGTTTGCCAAAGTGGAGACAAAGACGAGCAGCACGGCCATGAGCGCCAGGATGACATTTATGAGTTTTCCCAGCAGAGCTCGTGCATTGGCATTTTCTACGCCCTCCAGCTGCACGACCTGCTGCTGCTGCTGCTGAAGCTCCAGTTTGGTGATGCGGGTCAGACACGACTCCACGGCCTCCTGTGAACACGAATCCAGAAAACATTCAGTTAAAGACTGGTGTCCCCGTCTGTGTCCAGTGTGCTCCACAAATCTCTTCAATCAAGAGCTTTGCTCAAGTTTACACGAAAAGGAGAAAAACATTTTCAAACAAATACGTTTTACTTGATCTTTGATGCTGTGGACGCCACATCCTCAGGTCTAGGCAGTGAAGCAGTGCTGCTCCTTCAGGTGTACCACAGGGCTCTGTTTTCGATCCTATACTGGTTTATTTGTCTCTGCTCCCCTTCAGCCAAACTAACATGAATTCCACTCGATTTAGCAAAAAAGAACAGAACCGCTCCTACAGGCCTGATTCCAATCAGCAGCTCGTTCCCAGAATGTCAGGAAAGGGGGTTTACATCATCCAACCACAGACGAGTCTGTATTTACCTGAATGTCCCTCGCTCGTTCGTACGACTGATAGGCCACTTTTTCCTCCATGCTGGCGAGTTCCTGTTTCAGGTTAGTCATCTCATTCTGATGCAGCTCCGTTAAGTCGCTCAGCTGCTCTTCAAGTCGTTCATACCTACATGTTCAAAAAAAACAATCATCTGAAAACACTGACACGCTTTGACGTTGGTAATCCAGTGCGTTTCTTTGTCTAAATCAGACATGTGACGTCATCGCCGACCTCCACCCTAGTGCACCAGAGTCACAGCTAAAAGACGGTTCACGCCTGCATAAAGATTAAACTAAATCGAATTTAGCAAATCATTTGACCCTCAGCTCGAGATGTCAAAGAGAGTTTTGGTGATTTCCAGCGACTGTCAGCGTGTCCCGTACCTGTATCTCTCTTCTTGCAGGCACTGTGTCATGTATGAGTAGTCGCTCTGCAGCTGACCCTTCATGTCCTCGATGGCGTCCTCCATGTGTGCCTGGCTGGCTTTGATCTCCTGCAGACCCTCGAGGAGAGAGTCCCAAGTGCTGTGCACATGGTGATGGTGGTGGTGGTGCCCATCCAGTCGGGGGCTCCCCATCGTTGGCCCTAAAATCCCCCCTACTCCCCCAGCCCCACCAGAGTTACTGCCCGCCCCAGAGCCGGACGTGGCGCTTGAGCATTCGTCGTCACTTCCGTACTTTGGGCTGGAGACCAGAGTTGCGCTTCCGCTGAGGGCGCGTGGTGTGGGGGTGTCGTCCGAGTGTCCGACTCCATCCTCCAGCGAGTCCTTTAAGTGAGCGATGTTATCTGCGCTGCCAAACTTGTTCCTAATGAGACTGGCGAACTCTCGAGGTTTGGAGACCACAGCTGTGTGAGTGAGGGCAGACACTCCACCCTTGACCCCTTCAACCACCCCACCTCCAAATCCACTTATCCCTGCACGAACGTTGGCCCCCACATCCTTTAATCCTTGCTGCATGTCCCGCAGGACATCCTTGGGCTGCCGAGCCGGTCCATTCTGTGAGTTAGGTAAGAGACATGAGGAAGCAGAAGTCAGAGAACTTGGGAAAGACAGAAGAGGAAGTTCCTGTCGGGAATTTGGTGAAACACTGACACATTGTTTCAGATGTCAGGTATGTGAATCCTGAGTCTATATTTGGAAAGGAATGTCCTTTTCATAAGATTTCATTCCTCACATGGCTCAGCAGAGAAGATGTCGTCTGTACCTGTGCGCACTCACCTGCTCTATCTCCTTAAGCTTCTTGTGGTAGTGCTCCAGTTTCTTGTGCAAGTGCGCAATGGTCTGCGCTGACTTCTGGTTCTTCTTCTCAAACACCTGCTTGATCCTGGACGCCTGCTGTTTGTCCGCGTTGTGGGCCAGCTTCAGGTACTCTGCGACGTTGTCGTCACGGGCCTCCTGCTCCACCCGAATCTGCTCTGTGACCTTCAGGATCTTCTGCTGAAGGTGTTCCAGAGCAGCACGCGTCCGCTGCGGCTCACCAGCCCCAGAACTCTCAGCAGCCCCAGCCACGCCCCCTGGTGCCGCCACCGCCACCGCCGCCGCCGCCGCCGCTGCTCCATCCGCACTGATGTTACTATCAGAGCCTCCATGACTGGTGCTGGAGGGGAGGCCAAGAGTTGTCACCTCGCTCTTGTCCAGCTGCAAAGACACGTGACTTCAGCTACACTCAAAGGTTCATGACAGGATATTCACATCACTCTACTGAATAAGACGACACGTGTTGTTGAAATGTCGTATTTATTAACCTTGTAGTCGCCGTTTACTGCAATACTTGCAACACTAACTTTCAACCCCAGAGAATTATTAGGGTTTTTTTATTATTATTTTTTATTGTATTTTATTTCTCATTAGTTTTGTGACGACAGCGAAGATAGTGAAGATGACATACAGTAAATTGTTGCTTGACAGTGGGCAAATCATTTTCTGAAAAAACATAAATCATATGTGTGTATGAATGTATATATACACACACACACACACATCCACACGCACACACACATATCAAATGGTTATATATCTTTTTTTAAGCTTTCTGTCAGTGATTGATTAGCATGCAGAAGCAGCATCCTGCATTAATGAGGTGATGATTGATATTCTGCTCCTCTACACACACACACACACACACACAATCCCAAAAATCACTAAATCACTAAAGACTTATAACTACTCCTGCATTTGAATAAATGTGCTTGATGCAAATATGTATATCGGTTCCTCACCTGAATCAGCATCAACTCAAACATTAATGAATATTAATTGTCATGGCTGATTATAGATCCACGAGGGGATTCCCTACTCACTCCTATATTTTACATGTGTAGTTTAACAGATGGTGGGATTGTTAATGACCCTCGGCCTGACGTCAAAACACTGTAATCAGAGCCTGCAAACATGAGCTCATGCGGACACATGACACCAAACATCCCGTGGCGCTGCTCTAATTTCTCAGGACGGGACGGGATTTGTTTCTATTTTATGTGACATGAGTGCCATGATAAAGCAGCCACCAAATCAGGCATAAGTAGGTTAGATGTAGGTTGCAGTCTCCGGTGGTTCATCTCGCCCTGATCCCATCAGAGATGCTGATGCGGGAGCTAAGCGATGAGGAAGGATGCGGATCAGACAGAAGCAACAACAGCAGGCTGCTGCTGCTGCAGTCCTGGAAAAAAAGAGCTGGGTGATGAAACAAGGCTGCTGCGGGTCGGAAAGGATGGAGATGGAGATGGAGATGACACGTCTGTGGTACGAATGGGAGGATGTGAGGATGCCACAGGCCGCTGGGGCAGGATGGATGTGGACGGACACACGAGGACGAGTCACAAGCAGCACAGGAAGAAATCAAAGGGGAACGTTACCATACTGATTTAATCCAATTCTGATAGTGGCATTTCAAGTCTGTGTTCGAGGCCCATTCTCCTCCTCCTCCTTCTCCCTCCTCCTCCTCCTCCTCCTCCTCCTCCTCCTCCTCCCCCAGTGCTCAGCGAGGAGGAGCTCCCCCTCCTCAAAAACCGGAACCCTCTGTGGCTGAGAACACCTCACTGGATCCTACGGCTCCATTGTTAATGGCAGCGATTTCTGCAGCCCCCCTCTCTCTCTCTCTCTCTCCCTCCCTCTCTGCTCCCCCCCCCCCTCCCTCTCTCTCCCTCTGCCTCCCTCCCTTTCACCCCCCCGCCTCTCTCCTCTGCTCTCCCATACTGGCTGTCCGGCCCTATAATGGATGCGGGAGCCGAGGGACAGATGATGATGGAGGAGAGAAACAGGGAGAGGGGGGGGGGGGGGGGGCTTAGCGCAGGCGTGTCAGTGCTCAGGCCACAGGAGGGAGGAGGAGTTGGAGGCGTGGAGGGAGGGGTGGACCAAAGAAGGGACCTCATCCCCAAACCCCCGGAACAAACAGGCAGTTTGCACCGGTGAGATGCTGCAGGGGGGTGGGGGCTGTAAACGAGTGTCTCACCCCTGGCTCTGGGGGGGGCGGGGGGATGGATGGGGGGGTGGGGGGCAAGAGGATTGCAATTCATGAACGACACCTTCAGAATTCAGATGGACTGGAAAGTCCCATGAATGTGATGGAGAAAGATTTCAGGGAGGTTCCCTCTGAACTCAGGGGGCAGCTCATCGCTCAGAGGGCTTCATGATGACATGTGACATATGGAAGAGAAGCTCAACTCTCATCAGCTCATGTGAATCAGCAGCGGTTGTCTTGGTGATGGTTGGAGATGGCACAGGGATGGGACCAAACTGCCATCACCTCAGATTTCATATCTGGTTTAGATGTCAGGTTGTTGGAAATCCTGGGATGACAACACACCTGTGGCTGGAGCTGGATGTTGAGTGAAATGATTGATGTTTTTTATTGGTTGTGCACCGCAAACAGAGTTGTGATTAAGGTCTTGATGCGTATCAGTAGTAAACAGGGTGGGGAGACTAAACACAAGCAATGAGGCATCAAACTGTCCTCCGACACGCGGGCGTTGGCCAGATAACGCAGACATCATGTTTACTGCAGCACAAACATTGTACAAACAATCCTCAGGAGAAACACAAATCAAAAACAACGTGTGTCCTCCACTGAACTCAGACACGTGAAATACGTCATGAGCGCTTGTATCTCCAGCGTGTTGTTACACGTGCCCCCTCTGCTGGTTGTGTGTGCACATGACGTGTCATCTCCCCCCAGGAGAAAGTGACTGGTGGATGGATATGAAAGGAAAAGGATCTCTCTCTCTCTCTCTCTCTTTCTGAGTTTTTACATGAGAAATCTTATTCCATTTCCATCGTAATGTCCCTTGTTGATGTATGTTCATGTCAGTCCTACTTGTTTCCTGCAGTGGTGTCAGATATGTAATTCTACAACTAAAATGACAATGAACGGTTTGCCTTTGATGGATTTAGGGTATGGTAGAGGACACCACGTTATGGCTTCAGTGGTCCAGTATTTATTATAACTCACACAAATCTAACAGATATTGTTCAAGCAGCTGGATGGAAACTGTTTGGTGTTAATGGGCTAATTGAAAACGTGGGTGACATGGTGGAGCAGTGGTTCGTTTCTGTGGGGTTTGCATCCTCTCGCTGTGTCCAGGTACTCCAGCTTCCTCCCAACTCCAAAAGCATGTTGAGGTTAGTTGGTCACTCCAAATTGCCTTAGGTGTGTGTGTGTGTGTGTGTGTGAATGGTTGTCCGTCCTTCATGTGCCTGCTAACTCATCCAGGGTGTTCACTGATGTTCGCGAGTAGCTGGGATCATCTCCGTCACGATATATACATCACATACATATTATATATGATATATATAATATATATCATATTATACTGAATATGCACCAACACGGGCACATTCCTTTGTTTTCATGGGGGAAAAAAATGAAAGAAAAGATTCATTTTGACATTTTAATTAGAATTTAATAATTAAACAAAATCAAAATTAACACCAAGTAAAGTACATATAATAAATAAAGGATAGATTTGTTTTTCCATTTGCAGCTTTAAACATAAAAACCGTATGTAGGAGATCCTGACAAGCGTCTATAAACAGAAGTGCATTCAATATTCGGGGTAATGCTGTTGCATTGAACATTTCAATGCTGTCAGTTTGCACAGATCAGCATCACGCAGACGTTGCCTGACACCTGCTCAGATCGACCCACTGCAGCATGATCGCCATCAAAGTCATAAATAAGTGTTCTGCTCAGAAACAAACTACTTAGTGTTGAGGCAGATAATAACACGTGAATTGCACTGTGATTACAAAGAGGAAAGGACTTTTCTCTAGCTTACTCAGTATTACATTTACTGTGGACAAAACTCTTTTCTCACTGATTGTTGCTTCAAAAACACTGGGTACTTCAGCCAGATGTGCAATACCGCAATGGTTTTAGGATGATGCTACGAACAGCGCTGTTTAAAACTCTATAGATAAATCTCTGATATATAGGTGAGTCTAAAAAGATCTAAATAGAATAGTGTGTTCAGGTCTGGACATGGCACTTGTAGAGATTTGCTGTGGAGATCAGTCAAATGCTGACATGGCACTTTTAAAGAGGAATCCGGTGCATGCACAGGATGAGATAAATCTTCAAGCATTGTTCCTGTGAGCAGATGTTCAATATTACATAAAGTATAATGCACTTTAGACAAAGACAGACAAGACGTGCTGGTAAAAAAAAACAACAACAACAACAACACAAAGCCGAACATTAGGATGACTCATCACCCTCTGAATACGCAGGCAGATGTAGGAATGTAGGGAAACAACACGGAACGTCGTTGTCGTATTGACATCTGCTTCAATCAAGTGCGTACAGTGATGTGTTCGTTTCTTTTGCTTCTTACAGCACAGAGGAATGTACAGGGGGAAATGCCCCCCCCCCACTCCGATCCAGATGAGTGGAAACCCACCATCGGACAGGTTACAGTTATCTTCTGCTCTCCGATGTCCCCTTCACCGTCCCTGCTGAATGCATGCAGTACCCTAATCAGATGAGTTGTGGTGTGCAGCTGAGGTCCCTTGTGGTTTCAGATGTCCTGCTGAGTGACGGAGTCCCATCAGAACATAGGATTCATGAACTGTTCACTGGTCACTCGTTTGATTTGGGCGGCATCCAGACGACTCTTCTTTTAGACTGATAGAAATCTGTTGGGGTAAAGAAAAGGGAACTTAGCAGGACAATGAACCACCACTCTGCTCTTTCACAGTCACATCATGTTCACCTGTAATGTTGGTCTGTCTCCTCTTGAGACCCGTGTTCTCCCTTTTCTGAGGGGTTTTCTCCAGGTTGTCTGTTTTGACAACACACCCACTTGGGATGTTCTCCTTCTCGCACTGCGCTGACGCCACTCTTCCTCTCTTGGGGTTCGTCTTCGCCTCCGCCGCCCTCTGACCTTGTGCTTGTCCACCGCCGAGCATGCAGGGTCGGTAGAGGAGCGGCACCTTGGTGCCCGGGATGCTCTCCCACTGGAAATCACCGCTCTCCAAAGGCTTGTCCAGGATGAAGTCGAAGCCCCAACGATGGGACGCCTCCTCCAGGTCCTTCTGCAGGGCGCTCTGGTACTCCGCCTGCAGCTGCTCTCTGTCCACCGGGCCGAAGAGGTTTCGTCGGACGGGGCCGTTCGCCAGAGTCCCCAGGACCCGTTGGTGAGTCTCCATCATTCTACACTGTCACAAAGAAAAGAAGGACCACCGGTTAGCGCTGTCTGTGTCCCACAGGCTGATGCTCATGACACTAAATTCTCCCTCTGTCTCAAAGAAATTCCTCAGGTAGTCAATTTAAAATAGAAGTCGTGCCGACCTACAGAATGTAAAGGTTTCATGTTTTGTATTCTTTCCTGGTAATTTTTACTTTCTTGAGCTCTCAAGAAAAGTAAAGCTTTAAAAATCCATTAAAAAAACAGAAAACTATAACAGAATAAAATAAACAAAATAATGACTCAATAAAATAGACTTTTCTTAAAAAAATGTCAAGTGAATACAATATGCGTACATACTTACCATTGCGGAACGAGCTCAATGTTGCAAAGTGACAGACTGGCAACAATGGGTGGCAATTTATAAGGTGGGGAGAAGTGAGTGACTCACTGAGCCCTCCTACTGCAGCTCTCTGGTACATGTCCGGACAGTCTCACTCAGACATGTAAGGACAAGTCCACGGTGGAGTAGCTGCAAGCACACAGCGTCGCGACTAGGGGGCCCAGTCCCACCAGCTAACAGGGTCACATGAGCAGCTCCAGCTGCAGTGAACCTTGACCCCATATAGTGGTCTAGTGATTACATGTGTGCTTCAAACATCGTCGTTTAGCACTGTGTGGGAACAAGGGGGTCATGGCACTTAATTATAAGAACTACAGGAAGGAATCAGCTGTCTCGATAGGAGACAAGAGTCATCCAGGAAGGGCCGGGCAGGAGTCCTAGTCCAGGGAACAATTAAAAGAAACCGTCCCAGCCCATTCTAATGATCCCACTGAGGCCCATAAGGAGGACGGGAGGTCATTGTAATTCCAGTAATAGGGAGTTGAAGTGACTTGAACGTTTCACTCACAGGAAATTCAGCTCAAATGTATGTGAAACACTCAGTAGTACCACAAGGACACATTCCCCACCAGTAAGTGACCTAAAGCGTCAACATATGACGACTGGACATACACTCCTGACAGTGGTTTAAATGAAATAAATACACGTGGCTACACTGGAGCCCAGCAGATGGTCTGAATGAAATGTGGCATTTTTCCAGTAAGTCGAGTTCAATCATTTTCAGCTCAACACATTCCTCCACAAACTTGCACATCCATCACACTGCTGACATGAACGTATCTGTCGACTTATGGCAACAAACTACAGGAAGTTTTGCTTTGGAATCTCTTGAAGTGTTAACTGTAAACATGGTGGTTATATTAAAGAGCAGAGTGAATCTGGTTCTGATGTAAATATTTACCAGTCTCTCAGGACACATCAGATACTGCACTTATATTAAATATAATACATACTTGATACATTTTTACCTCTTGTCACTCTATGGTCAGGTGTCAGGGTTACATAACAAGTCGTGAGCTCACGTGACACCATATTTTCAGGAATTAAAAAAAATATATATCAACATTTAAACAAAAAAAAACAGTTTATTCCAGTCTTATCAGCTGACTTCTACATATATTTTCGGGAGCCCCACTGTGATACGGTGGACTCCCTTTTTTCTTTTTCTTTTTTTGAACTGTGGCTGAGGGGATGTGACGTCAGAGCCGCGGTGGGCGGAGCCGGGGGAGTGATTCAAGGCTGTGGCGGGAGCCTGGGCGGCGGACGCCCGGCCCGAGACCCTGCCCCGTTACTACACGGCTCCACGTGAGCCTGGGACCCGTGTCGACCGGCCCGAACTGTCACCGACCAGCACACAACACAGACGCACAACCACACAACACACACACACACAACCACACAACACACACACAGGCACTGTGACCGGACAGACACTCACATAGACGCTTCCGCGAGTCGAACGAGATGCTAGTAGTTGCTGGGCGAGAATAAAAAACGGATTCAATGATTTGGATCGTCACTGTCTGTTATAAAATGACCGAAACTATAGATTTACAAGATCACAAGTCATAATACAATCGTATCCACATAACGTAAGATCCACGTACATTCTTATCATTGGTCGTTTTACTCACGTTTCGGTGAAATTCGGTCCAAATCCTCCTTCTCTTCGTAGCGTTGGGCGGAAGTTCCCTACTTGTTTTCGATTCTAACAATCAGCTGACAACACCCTTCGATTGAATCGGCGTCCACAGACGGGATCCTTGATGGAGCCTCCAAGTATTCTCCCTCAGCCGCGGACGAGTAAAAGTTTTATGAACCTCGGTGGGTGGAGACCCTGAGACTCCGTGGAGGGGCGGGGTCACCGGTCACACGTGGATTTAGTCCGGTAAACACATGCACACACGTGACAGTTGGCTGCCTTTGGACAAGAATTCCAGCACAGGACGACCCAGTGTGCGTGTGCGTGTGCGTGTGACCCACAACAGACCAGCAATGTTAATGAAGAAATACTTGAGCACACTCAACAGTCAAGAGCTAAAACTGACATTTTGTAGGGTTCCAGCATTCTTCGCTGTGCTGCTGTCAATCACTGCCGATCAGAAGAACCATCTAGACAAGGACGAGGTGAACACAGACCTCCACCCAGCAGCTCATTCCCACCCAATATTACAGTCCTACACTCTTTTTACGTACACTAATACATTAATTGATCAGATAATAACATTGATGTCATCAATAGTAAATTAGTTGTTAAAGAAAAACATTAGTAACCGTGTTAACACAAATCTTGTTCTTCATTCCAGTGGTAAAACAAAAAACACATCCATCTCTGGGTGGGTTCAGACCCCCAACATTTAACCTGCTATCAACTTTTCCTGTAAATTTAATTAAAATCCGACAGAGACAAATGACCAAACATGGGTGGAGGTAACGTACAGAGAATGTAAATACCCCAGAATATGTGAACTCACAGGTATCAGTAAACATTGTGAGTATTGTAGTTTCTCCGAACCACCAACACCCTTGTAACTGTTCTTTCACTCGAGTCCAACACACTGCACCTGTGTCTCGACCCACCACCACCAGTCCCAACTGTAGGATGAAATCCACAAAGGCCCAGCTGACTGATAATGAAGTAAGTTGAAGCTAATGCACCGACACGAGTCTGGGACTGAGCAGCAGCTGTGTGAACACAACAAAGTCCTCCCCATTTGTTCAGATGAGTGGGCACTTTATTATCTGTGTGCCGTGCAGAGGGTCTGCAGGCCTCCTCAAACTACTTCCCTTTATGCAGACCTTTGTTCAGGGACCACACTGATGAACTGTAGGTCCTCGATGGCACCAAATGTTGCGTTACAGACACTTAATTAAATAATTAGTAAATGTCTCTTGATGACCTTTGAACTCAGCAAATGTATTGCCTGCAACAGGGGTGGCCAACCAGTCAGAGGCTAAGAGCCACAGTTTTTACTGTGTTAGTACAAAGAGCCACACCACACACATGGGCACACGTGACCTACCCCAATCCATTCCCCTCACTCTCTCGTTCTCTTAGCTGGACAGTTGGATGTGTGATACCACTCGTTTTCAGGAGATGAGATTTCAACAATGTCACTGAGGCATGTTTTGATGAACTCCCCTTCATTGTATGGCTTTTTAGCCCGTACGATGTTCCAAGCAAGTTCATTACGGTCTCTGAGTGCTTCATTCATTTTTGGAACACTTGTGTCTGCTTTTCTGCCTGACCTTTCAGTGACCAACTTGTGCTTGCGAAGGATAGTCCCTTTTGGAAATTCCTGGCCAATACTAGCATGGAGTGAACTGAAGTGCTGCTGAAGATTTGAAGCCTTGAAATGCACCAATGATGCTGGACATATAAGGCAGAACAACAACAACAACAACAACAAACCCTCTCCCACTCTTTTAAAAATGTTCTGTGTTGGTGTTCATATTTTCGTTGTGCTGTGCATTTTTTTCCTGCCATTTTGAGGTTCCCTCCAAGTCATTTGCATCAATACTCATGCACGTACTGTAAAAAAAAAAAAAAAACACAACCTGAAGGTAAGAGCCACACAAAACCGGGCAAAGAGCCACATGTGGCTCGAGAGCCGCGGGTTGGCCACCCCTGGCCTACAACAACACAAATTTACCATTGATGGACAAACAAGTTTGTAAAAAGGTTCATTGAGTTTCCTCTTACCCTCTCATGTTTAATTCATCCATTCATATTCTGCTGGCGCATTCAGTCAAGTCACATATCTATTGATATTCATATATTCAAAATGTAACGTTTTACACCACTGTCGTGTGATGAATATGTAGAACTCACGTTAAATGACGGTTAGAATCTATCCTATGTGGCAGCGCCATACAATCATGTTACATAACAGTGGGTGGAAATGCCACACGTTTCTGCGTGGATTCCCGCGTGTTCCTCGAGATTGAGGGCCGTCTCTATGGTTACCGATGAGTCAGCGCTTCTGTGACATCACGGCAGCTTGAGTAACTCGCGGGAAAGCGCGCGCGGATTTGAGAGGCCCGAGTTTTCTGCCGGCTGCTTCACGTGGGCCGTGTGCGTGAACAGAAGCGTGGGCCGTTCGGGGGTGTGACCGCGAACACGCAATTGGACAGTGGGAGATGGGTGGGAGGCAGGAGCTTCTGTGGGAAGCGGCAGGAATAGCGCCGTTTGTGACAGACGAGGAATGTGTTCAAGTTTAAGGGGAGGCCAAAATATTAGGGACACGTCTCTCTGCGACAAGGTGCTGCTGGGATGTAATCAGAGAAGAGAACCAACACATTGGAACATGATTCAAAGGTGAAAGGGGAAAAAAAAGAGAGTATTTATTCATTCATAGAAGTGTATTTCAGAATGCAGTGAATTTCTGACCACAGCCCCGGAACAGACCAGCAGAACAAGCCCACTATTATTTGGTGGTCTTATCTTTGAGGGGAGAGGGTTGAACGAGATTACATAACAAGCACATACAGGACATATAGGACGGAGGAGGAAATACCACTGGGACAGACACACAAAACACACCTAACTCATTCAAGTAGCAATGTGAAGACTGTGGAGAGCTTGTCCTCATTGACTTCACTAAACACATCACATCTGTCGTGATGTCAAATAGATAACTTCATGTCAATATTAAATATTCACTAATTCACAAATGGTTCTGAATGACCATGCAAACCTAAAAAAGGGATGTCCAGTTCTGTTTCTCCGAGTGCTATTTTTACAAACACACACACACAAACTGAAATGACTGTTCAATATACAAAACATAAACACACCAACAAGCCAAAATGTAATAAATCCATTTTATTTCAATGACAGTGAAGAGACCTGCAGATGATAGATGCTGCAACAGCGCCCTCCTGTGGGGAAAAACGAGTATAGTGCTAGCCAAAACAATCTCAGGAAAGGCAAAAAGATTTGACACCCAGAACTTTAATTGAAAACAGTTTAACAAAGTATCAAAGAAATAATCAAAAAGAGGACTTGTGTTTGTCTCGTTTTTGTCTTGAAGTACAAACCAACCATTCACAGATGGGAACCTTCAGTATGAAGTAAGAAAGTTGAAATTTCGGTTGGCTATACATTCAAAGGAGGATATTTTTACTGATTACCACATTAAAAAAAGGCATTTACATACTGGACATGGGGAACTGTCATTAGGGGCACAACTACACAGTACATTCAAGAACAAAAGATTACTGGTGAACTGGAATGCTGAGTGGTACGACTTTCAGGACCGACAAGCCAGACATGACATTGACTTTAGGTGAGGCACCTCGTCTGTACACACCCACGGATCAAATGAAATGACCTGAAGAAAAGGGGGAGACTAAAATTCTTGACTGGTTTAAAAAAACAAAAGCAACAAAAACACGAAAGACACACAGTCTTCTTGATGTCCACCATTAACGGCAAACCCAGTTCAACCGTTTTCTTCAACTCCTTTGTGCCTGACAGACATTCTTCTACTTTCTGTCAGTAGACCTGGAGCGACTGTGGGAAAGGAAACGAGAAGTTAATCTGAAGTGTGACTGGTTATGTACAGGAGGATTTATCAAAGACTATCTGTTACTCAGAGATCAGTACCTCCTTGATCGAGAGAATGATCTTGAGGGTTTGTGGTTCCTGTCCCGAGAGAGAGACCTTTCCCTCCTCCTGTCTCTGGAGAAAGACCTGCAGAAGGAAAATCAAAGTGAAAACACTTGAAAAGTCCAATGCAGCTTCACAAGATGACATCGCACGCTTGTTATGACCTTCATTTTTGTTTAGCTGTAATGATTTCAATCGACAGCTGCAGGACTACAGGAGTCAGAGGAGTGGGTTTAACAGAAGTACACAGATATCAGACAGCACTGCAAAACGTGATGCTATCACAGTTGGCGTGTAAAGAGTAAAAGCTGCCATACCTGCTTCGACTGCGGCTGAAGCTCCTCCTGCGCGGAGATCTACGCAGAGGAGAGGTGAGGACGTTAACAACAAGGACTGATGCGTCAATCACCCGTAGGGGTTTACACTAATTCATTTAGGCTGTGGGCCCCCTTCAACAACACCCCATGGACTATCTAACTCTTCGAAGCCCCTGGCGATGGACCATGTGCATAAAGATGGATACGTTTTAGAAATGACCTCTAACCTAAAACAACAAATCGTCCAATTTTTGGGGGGGTCAAAGGCAGTTGCTACAAATCAATTACACCAGGACTTGAGTGGTTGATGATGGTATGTAAATGTCACGCTTTTAGGCCTTTTTACTGAAAAACGGGCGAACTAAACCGCAACTTTGAATCATACTGAAGACTGAATCCTGAACTATAGCGTGGACATCACATCTGTATGAAACAGGTCCATTGCCCTCTAAAAAGGACAGCATGAGGAGATTACAGATCATTGTCCTGTCATAAATACTGACAAGTAAACCAAGCTACAATCGGCTTAAACCACCCATACAGCTCAAAAAGGAAAAATATTTCGATATTTTGTGAGGGGTTGAGAAGATGCTTGACTCATGTGATTTCATAATTCTACTCAGACCCCAAGACATACCAGATGGTAATCTACTACCGAAATCACTGGACACCAGAAGTTCCAGACATTTTGATGGTGGGCCATTCCCCTTTTGAAACAAAGAATTACAGCAATGGGCCAGGACAAAATAACACTATGAGTCAAATAATAAAAAAAGAACAACCTTTGAAAACCAGCTGTCTCTTCACTTTCAAAACTGTTATCAGCAGTGTACTGAATGAAGCAGGAAAACTTACTAGTTTTTTTGGTTTTCAACAAGCTAGATATGACGAAAGGGAGGCAGACTGTCGGCCGGGTATGTAGATTTGGCTGAATAGGACTGGCCAGATGCTGCAAGGTGAATAGGTGGCAGGCAGATGGGGGCTGGCTGTGGCTTTTTTCCTGCTTTAATTGGTTAGCCGAAGGCTGCTGCTGGTAGGTTGTAGACATTTGGAAACTTAATACGCTGATTGGTCGGGAATGTGAGGTGGGCCGCTGCCATTTGGGTTAAGGTTGAAGGAGGAGGAGGTTGAGAACGGCATGATGAGGAACCAATGGGCTGGTGCAACCTGACGACTGGCCATGCCTGGGTCATGTGACAGCACCAGCCAAGCTGATTGGGGCACGATGGTCAGCAGTCACATGATGCTGAAAGAAGACTAGTTGATTGACTCAGAGGGTGGTGAGAAGAGGCATGGTGGTGGCTCTGCAACGGGTTTCATTCTTATTAATATAGATGAAAATAAAAAGCATCCTCAAACAAAAGGAAAAAAATGCATCACATTTGGCACTTTCATCACCTCAAAATGTTTAACAAGTACAATTTTTAGAGACTCTCTAAGCTAGTTTGCCAATTCAAAGCATTTTAAATGTACAAACCTTTGAAAATGAACACATCAAAGGATGTATGGTTGCCTAAAACAGTCCTGCAAGTTAAGGTCTTAATGATAACCCCCACCCCATATGATCTTACAGTCATACTGTTTTGATTTGATACAAATATATAACTGTATGACTTAATAAAATGACAATGTCGTGAGGAAGATACTGTAGGCCTTAAACATAGCAAGAGTCACAAATGCATACTTAGAGCAAATGACTACACGCACTAGTCCCAGTCTGGATGAACAGCAAATATACTGTGTGAAAGCGAAGAAGTAATGAATTCAGAGCTAGATCAATAAATCTAACACTGGTCTCTGTAGCCATTGTCAAATAACATTTATGCAGGTCACCTTCGTCTGGCTGGTGGGCTACGTCTCCTGTAATCATCTCGGTCTCGAGGACGCCTGCTCCATGAGGGTGGAGCACCACGGGTGCGGCTACGCTTCTCACCGTTGGACAGTTCTACTCGCACTCTGCAACCACACATCGTCCTGAAGAGCAAGACAGGATATTTAGTTACCGCAGCCACCAACATCGATTCTGTAACGGTTCACAACCGTCACATGATAATTTCAGCTTTAATTTCTCTCCTACCTTCCATCAAGCTCTCGTACAGCATCAGTTGCATCTCTGGGGTCTTCAAATTCTACAAAAGCAAAGCCTGGGGGGTTCCTGGCTACCCAGACGCTGCGAAGTGGACCATAGTAACCGAACGCCCGTTCTAACTCTGTCTTGTTTCCGTTGTTTCCTAGATTTCCCACATAGACCTTGCAGTCAAGTGGACAGTCCCGGTGCATGACTGGATCTGGAAAATAAATTCATTTGGGTTTTATTATATAGAGCACACTTTAAGCAACAATCCGATATACAGTTGTAAGTACTATGTTTACGACCACAGACAGGTCCAAACTGAAACAGCCTTATTGATTGAAACACACGCTATGAAAAATCTGACCATAAAGATCGAATCGTGTATGACCAGCACATTCCTCCCGTCCTCCCCGAAAATAACTACACGGAGTCAATCTATATCATTCGCATACAAAGGAATTATGTTACAAATATGCAAAAAAAATAAGACACACTGGGATTTCGGCCTGGCTCATCGCGGCCTGCTAGCTTAGCTTAACAATAGAGCCGTTTCTCAGACGCTAACGTTAATGCCAAAAGCAGCTCGCATTGGCTGTTTAACTAATACCACTAATGTCAGGGATAATGTTAAATGCCCTTTAAATATAAAGTTCGGTAATGTAACATAATATTGGGTCGATTATTTGAGAGAAGAATGGCTAAGTGTGCGTTAACAACAGCTAAAATGGCTGTCGTCCTCCTGAGGCCTGTGCTGCAGTTACTGCTAACACAGCACGTACACCAACGAATACATGAAAAACAGATAGCCCTAGCTAGAATTAAACACAAGGTATGACACTGAATACTACTGATATAAGTGCCGCAAACGTTACCTTTTGGTGGAAATTAACAAGTGAAACTATCGGCGCCTTTCCGTGCGACTTGCTCTTGCTCCCTCGTCGATGGAAAATGGCGTGGCGGAAAACACGTTCGAGTCCAACCGGACAACGACTCTCGGGGGGCGGGGTAATTCGTCATTTGGAACACAGCGATCTTCCCCGTGAACTACTGCATATAACGACCTCCTGAACGATACCGACGTCAAAATACAATCATGAATATCTGACATTTAAATCAGTAAGTCACAAATTAAAGATTGTGCAACGGAAGATGTAACACATGAACTCAGTTCAAACTACGTACCTTCCCAAATATTACAGTATTTTCACTTTACAAACACATTACATTATTTCGTGTTCCTGAACGTCGACCAACAGCATTTGATACGTGTGGGTATTGCCAGGTGGTAAATGTAGGATAACAATATATAACGAAATATATTAACTGCAGTGGTGTATGTCATTCCTCGTCGACGGTTCGGAGCATGAGTCGAGTATTTCAGGACGAGTTTTGAAGTTTTGTACGGAGGTTTATGGAGAAGAGGACATCTTTTAAGTGGCCGATTAGGTATATCAGTGGTCCAACCATGCAGACTCGGACTGATTAAATTATCGTACAATTGTATTAATAATGAATATTATTACTAATAAGGGTATTTTGTATGTGTGTGTGTGTGTGTGTGGGGGGGGGGGGGGGGTCCTCGGCTCAGTGTACAAGTGTAGTGTCAACGCCCATGACTGTTATTTACAC
>JBBMJM010000008.1:2575998-2587954 GCA_037832705.1 Centriscus cristatus | reverse complement strand
CAACAGACTTACACTCAAATGATGCACAAAACACATCACATACTGACTTTACTTGCCTTTTCGCCGCCTCTTAGAGGCAGTGTGTTGCGCGATCATGTGTATCCTTCCCATCACTCCTTGATGTACCAGAAGACCTTAGTATGTCTTCACCATGACAACAGCAGCAATTACTGTCCATTACATCTCTCTATCAAACTGCATCACATTTAGTTATTTTTCCTGTGTCCAGGCATGTGTTTTGATGGGAGAACAGTCATTATGATCAATCATGTCTGTTGGAGGAATCTGACTGATTAGAAAACAAATGTCCCAATTTAATAGGTACACTTGGTAGCAACAACAAAACTATGGTATAAAGTAGCACCTCCCATCATGATTGATTTAAAATGTTTTTTTTCTAATTCTAAAATAATTGTTGCACAATGGCTTCACCAGTAATAATATTCTAATAGCAAGGGTGAGAAGTACAGTGTATGATTTTTGTTTTATAATGAAAAACGGATGAGATTTCCATGAAATGCAAATGTTATGTGTGTAATTGAGAGTAAGCTTAGACATGCAAATTAAAAACACCACATCTGTGTCTTTACCAGAGGAGCCTTACCCATAATAGTCCAGATTTCATTGTCCTCTGCAGACAGAGCAATGAGATGGACTGTATATGAAAAAGATCACCGTGGCAACCAGAGCCACCGTCTGAAAGAAGCTGGAATGGTGGAGGCTGAGGCCTGGGTCAATCAATGCCACATATTTCCAATACATCTTGATCCTGAAGAACATGTGCATGGCATTAGGACTACAATCTTTACTCAATGGAACAATGCGTCATAAATAAATAAACACCATGGGAATAAATGAGGATTAGATAAGAAGAATATTTTTCAGGAGTCATTGTCTGATGCACACATTGGATTTAAAACCCAAAGATTATTTGAAAGTCACGGATGCATGAATAAGAATAAAAACAAAAATGCACTCATATTTGGAACGAAACAGAACGGGTTGCGTTATTCGATCCATCAACAATTCTTCATGGAGAATTGACTTAATGCATCCATCTATTTAGGTCGGACTGTGCCACGTTTACCAGAATGAAAAAAGCCTGTTACCATCTCCTGCAGACCAACTAGGAAACCAAATACATTGCAGTACATTCTTGTTCATGTTTCATATGTTAACTGACAATATTATTGGTTGAGGCACCATGACTGCTTTGTCAAATGCCCAAATACTTCCTCTTGCGTCATAATGAGAACAGTTCCTTATTTGATAGATGAAGCTGAATGGCTGTAAGGACACTAGGACCCTGTGGAGACAACAGGCTTTGGTCTTGTTCCTCCTGCTCCATCTCTGCAGTCAGTGTGTGAGAGTGGAGGAAGAGAGAACAGACTGAGCTGGTACCTTTGCAGGCATTTGCATCGGTGTGGTGGCTTAGAGCTGTCGACATCCAGGGAGAGGATGCTCTGAGCGGAGGAAGGGATGGGTAAAGGTAAGCACCACAGCAGCATTCCTCACATGCTCAGTGACTGTGTTTCTCAGCTGAGGGAGCTGAACCAGGTTTTCACCCTCAGCAAAAGACGGGAAATATTCTAATCCTCAAGTATGATGCTCTGTCATATTCTCTCTTTAGCTTCTTCAACAGATGCTCCTTCATTCATGCCACCTTTTTAATCCTCCACATCTGGTGATTATATTCTGTTGACTGCTAATAACATCCACTTGTAAAATTAGATACATATAGTGTGGGCCACGCTCTATACATTGGTGTAATACATTATTGATTAATATATAAATGAGTGGGCGGTACGACCTGACTAAAACAGGCAGTTACACTGAACTGGGAGACCCCTATGTGGGATTTATACACACTGATCCCAATCATTCACTAGCAATGAGAGGAGGTTACCTCATGTTTCGCCTTGATTCCTCCGATGAACATCACTAACAGGTGATTGAACATCCTGGTATTTTGGTAAATGTTTATCAGATGACATTTATGGCAACAAGCAAGTGGATTCTCTCAAACCAGCACGTCCATTCACCAGCGGTCTCCTGTGTATGTAGACCCCAGAGCCCTAAGCAGAGCTAATATGCAGAGAGCCCCCGATATCTAAATGTATGCCCTGCGGTGTAGCAGGTGTAGACTGGAGAGGGGCTTTTGCTTTGAGGAGATAAACTTGAGTCCATGCATTGACAGGATGTGTGCTTGAAAAATATGTATCGCCCTGCAGCTTACTAGGAATTACATGATTGGGTCAATGTTAGAATGATAAGATTAGATGATCCAACATCAACAGGACATTTACTGGTGTTTTGGCTGCAATAATTCATTCATTAATTTATAACAAGTGATCAATCATTTCAGATTGTTGTCTTCAATAATCCACACACAGCTTAGACTGATGTTTGATGATTGAATTAGGAAGATGACCCTAACAGAGACTGTGAGAAGATATCTTCAGGTCCATGTGTATGATCTTGCTGCCTCTTTCTCTGTTGTTTTTCCAGGGTGACTGGAATCAAAACATTGAAGCTTCTGACTTAATTCTCAAGCCTCTGTTCCCTGGCTGTACTTCCTGGCAGTGAAGGATGGGTAATGGGCCAGTGACTGACTCTGCCTGCCTGCCTCATCCCACCCTTCAATGGAGCCAGCGTGGAACTCCTCCCACCCACCTCCACAGCTCATGTCCAACATGTCTACCTCCTCCCTGCCTGAAGGATGGGCTCTTTCCCAGTCACTAGCCCTCTTGGCAATGCTACTTATAGATTTGCTGGCTGTCCTGGGTAATGCTGCTGTCATGGTGGTCATCGCTAAGGCCCCACAGCTCCACAAGTTTGCCTTTGTCTTCCACCTTTGCCTGGTGGATCTGGTGGCAGCCCTGGTGCTGATGCCCCTGGGCATGCTCTCGAGCCGAGCCTTCTTCGGGGAGGCCCTGTGCCGGAGTTACCTATTCCTCAGTGTGTGCCTGGTCAGCGCTGCCATCCTTTCCATCTCGGTCATCAACGTGGAGCGATATTACTATATAATACACCCAATGCGCTACGAAGTGAAGATGACAGTTGGCCTCGTGACTTCCGTGCTGGTGGGGATATGGGTCAAAGCCTTGGCTATGTCTGCGCTGCCATTGCTCGCTTGGTTCCTGCAGGGTGGACGAAGTCATATTCTCGAGAGCGGTGGGGTTGGTGGCGCGGGTGGTGGGACTGTCCCATCTCCTCCAGCTCAGGGTCACAGACGCTGCTCATTACATTGGACTGGGGGAGGGTCAAACCGTTTGGCCTTCATGGTTCTCTTTACACTGGTTTATTTCCTCTGTCCACTATTGGTCATTCTTGTTGTGTACTGCAATATGTTCAAAGTGGCTCGGGTAGCAGCCATGCACCACGGGCCTCTGCCTACATGGATGGACACACCACGCCGCCAGCGGTCCGAATCACTTAGCAGCCGTTCCACTATGGTTACCAGTTCTGGGACAGGGACTGGAAGAGCAACTCCGCAGCGTCCCTTTGGAGGAGGAAAGGCTGCAGCAGTGTTGGTGGCAGTAGGAGGGCAGTTCCTTTGTTGCTGGCTGCCCTACTTTTCTTTCCATCTGTATTCCGCACTGGCTGCCAGCCCTCCAGCCACGCTGGCGTCTTTGGAGGAGGTGGTCACCTGGATTGGCTATTTCTGCTTCACCTCCAATCCCTTCTTTTACGGTTGTCTTAACAGGCAGATTCGGGAGGAGCTGCTCAAGCATTTACCTTGCCTGTTTCGTCGAGCAGGGGTTGAGGTGGAGGACAGACTCCCAAGCCGAGAAGGCTCCATAGAGGAGAATTTTCTTCAGTTTCTTCAAGGTACTGGCTGCAATTTGGATCCTCAAAACTCTCATAGCACCTCTAGTTCCAAGGGGGAGACCTGTTGCCCAGGGGCTCAGTCCCCTGAGCCAGCACAGCAAATACCCATGGACTTCCGCATCCCAGGACAAATTGCAGAAGAAACTTCAGAGTTCATTGAGTCCGAACCTGTGAAAAACAACCATATTTATACAGACAGTTGAGTTAATTATTCTAGTTTTGATCACACAAGTGTTAATGAGAAATTTAGCTCAATAAACACAACACAAAGAGAACTGTCATAAAAAGTCAGTTCAGTTCATATAATTATTTAAGATCATATCTTTAAGTCACTGCAATTTGCCTCAGTCATATTGGGTAAATGAGGATACAGCTGGGTTACAAATGCAGATGCATTTCAAACCTATTTGCAAACAGAGAGATTGCTGCTGGTATAAAACAAAAGGCTCTGTTACGCTTTCAGCACAACCGCTCAGCTCTGTACAGTAAATGTCTCAGTGAATTAATGCTGATACTTCTTGTTTACAGAAATCACCACAGCTGGATTTGATCCTAGATTCAGAGGTAACTGAATAGAGTCGGATCCTATCAGTATTACGCCTTCGGGGGACACTTGCTGATACACATTGGCTCTATGGCCATTAATGACTTTATTATTGTCTAGTGAGGTTCTGCTTTTGGAAGAATTGCCTTTGCTGTTCATAAATCAAAATGACTTGGTTCCACACGTCAACAGATTGTGTCTTACAGAACTGTTGATTAAGGGTTTGTAAATCATGTGGTAAACCAGATGCCAAACAGCAATAAAATGCACAAAATTATTCCCATTTGATGCGAACTTGATCGGTTTTAACGTCTCAGCACTGATCATAGCGGTTAAGATGTGCCTAATTATCAGATGAACCTCTGAATTGTCTCTTCTCTCTTGTCCAAACAAATGATTTCCTGAGAGCAAGCCAGATCTATTGTGAGTCAGTTTGGGATGTAGGCTGACTTAATAACTTATCTGAGGGGTTACTAAGTGTTGCAGTCTATTTTTTCGGTGTTCTTGGACATTGAGCTGACAAATTTGTACTCTCCGGATACATGACATTACATTCCAGGGTGAATTCTTTGCTTACATTGTTTGATGTACTGTGTTGTGTGTTATGTTTTATAAAACTCTGTGTGGGTTGTTTATTGTACCGCTCGTACTGCTCAACACAACCATATTTTGAGGAATGAAAAAAAGACAGTGTTTCTTTTTCAGAGAGCCTGATGTATTTTGAGCCATGTGTACTCACTGCCTTCTCTTCAAATGCTTTTCAGCTGTGGAGATTTATTGTTATTATTATTACCCCAAAACAAAAATATATGTTTTCTTTCTTTCCCTCCTTTAGCCTCTTCAGCGTTGATGCATCACCTCAGATGCAGGAACTATACGACATGTCAAAGAGAATTCTTTTGATGTAATAAGAACAAATCGCAAAAGAACAGAGGCTACATACTTTAAATATGTTTTTGGATTCAGAACAAGTCACATTTTACAGAACAGACGAGGACAAATGTTGTGTGGATTATTGAATTGTTGATGCAGGGTTTTTAAGACATTTGTTTTTGAGTTGTACTGCCAAAAAAAATTCTGCTTGATATGTTAATTATGCCCAATTATCCCAAACTGTGAACGATGTGGAGCGTTTGTTGGTGCTTAGGAGATACTTTTATATGATGTGATTATGATAAAGGAATGACACCCAATACAGCAATGACGATGCAAATGTGTTTAGCAATGATGTGGTAAAATCCTCAGTCAAAGATACTGTTGTAATAAAGAGTATCTATGTTTGTAAAACATTTCTGACATATTCTCATTGAGGTGAAACGTAAAGTGATAGATGATCTTTTAGACGTCTTTACACCTTCTACTCGACAGCTCAATGTGATGTGTGAATCAGTGTCGAAAGTGAATTCAGCTTCTATTCCCCTGCACACAAGAGGCAGCAGGATGCAGTTCAAACACGCTGACCTTAAGCTTAAAAGACCAAAGCGGTATTACCTTCATTAGAAAAGAACCATTTGATAAATAGATGTATAAAGGGCAGTCAAACAACCGCCATCTTCCTACATTGCTGGGATAGAAGCCACTGAAAAGACAAAGTTTCAGTATAAAGCTGTGACTGCTTCATGCTGCTATTCAGACAGAGGACACTGGTGCTCGGCAATCCTCACATCTGAACGATGGACCTCAGTCAAACCGCCCCCAGCTTCACCAGGCTCTGCCATCCCCATGGCAATTATTACCTAGTGACATTTCTCAGTGCTGTAGTGGGTGGTAGGAGGAGTCTGCCCTATAGGGAATCCAAACCCTTGTCTGTGACTTCTAAAAATATGTTGAAGGCTGAAACAGAGCTGACATTTGTTTGGCTTTGTTTTCTTTTGTTTTTTTGACATTTGTTTGCTCTATTTGGAATCATGTATTTGATGCATCGACTATGAAATAGAAAAAAAAATATGATCTGATATATATGATATATGCAGATATGTGCAACCACATTCAGAGTACATCACAATTTCATACTTGGGGCATATTTGTGAATACAATACTTTTGCTTTTGCTGATAATCCAGATGTATGTCCTCTAGAATTTAAATTATTTGGAATTATTAAATTATTTACAATTGTGTCTGTTTAGGCATAATGAATTACTGATATTTACTGTCCTTTGAGTTCAGTTCTCGAGCTGTGTGAAGGATCTAGTGACATCTAGTGGTCAAATGACAGACTGCAGCCTTTGTACACGCACCACTCAGTTAATGTGCCATTACATTCATCAGTGAGCGTACTCTAACCTGTAGACTTTAGTTTTTATCCACAGCTGTTTTCAGACTTTGCTAAAATTAGGAGAACCATATGTGTTCTCCTGCGTTATTACCAATGTGGCATTTGATGAATGTGGCTGTATCAAAAACAGTAGCCAGGGTTTGGTGACTAATGTAAGTGACCGTAGAACCCAAACAACAGACTCAAGCGGAGGTTGGTCATCCACGTCTCTGGCGACACTGAGGAGTGAGTGGTGGGTCATATGTCCAAACCTGAAAGACAACACAAGAAGAGTCAGTGAAGGAAAGAATCACAAATTACCACGTAGCTATCGAGGGCATATACCTTCAGATCCTACATATTAAAAGCTGTTCATCAGTCTGAATGTAAAGGCGTAGCTGAAGAGACACACGTGTCATCAGCGTCATATTGTGTGAGAACTGACTCACTCGGAGTCTATTTTGCTTTTTTTCATCTTTATTTTACTGACAGTGGTTCAAATGCAGTCCCCTATCTTGCGTCCGACATGAATGTACATTATGATAGATTCTGTTTCAGCAGGTCTGTATTTAAGTGTATTTAATTATTCACCTAACTGACATAAATAACTGTTTTGGTTCATCTATTTGAGATTGTTGTTTTCATACATTACTTGTGCACTAAATGTTAATTTGTTTGTTACCGTCAGTCACCGCACCCTCTGTCATCTCTTTCACCTGAAAGTGAATATGTGTGAGAAATCTTTTAAAACTGTGCTAATATGACAAAGTCCAAGTTGATGTGCAAAAGGTTGTTAAATATTTCCTAAATGACTGCTGAGGTGTAACATCAGTGCCTCGCAATATGACAACATTCAACTTTATGCTGAGTGAACAATCCAGAGCGCTGTTTACACTAATTCGTGGTTAACAGGTAACTTTCCAGGTTCTTTTTTGTAATCGGAACTTTCAAAGGTTCTCCGGCTGACGTTCCACTGACAGTGAAGATACCACAGTCCTATCTGGGTTCTAGTTCTGCATAAAACGTCGGTTCTAACCAAGCTCCCAGCTTGTCCTCAGCCATGTCTGATGGTAAGTCAAGCTGGTTTGTAGAAAATGCACTAATAAGATGCCGTGCTACAGATTTTGGAGAATGTTCTGTTTGAATGATAGAATTCTGTGCGCTGACTCCCCCTTTTTCCTGTTGCGTTGACTTCCTGGTAAAATGGTCGCAAATCATGAAAGACACAAGATTCATTGCAAAGGGTCTTTTAAATGTCCTTTTAGATGTGTAAACCCAATTATAGAATCTGATTACAGTGTCGGAGTTATGAAACAAATGAGTAATGAACCCACTTCTCCCTCCCGGTCATGTGACGAGTGGAGCGACTCTTACAACATAGATCTCTTTTGGGAAAATGTAAAATAATCAGTAGTTTGTTCTGTTCATATGTAAGTTTTACATGATGCTTTCTTAAGTTGGTTTCAGTTCAACATTCCGTTCCTATGATCTATGAAACGATTATACGTGGAGAGAGAGAGAGCATTGTGTTTGTGACAGGCGTCTGCCAACAAACGGCTGGATTTCATGAGCTTTGCTCTGAAGGTCTGAAAAAAAAAATCTAACGCAGCGGTTGGTGAGATACATCGTGATCTAATTCTTTTGGCAAAAGGCTGTGCAGACAGAAGGTCTTCAACAGAAAGTGGCAAAAAGAAACCCAAACAGGAAACCAGAGCTGTCTTCCGTTCCAAGGTAAGCCACAGTAGAGATTGTGAGTCATTTGGTTTAAACTTCATGTGTGATGCAATCATGCATCACATTTTCTGTCAAGAGAAAAAGTAGCGACGAGCAGTTTTTCAGTTTTTGCAGCAGCTGCAACAGATGGTGAGTGTGAAAAACTGGGTCAGATTTCTGGAGAGGGTACTTAACGCCTCTTGTTTTCTCTTAATCTTGGAAACGCAGACTTTTCCCTTCTTGTCAGCTGCAGATCAGAGGTCATGATTGTCAAGGAACTTGAAGGAAGGTCTGCTAAGTTTCATTCTTTACTCTGACGCAACAAAATAATATCAATAATCTACTTCAACCTCCAGCTGAGTTTTACAGGAATGAAATTGCACAGAGTTATGAATCAATATTGCAAAGTTCATGTGACTGATGTGCAGCCAGTTCATGTTTATACCAATATGATGAATGTTGTTAGTTTTAGAAGTGTTAGCCAGTGGTTTGCGGTTGTATTTCTAACATCGCCATCAATACATAATAGACACTATCTACGCATTATCTGGGTGTCTTAATGGGAGTTTTAGAACTCCACCTTAAGCCGAGCTAACGCGTTTACATGCATTCAGTTGTCCAGTCATAGCTCGATTAAGGCAATAATTCGGTTTTCTCAAGTGCCATGTAAACGTACTCTGTGGTCAACAAACTCAGCAGCTTTAGACGTGTAGCTGCAAGAACATTTCCTGCCAGTAGAGGGGGACATTCACAGTTCTATGTTTACTGTTTCACAGTTTCAGTCTGTGGTACTTCAGGGGGATTAATACGATGCGTTTTTATGTGTTGACATGAAGAATCATGAAGAATCAAATCTGTTTTCCCTGCAAGTGCATTTTAACTATTGAACCAACCCCAATAACAGGAAGTACGGAAGTGTTTTTACATGATCGATAAACTATAATCAGCTGATTGTTTTATGCTGCATAGACAGGTTTGGGTTTGCGTGCATCGAAAACACGATTAAAACATAATTCGTTATCAGTGTCACTTCTCTTCTTAAGTGGCAAATTCCCCCAAATTTTCCATCATTTGAACTGAAGGATAATTCATGATTGTAAATCATCACAGGAACAATGAGAGTGAAACCTTTGCTTGGTAGTCATGGGTTGGATACTGTCACTGACCTTGCTGGCCATTGGTTGACACTATTTATAATAGTTCATGTCAGGGGGGGTCTGGGCTTTGTTCAGACTGTCTCTGTCCCTGTCTCCTCACAGAACTTTCCAGCAAAATAGACAGTGGCAGTTCATTCATCAGCTGACACACTAGGCTGGTCCCTTTACTTGCCCACACTCACCGTGCCATTGATGTGGATCCTTGAAATCCCGTTCTCAGATTCGGTGTATTTGATTTCTATTTTTAGACGAGTGGAAAAACTTTTGTCCTTCACTCACCTTGGTTCCCGGCTGGGTGGTTGTGTTCATTCTCCCAGCGGACTGGCTGTCATGCTGGCTAAACTCTTTGATCTGCGATGCCCTGCTCGGTTTTCTCCTGCATTTCCTACACGAAGCTAATTCCTCGGTTGCTAGGGCAACAAAGGAGGATGGCTATCAGCAGGAGCTGGGGACGCCTTGGGCTGACTTTGCTACACAGCCTTTCTCCTCCTGACCTGCTGCTCGCTGGGAGGAGGAGCCAACCCTCCGATGGCCCTTCTCCCTGCACACTTTGGGTTCTGTCTCACCGCCGCCCGAGTGAGAGACGGAGCTCCAGCGCTCGAGCAAGTGCTCCTCTCTCCCTCTGCTGGCCACTGCGCGGGGCTGACTCACTTCACTCCGCTGATAGCAGGAGCAAACACGGCAAGATGTCAGCCCCTACCTCTTCCTCCTCGTCCTCCTCCTCCGCCGCCGCCTTCTACTCCACCAACAATGGACAAGGGAAAAAAACTAAATCCCCATTCCGCAAGAGAGGGAGTCTGCAGAGCGCCACCACCCCCGGTGAGTGAGGGTGAGCAGGGGTCCCGTGTGGGGAGTGAATAAACTGCCAGCTGTTGTGTAAGTGGACCGGCAGAAATGGACCCAGATGCATTCTGCAGTACTGCTCAGGCGGTGGAAGTGAAATTGCAGGGGTGGGGGCTGCTGGAATACTAGTTTGGAATGGTGTTTTACAATAAAAAGTCTTGCCGCCCCCCGCCCCTGCAGCGTTGACTGTTTATCTTAGGTGACCAAAGGCAGTGGAGTGTCCTTATCGCCTCGGTGGAGTCGTGGGCTCCTTTCGTTTTGCAAACTCACTCTCAGCTGTTCAGGTGAAGGAAAAACAACAACAATTGTATTAATGATGGAAAAAGTGAACTAGTACTTTTTTTTTATTGCTGTTGATGCAGCTGCAAGACCATTTCTGTCTTCTGTCAGCACCCCTATGTGATAACTATGATGAGTTCCAACCTACACCCACCACAGCTGTAGTATTTACTTTATTTATTGCTGTCCTGCTGCACTAATTCACAATGTATGTTTTCCGTGAAGGTTTTTATCCTAAGTTTTGGTAATTTGTATTTTATACTATGCACTGGACTGGAGCAGCACTCAAAATCTTGTACTTCTTCTTGTTGATTGCACCAGTGACCAGGTTGATCACCAGGTTGACAGGCCAGTTAATTGCAGCAGATCATGCTGAATTTGCTGAAAAGTCTATGTGAGTAGAAAACAGATAACATCTCTCTCTGAAGCCTTTACCGTTTCATATTAATTTAATATATATATTCTTCCTGATTCATAGAACAAATCTAAATATCTGGCAGTTTTCATTCCATGGGTCTGAGGCCATTCTTCACATTGACATACACTATACTGCATTTGCTGAGGAAGTCTGCTTTTGCTGCAGTAATAAATAAGTTAGAGGGTTCTCCATCCACGCAGCCATTTATGTCCTTTCAATCAGCCGCTTGGCTGAACCCTCTGCACTCCAGGTCTGTGGTAAGAGCCACATGTGGGCTATCACTGAGATCCCCCTGGTCTGATTGCATCCTCTGTGCACCTAATTTAACCAAAGATAGATCGTCCACTGCTGCGTCTAGCGACAGTCAGCATTTATTTGTCACACCTCATTACGATGTAAAAAGTACCTCAGGTTCACAGCGCCCGTCCTTAGTAATCCTCCCCAGTAATCCCAAAGCGAATTCCTCTTTCTCAGCACTAGCACACGTCTGAGCGTTGGTGTTGGTTTGCTGGTGGAAACGTTAACCATCTAGTCAGTTTTTACATCTGCAGAAATCCCTCTGCCTGCAGGCTCTTCTCTCCCCCCAGACCACCATTGCGTCACATGAAGCAGAATGTGTAATGCACCAGCCTCGCAGCTGAAGCGACGTGACATGAGCTAGAGAGGATATTGAGGTGTATGTCGGAGAGCTGGAGGGAATCCCTCTCCCCAGCATGAATCTGTACATTTAGCAGTTGCAGCACGTTTTCTTTATAGTATCTTTCCGACTTACTGTCGTCGATACAGCACTGGGACCCCTGCTTCTTCTCTGTCCTCTTTGACATGTACACCTTGCATGAAATGATACATTTCAGTCACGTCACCGACACTTTTTATTACATACTGCCTGTTCATTGTCAATACTTCTGGATTGTTG
>JBBMJM010000008.1:2531987-2544238 GCA_037832705.1 Centriscus cristatus | reverse complement strand
GCTCTTATTCAACAATGCAAAAGCATATTATAAGGTAAAAAAACAAAACACCTTTTTTTAAAATGCAGCATGAACTTCTGAAAAGAAGATGAACCATTAAATTGTCGCCTATCTCGTTTTTAGTCTGACAGTCCAGAGTACAAAGCAGCATGTAAACTGTGGGACCTTTACCAGCGAACCAAGAATGAATTTATTCAGCGAGGTGAATATGAAGAGGATGATGAGGATGTGTATGACATGCAAGACAACCCTGGAGGCTCCACTGAGGATGAGGTGATATTTTCATACACTACTGATAAAAGTGTGATCAGTCCATAACTATCCTTTAGCTGGAACCAACCCTAACCCTAACCCACACCACACGGAAGGACGGCTTGTAATTTGCACATGTATGCTGCATTTCCTAGTGCAAACTATGATTTCTTTCATGGCAGAGTGCACCTCCGTGCCTGAGAGAGGTCCTGGAACAGCTCCTCGATGCTGTTGTGACATACACGGAGCCCGGCGGCCGTCTGGTCAGCGAGTTGTTTCAGAGGCTGCCGTCCAAAGTGGTAGGAGCAACTGTGAATGTTAGTCTGGTCAATAAATGACCTCACTAATCGGCTTTTTCCTCCTTTTTTTCAGCAATATCCAGATTATTATGCCATCATTAAGGAGCCAATTGATCTGAAAATCATCGCTCAAAAGATTCAGGTATGACAAGGATTTTTATTTTTTTTTTAATCTTATTTACACTTGTCCAATAACTGACTTTGGTTTCAGATGGGCCATTACAGGACCGCCACCGCCATGGCCAAAGACGTAGATTTGCTGGTGAAAAATGCCAAAACGTACAATGAGCCTGGATCGCAGGTGTTTAAGGTGCGTGTGTTCATCACAATATGATGCATAGAATTTATGAAATATGAAAACACAAACACACACTCATGTGTTCCAGGATGCGAACACCATTAAAAAGATTTTTGCACAAAAGAAGGCGGAGATGGAACATGGAGAACCAATGAAGAGCAGTATGCGCATCAGGTACAAAGCAGACCAGACTGGGAGTGACGTGAATCAAAAAAATGTTCACTTTTGAACTGTCTGTTATGTTTTTTTTTCACCTGTCTCTGACAGAAATCGAAGGTCGGCGCAGGGAGATCGTCTGTCAGCGATCACCATGGCTCTCCAGTATGAAAGCGATGAGGAAGGCATCCTCTCTGGTATTTACTAATGCCTGAGACTAAAAGTGGCCATCGACGTAGAAGTAACTTGTGCAGTGACTCTCGTTTGTTGCTCGTCTACCCCTGCACCACCCAGGATCCGTCCACTATGATGAAGGGGAGTCCGAAGCAGAGAGCATGACCTCGAACATAGACATGAGCAACCCCATCTTCCAGCTGTATGAAGCCGTGCGAGGTGCCAGGAACAACCAGGGCCAGTTGATCTCTGAGCCTTTCCTTCAGCTGCCCTCCAGGAAGGACCACCCCAACTACTACCAGCAGATCAGCCAGCCCATCTGCCTCCAGCAGATCAAGTACAACAAAGACAGCTCACCAAACATTGTTTGGATCATTCCTGTAAACTCAAACCTCCTCAGTAAAAAAAAATGTGTTTTTATTTTGAGCAATTGTGCACTAATTTAAATGTTCGTTCTATCAAAGCCTTGTATCAAGAAAGGACAATTGAATTCTATATTTCTAACAAGAGTTACTGGTCATTGGTCGTTTTCAGTCTATTATACATGCACAGGAACAGCACAGTGCAGCACTTTGGTGTACACCTTCCTCCCCCAAATGTGAAAGCTCATCATCCTCCACAGGAGCAAGATGAAGAACAATGAATATGAGAGTGTTGAGCAGATGGACTCTGACCTGACCCTGATGTTTGACAATGCCAAACGTTACAATGTTCCTCACTCCTCCATCTACAAGCGAGCACTCAAACTCCAACACATTCAGCAGGTACACATCTGTTGCCTGATTGAGAAATATTTAAAAAGGCTGTGTGGTATTTATGAGAACCAGTCTGTTGAGGTGTGTGTTACCTGTCTCCTGTCCAGACGAAGAGGAGAGAGCTCTTACAGAGAGAGGATGATGATGGAGACAGCATGCTGTCCTGTGCCACGTCTGATACGAGTAGCACAAAGAGAAAAAGGTGAACGTTGTCACAGTTTATCGTCCTGTCCTGTCTCCACCGACCTTTCACCGTGTGAGTGTGTGTGATGACTCCATGTGCACTTCCTCACCAGTCACAAGAAGAACACAAAGAAAAACCGTATGAAAACATTGTTTGCTGCTGTGACTGAGGCGCGTGAAGCTGTAACTGGGCGGCGCCTTTGTGACCTCTTCATGGTAAAACCTTCCAAAAAGGACTACCCAGACTACTACAAGGTCATCCTGGAACCCATGGACCTGAGGACAGTCGAGCACAGCATCCGCTCCGAGAAGTACATGACTGAAGATGCAATGGTGGAAGACATGAAGCTGATGTTCCGCAACGCGCGACACTACAACGAAGAAGGCTCTCAGGTGAGTCCGTCAGTCTGACACTGGAACCAGGAACTCTTCATGATGGGGCTGGTTGTTTTTCAGGTCTACAACGATGCTGATATTCTGGAGAAAATTATGAATGACAGACGCAAGGATCTCGGCCCGGTGACCGACGACGATGACGTGACGTCCTCAAAGTTGAAAATAAGTAGGTGACTTCACACGACAGTCAGAGCGAGGTGGAAACGCTGTCTGTGATTAACAAGCACCACTTTCTGTCATTGCAGGAAAAAACAGCATTACCCTGAAGAAGTCCAAGTATCTCACACCATTACAACAAAAGCTGAACGAACTTTATGAGTCTGTCAAGAACTTTACAGATAAACGAGGCCGCCGCCTCAGCACTATTTTCCTGCGGCTGCCGTCCCGCGCGGAGCTTCCTGATTACTACATCGCCATCAAGAAACCAGTTGACATGGAGAAGATCAAGAGCCACATGTTGGCCAATAAATACCAGGATGTGGATGCGCTGGTGGAGGACCTGGTGCTCATGTTCAACAACGCCTGTACGTACAACGAACCGGAGTCGCTGATTTACCGCGACGCTTTAGTCCTACACCGGGTGCTGTTGGAGACCAGACACGACCTGGAGGGAGGAGACGACGCCTATGTGCCCGACGTTCCTCGCCTCATCCAGGAACTCATCCGCAGTCTCTTTGTTTCGGTGCTCGGACACCAAGACGACGAGGGCCGTTGCTACAGCGATTCTCTTGCAGAGATCCCTGCCCTAGATCCTGAAAACCCAGAGAAGCCACCACTTAATTTTGAGATCATCAGGTCGAATGTAGATCGAGGGTGGTATAAGAGGCTGGATGTGTTTCAGGACCACATGTTTGAATTCCTGGAGAAGGCCAGGCATATGAACAGGTGAGAAACTTTTCAACATCCAGTTCAGTCATCAGATCATTTATTCCGACGTTTGTTTTCAGGGATTGCCTCGTTCAAGGAAGCCAGATTTATCATGTCACTGATTGCACATATCCACAGGACAGACTCAGAGATCTTTGAAGACGCTGTGGAGCTGCAACAGTTCTTCATCCGGATCAGAGATGAACTGTGCAAGAATGGAGAAATCCTGATGTCTCCTGCTCTGAGCTATTCTGCCAAACATCTGCATAGCGATGTGGAAAAGGAGAAGAAGGAGAAGCTTCCCAAGGAATTTGAGGAGGACAAAATCAAGAGGGAAGAAGAGAAAAGGGGTATTCTGCTTTAAATCCATCCGTCAATCCTGCATGTAAACGTCATGACCAGTCAGGCTGTTGTGCATATTTTAGCTCTTCTCAGTGACCCTGCTATGAATTTCCAGAAGCTGAGAAGACCGAGGATTCAGTGGGAGGCTCGTGGCAGTCCAGCCAGCAGCGCACGTACAGTCAGGACTGCAGCTTCAAGGACAGTTTGTACCGCGTCGGAGACTATGTGTACGTGGAGCCTGCAGAGACAAACCTCCAGCCCCACATCATCTATATTGAACGGCTGTGGCAGGACAACACCGGTGAGTTCCTCCGCAGTCACACAGTGACTTCTGTCAGGAAAGTGGAGCTCACGTGTTTGTTTCCTACACCTTCAATCAATGCAGGGGAAAAGTGGCTGTATGGCTGTTGGTTCTACAGGCCAAATGAAACGTTTCATCTCGCCACACGCAAGTTTTTGGAGAAGGAAGTTTTTAAGAGTGACTATTACAACAAAGCTCCTCTCAGCAAGATTTTAGGCAAATGCGTGGTCATGTTTGTGAAGGTAAATGTTGTCTTCTCCTATGAGTTTGGCTGTTTTGAATTTATATGTAGTGAACAAAAGGCTGTGGCATTTCAGGAGTACTTCAAACTCTACCCGGAAGGCTTCAGGGCAGAGGATGTCTACGTTTGTGAGTCGCGGTATTCTGCCAAGTCCAAATCCTTCAAGAAGATCAAGATGTGGGCCATGCCCCTGAGCTCGGTTCGGTTTGTTCCCAGAGACATGCCCCTGCCTGTCGTGCGAGTGGCATCTATCTTTGCCTCAAAACAAGAAGAGAAACCTGCAGAAATTGCGTATGAAAGCAAATTGTTGGATGGTATTATAGACAAGGTAAGGTCCTGTTTATTTCAGCTCATTCTCTGTTTGTCAGAGAATAAATTATTCTCTATTAGGTTTTATTTCTAAAATAAAAAATTAACAGGGCGTCTCAAAACCCATTTGTATGTGCAGGAGAGGGAGGATGTGCCAATGGATATGACCAATGGGGAACCCGGGTGTCATTATTACGAGCAGCTCTGCTACAACAGTCTGTGGCTCAAAGTGGGAGACTGCGTCTACATTGGGTCTCATGGATTAGTGCGCCACCGAGTGGGCAGGTGGAGTAAAGTTATTCATGGGGTTCACTTCCACAGTTTGAATCTTTTAAATGTTTTATGTTAAAAGAACAACACATGTGGTATAAAAAAAAAATGCGCGTCTGTAAACATACAGAGATTTGTCAGTCTCTAACATGCAGCTTTAACTTAAAAAAAAAAAAAATAAACAGGATTGAGAAAATGTGGATGCGGGATGGAGCAGGTTACTTTTTTGGTCCCATCTTCATTCACCCGGAGGAAACGGAGCATGAGCCAACTAAGATGTTTTACAAGAGAGAAGTGTTCCTTAGCAACTTGGAGGAGACTTGTCCCATGACCTGCATTCTAGGTACCATCACAAGGCATCTTTAATAAACATGAGAAAGTTTCATTGAAATATTGATTTATTTGTCTCACGTTTCTTGAATGTTTCAATTCAGTCTGTTTTCTTGTGTCACAGGAAAGTGTGTGGTGTCCTCCTTCAAGGACTATCTGTCCTGCAGGCCGACTGAAGTGCCTGAAGAGAACGTTCTGATCTGTGAGAGTCGATATATTGAAAGTGAGAAGCAAATGAAGAAGTTCAAGGGCCTGAAGCGCTTTTCACTGTCTGGGAAAGTGGTGGAGGATGAAATCTACTATTTCAGGTGCGAAACCTTCCATTGCATGCATATTTTTCATCGTTACACATTCTATGAATGAATGTTTTTCTGACTGTATTTTACAGGAAGCTCATAGTTCCCCAGAAAGAGCAGTCTCCTCTGCTGGACAGAAAAATTGAGGAATTAGAGGCAAAGTTTGCCGATATGACAGACGAGGAGCTGGAGGATCTTGGGGATGATGATGGCGAACTGGGCGATCATTCACTTCCTCAGATGCAATCTTCCATGTGTGGTGATATGGATATCATGCCTTATGCCCCTGCTCAGGTCAGGGTGGCCGTATTTGAAGACACATGTCGGATGTCACCTCAAACAAAAAGGCTGTCTCTTCAGAGCTGGTCAGATTTCTCTTACAGGTTCTGCTGTGTGTGTGTGTGTTTGCAGTCCACACCAAAATCCATGAAGGGTCTTTCGAAGAAGGAGGGCTCAAAGCGGAAGATCAACATGAGTGGCTACATCCTGTTCAGCAGCGAGATGCGGGCGGTCATCAAAGCTCAGCACCCGGACTTCTCCTTTGGAGAGCTGAGCCGCCTTGTTGGCACCGAGTGGAGGAACTTGGAGGGTTCCAGGAAGGCCGAGTATGAAGGTGAACACTACCGTTCATAAGGATCTTAGTGATGCAGATGTGCTGCCAAAATGGTACAACTGGTAAAATGATATATTTGTTTTATTATACTTTGCAGAACGAGCAGCTAAAGTGGCTGAGCAGCAGGAGCGTGAGAGGGCCCAGCATCAGACGTCCCCTAGAGCAGGTACCCCTGTAGGGGCACTGATGGGAGTGGTGCCTCCCCCAACCCCCATGGGGATGCTAAATCCCAGCATGACGCCTGTGTCAGGTAACCCCTCATGGATGCAGATGGATCCCTGGTGGTTCCCTAGGGGGCTGGAATAAGAAGCTCAACTGCTAGAATGACCCCCATTGACATTTTACTTCTCCCATCCATATCCATGTCTGTAATGTTGCAGATCTGAAATATTTCCACAATTTAGACCGTTACATATTCTGCATTTTGTTTTGGATTTGAAAGCTGGAATGTTGGGCCTGCACGATATGAGGGAAATCTGCAACCAGCACGCGACTCTAAAAACAACCCGATCATCATAGACCCAAAACGCTTCATGGCTTATTTCCACTTTTTTTTTGTGCATGTTTTAAACTTTGAACATGAAAAATGTAATGTTCAATGTTTCCAATATTCACAAGTTAATTGTGGGAAAGGATTTCCCCATATTTATCACCATAATGAAAATATGGTGAAAATGTTTATGAAAATATTTAATGCGCAGCACTAACGAAAACAAAACACTGAAAATCGCAAACCTGCATGTACACCCAGTGTTTCTCACTGTGCATTTTCTCATACCGCGTTGTGTGTCACTTATTTTCATTTGTTGCTGTTTGTAATTATCACGGGCCAGTTGCACTAACACAGCCGACATCTGGCTGGAACTTGTATTCAAAGTCCAACCGGTATCAGCTGTCCTCTCACAAAAAAACAAACACAACTGCCCAGACAGGAGCTGCCATGAGGTCACAACACTACTCTTACCAACTTGGAACTGATGGAGTCTGTTCAAAAGATGCCAAATAACAACCCCACTAAGCATTTGCAAAAAGGCCAGTTCAAGCCCAGTTAGTGCAACACTCCCTGGTGGTTACATGAATGCAGTTAACACATCATTGCATGCGTGTAAAAGTAGATGCATGTTGTACTGACTGACGCATGTTGCTGTTTTGTCTTACTACCTGTCCTTCCCAAGAAGGTATAATGGGTGCATATAGGCCAGCTATGATGCCCCTGCAGAGCCATGTTCAAGTCATGGTTAGTATGACTGGCAAACTACCACATGACATGGGGGTGCCTGACTTTCCCCAACATCCCCTGCCCGTTATGCCTGGGTTCCCTGGAATGATGTACTTTGGTAAGAGTGCTGTCATAGCCTCCCCACCTGCCACGCAGTTGCTTCCAGTCTACCAGTCTGACTTGCTGGAGGGGCTACCTGTACCAATAGGCCTTGGTAGAGTGAAACTGCAGCTCTTACTACTCTTGAAGCACATAAAAAAGGATAATCTCCTCCAAGGAATTATAGTAGAAATGTATCGTTCATCTGATGATGACCAGCATTCCTGAAAGTTCTAATGTAAAAGTTTTAGCAGTGGGTTTTAATTTAGATTTGTTTTATTTAAAGAAATATGAATATCTCCACAGGCGTGAATGGTTTGGGAGGTGGAGCAGGAACAGGAAATATTCATGGATCCCAGGTAATCTGTTCAGCTCTCATACAAAGAAACACAATTTCATTTTCATTATCACCTATCTCTGAATTTTGATTTTGCTTCCCAAGTTTTTCTGTTTGACGTTCATGTTCATTCGAGTATTTTCATTTGCAGTTCATTCAGCTACAGCTCCCACCACATCATCAGTCCTTGACCACTGACAGTCATTAATACACATGCTGCTGTCCTGATTCCTATTTGTGCTTTGTGAACTGGATTGATTGAAGCAACTGATTGAATCGAAGCGTATGCCTTACTAACATTTTCAAACAGACTCGAGATCAGTATTTGTAGAAACTTCTATTTACTGAGAAGATAATGATGAGTCCTTGTTTTATTATACTGTTCAAGATGGGCTTGATGGGCTCAGGGCAGCAGGCTCCCCCTCCGTACCCAGGACAAGGCCAGATAGGTCAACCTGCGCTCCAGCAGCCCTCCACCCCGTTGTTTGTATCGCCTCCAGCTAAGTCCCAGAGGCTGCTCCACTCCGAGGCATACCTCAGATATATCGAGGGTCTTAATACAGAATCAACTACCATTAGCAAGTGGGACCAAGCACTTTCAGGTCAGTTTTCAGTTTTTACTGGCACGTTTGGTCACAAATCAGAACAATAAAATAATCAAGTTTTGATCTATGAGTGCTTTAGGCTTACGTGAGTAACATGTTATTCATGTTTCTCATTAAAAGGTAGATGAATACTTGTATTAATCTCCAAGAGATAATGTAATTCCACTAGAATTCTCAGGAGCAGAAATACTCCAGTTATCTCCGGAGCGATGTTTGGTTTATTCAATTTATATTTTTTTAATGTTGCATTTTCAGTTCAGAAACAAGATGTGCGTTTGACAAAAGAGCAAGAAAGCCGACTGCCATCCCATTGGCTGAAGAGTAAAGGTGCCCACAAGACAATGGCTGATGCACTCTGGCGACTGCGTGATCTGATGCTGCGAGACACCCTAAACATCCGTCAAATGCACCACCTGTAACATGCTTATGTTACCTGTTTTAATATGAGCCTCTGTTTCCGGACCTGTGAGACAGGAAAGGAGTTATGCTCACTAAAAGTGATCAATTTCTGTTATTAAATACATGGAAATGCTTGTATTACATGTGCTGCTTACTGTGTTGGCGCTGTTTTTCATTTAATGTTTCAGATATACTGTGCTCAATGCCTTCATGTTCCGACTGTCATTCTGTTATGAATGCCTTTATGCTTTCACGATTAACATGTGAAGAGTTGAATCGGTCTGTGTTGAGTAAGTAAGAGCCATTGTATCTTGATGTTTGAGATTCTTCATTTGACCTGTATTAAAAAAGCTTGACACCTCCTTCGTGTTATTACTAACACATTTAGTGGAACAAACATACCATAAGGAAAGCAGAAACGACATTAGTATATTTCTTAATCGTTCACATTGTGGAAATAATGAATAACAAATAGTAATTGTTGACTAAGGTCTGTTTATGCTTGTTTATACTTTTACGCAGTGACCCAACGACTCCCAGGTGACAACATTGGAGGGGGGCTCTTAGTATGAGTTTTTATGTACATAAGAGAAACGGTATTGCATGAAGTAAAGTAATTCAACAGAAAAAAAGTGAACATGAGTGGGGAGGTTCTAAAAAACAGGTTTGTGAATGACAAACTTTGCAATCCAAAGGAAATTGGTTAAAAACTAAGAAAGGGGAGATTTATTTCTGCCAAAATGGCTTCGTTATATCTAGTTGATCTCTACTTGACCTACTTGACCTATTGGATGTCTTATTATTATTGTTGTTATTATTATTATTATTATTATTATTATTATTATTATTATTATTATTATTATTATTACTATTAGTAGTAGTAGTAGTAGTAGTAGTTGGATTAGTATTATTAGTTTTCGATCAAATGTTTAATTTATTTTTTATTGTGAAGTGGGATCTTTTAAATGGGAATTCTACTTGTGCTTTTTTTGGCTACTGCGCATGTGTGGAAGTGTGGTGTCGGAGGACAGCACTATGGGACAGCGTTTGTCTGACATGCGCATGCGCAGTACAGTGACCGCGCAGTTCCTTTTACTCCAGACGTTTGAAAGCCGACAGTGCACGGCGGGCACGACTGTGAGGTGTAGCAGTATCCATCATCCCACCCTGACTTAAATCTCTGTCACGGTAAGGCCGTTAATGACTTCTGAGTCCAGTTAAATGATAAGATCCAGGCAGTCTCACAGTCAATAAGGGCATTTTGTTCAGGAATGAGCCAACTATTACTGACACAAAACAAATTAGCAAGTTAGCGCTAAAATTAGCAGACGGACTTGGACCGCTGCTAGAAGAAGTCATTCGCAGCCTGAGTTGTTTTCCCCTGCCGCCTTAGATCGCATATTATGTTTGAACGGGTCAGCCTGTCCTTTCCCCCTAAATATCCAGCTAGGCCATCTACTTAGATTTCAGCCTACAGGACACAAGTCTGCCATCAGGCAGCTAGCTCAGACATGAAGCTAAAACTGATCTGGAGTCAGCGGGACTAACTGAGCATAACGTTAGCCACATTAGCTGCTAGCAAGCGACCGGCAACGGCAGACTGCATAAATGACTTAAAACTAGCTTAATCCTAAGGTGTAAGTGCAAGATGTGAAGAAAGTGTGCATCGCATTGTTAGCTGATGAAGCTAATCTTCTCGAAAATATTTTGACAATTTACCTAACAGACTAGGTTATTTAAAAATCTCTAATCCGATAATTCACACACTTAATATATTGCTAATGTGTAGAACGTTCATCTCTATTCCGGCATTCGTTCACATAGTATGTGCGCCTATGTGTGGTTTATAAAAATTAACTATATATCATTTGCTTTTCATTCCATTCATTCTCTCACCCTCATCCTTTCTAAGAGCATGGAACTGAATGATGCTAACCTACAAACCCTCACCGAGTTCCTCAGGAAAACACTGGACCCAGACCCAACTGTCAGACGTCCAGGTACATTTCTAATCTGTTACAATTGATATGAGAAGAATGTTATTCTTTTCAGCCTGCTAGTATGGAGTTCACATTTGATTCAGAGTAATGTGTTTGTTTTTCTCTCTTAGCTGAAAAGTTTCTTGAGTCTGTTGAGGGGAACCAAAACTATCCCATTTTACTCCTCACTTTGCTGGAGAAGTCACAAGATAATGTGATTCGTGTCTGTGCTGCAGTCACCTTCAAAAATTACATCAAAAGAAACTGGCGCATTGTGAGTGACACCATCATCCACGTCTGACTGTCATTGACACTGCTGCAATGTAGTTTATGGTTTGAAGGCACCTTGATTAATATGGGGATTCCAAAGGAATGCGAATATACATTGAAGAAGAGAATGCTAATTCCATGTACTTCGTTGATGTCCACTGTGCTTAATACGCTTTGTTTCTGTGTAAGGTTGAAGATGAACCAAACAAAATTTCGGAACAAGATAGAACGGCAATCAAAGCCAACATAGTTAATTTGATGCTCAGCAGCCCAGAACAGATTCAAAAGCAGGTACATTACATTCTACTCTTGCACAGGTAACAGGTTTGATTCTTTCTTCTCTGATTTGAAAACTTGACTTAGTTGTACTTTTCATTTCTGCAGCTAAGCGATGCTATTAGCATCATTGGAAGAGAAGACTTTCCGTTAAAGTGGCCTGATCTGCTGACAGAGATGGTGACTCGCTTCAGAAGTGGAGACTTCCACATCATCAATGGAGTGCTTCGCACTGCACATTCCCTCTTCAGGAGGTAGTGCTCACTTTGGTTACATCCACATTGCTTTATTCGAGTTTTACGTTTGACTCTCATAACTAAAACAATTCATGTCCATGTAGCATCCAAGCAGAGAATCAAAATCAAAACTCGTTTCCTAAAACTGTAGGAAAATAGATTTTGTCTCTTTTGACTCAAATGTACCTGGGTCGCGTTTGGCCATTCTGATTGTGTTTTAGAATTGATGGGTGGATGTGGATGTGGGCGTTGACATTAGTCTGTGCTGTTGAAAAAAAAATCAACCAGTTCAAATAACAAATCATCTTCTTCTGCCCCCAACCCCCTAAGGTACCGCCATGAGTTCAAGTCTAATGAGCTTTGGTCGGAGATCAAACTAGTTCTGGACACATTTGCATTACCGCTGACAGAGCTGTTCAAGGTTTGTAATGGCTTTTTTTTCTCTCTCTCTTCTTTAATCAGAACTGTCTTAAACCAGCAACAAAATATTAAAAAGGAAATGTTGTTGCTCTGAATTACAGCAAGCAGTTACAAACCACTACATGATTAAGAACTATATATGATGGTTCACACTGAAAGCAAAGAAGTTCACACAGTTCCAAGATCCAGTAGTTTATTTTTGTGGGGTTTTTTGTGTTTCAACATGAAGTCTTCATGATGTGTCTTCAACACCTGTTGGTTAAATATGGTCAACAAGTCGGTTTCATGTCAAATCTAAACGTAACTACCATAATACAGTAACTTGACCC
>JBBMJM010000008.1:2503863-2520973 GCA_037832705.1 Centriscus cristatus | reverse complement strand
GACCCTATTACTATTCCTGTCTCTTGAATAAGTGCGCATTTTCCATTAAAAAGACAATGTTACCACAGGTTCATGTTATATATCAAAAAGGATCACGGGATTATATTATAAATATATGGCTGGATTCCTGTCAGTCGATTAAAATTACACACAATTTGTTGCATTTTCATGCTCAGTGTTAAACCATGTTTTCCTGACTGAGACTGACGACTATGCACAAAGTTTTTTTTCCCCCTTTCCCTACATTAAAATGTCCTCAAAAAGTTCTCTAATTTTTTTGTCAACTCAGCCATCCAGGGGCCCTAAACGTTCAAGTGAGACTTCTCTAAATGTCCCACTTGAGTCGATGCTCCTGCCCTCGGGGATAGCTGCATCTGGAATCACACATGTAGTGTTGAGGGAGTCCAATTTCCCCACAGATCATTAACCCTCACAGTTTACATCAGTCTGCTCGGTTTACACATGACCCATAGACTCTCAGCTTCTGTTCTCCTGAGAGAAGGAGTCGCCTGACGTACTTTGTCGGATCAGCGTCACACACAGCTGAAGTAATGCAGACAGAGAATGACTTTGCAATAATTAAAGGCCTGAAAAAGCAGCGTTAACACGCGACTGAGTCCCAGGACATATACTGTACACACACTCGTCACCATGTTGTGGGTAAGAGAGAAAGAACGGCTGGTTTACAAAGGCGGGAACTTGATGGAATGAACACACAGACCATGTCCAGGATGATAATAATAACCCTCAAGGAGAGGACATAAGTGAAGGTGAAACCACGAGCAGTCATTTTCACCTCGACGCCCACTCGTCCATATTGCCCAACCTTCAACCTGTGACCCACATGGCCCCATCCCCTCCTTTTCCCCACTGGCTGGCCCACTCGAAGCCAACAAGCCTGTTATTTCCATGGCCTATATCTCACATCAAACAGAGGTGAGGTGATGTGCTGGCGTCTGGTAGGCGGAGGAAGGAGGAATGGGAGCAGCGAGTAGGCTGAGGCTCTGGCAGCAGACTGGGAGAACAGGGACCCCTGGGATTGCTGTCTGGAGATTAGTGGGAACGTGATGGAAACTCACACAATCCACCTACTCTGCGCCTCCACACATCAGCTGCATTGAATCACTGTGCAATGTGGTGTGGTCCAGGACAGCACTAACATTCGCATAAATGAGCGAAACCTTTCCAAGGCCCCTTTAATGAGAAAAACGGGGAGTCAATTCATGTGTAGGGTTGCTAAAGGGTATCAGGTGAACTATGAGAACGTCTACATGCTCCCAGGGGACTTCCTATGTGGTGTCATCCTGAGAGTCCTGTTCAACTAAGGTGATCCCTGGAGTCTCAAATGACCTGTCTGCCAGCAAACCAACGCACTACACCTGAATGTAATTCCAATAATTTACCATGCTCAGTCAGCACAGGGGCTGAATAGAATTAGCATCAATAATATCAAAGGAATGTGGCCTTTGATCCCTTCCCTCATTAGCATATGTTTACACTTATTCTACAAATTTGAACATCATTTTTGCTCACACTTATATTTCTCAGTGGACCAGTACGTTTGCATTCTTCAATGGATACATTTTGACAGGTGGGTTAAAAAGCACAGCTGAGTGGCAGTGGTGCACACAATAGCCTCCTCTGCAACATAAAGACTTTGAGAACAGAAAATGGACTTAAGATGAGTTTTAAATAGAAGCAATAATTGGCTGTGATTCTTTGTTGTGTTGACCCAGAAAAGCGTCGTATTCCCACATCACGTCTCCCTTTTTTCACAATCCTTGATTAACACACATACACACACACACTCACACACACACACACACACACACACACACTGTAAATACAGTACATACAAACGCATCAGCGACTTTATCATGAAGGTGACAGATTTGTGTTTATTTCCTATTTTTCCAAGTATTAACCTTCTAGTCTTGGCTAACGAGTCAATTAACTACATGTTGTCCTGAGCTGCTCCCACTGTCAGTAACCACATAACTCAGTGCATCAGCGTAAAAGAGCACCTGAGTTTCTTCAGAGGTCCATTTGCTCTGGATCATTAAGTGAAAATGAAACATCCCTTTGGTGCAATTGTAGCAGCTGTAAAGTAACATGTGTGCTTTTTTGATACATATGAATCATACTGGCTTAGCTTTACTCACTGATATCATACAATGTGATTATTTGCTGTCATTGTTTAAATGAGACACAGGAACTGTTGAGCTAGCAGCTAGCAGCCTTTCAATGGAAGTTTACATTAGCTTAACTTTGGACAAAGCTAAGCTAGTGGTTTCTGGTTCGAGGTGCAGCAAGTGACAGAGTCAACCTGAGATGTAAGAGACAAAGAAACGCACATTTTAATGCAAATGTTTTATCTAAATTTACCATTTTCATAAAAAAAAAACATGCTAAAAACATGCTAACGTACAGTATGTGTTTGTCCCCTGTCATCCAGCTTGCACTCAAAATGTGGGGTCACTGTTCTTCATACAGCAGAGTCAAAAATCAAACAAATTCATAAATAAACCACACACTTTCCTAACACTTCACACCAATGTACCTATCTTACACCTTTTTTTTTTTTTTTAAAACTTTCTTTCTCGCCTCCCCTGTATGAAGAAGTATGAAGAAACACCTTTTCCGATTAAAAAAGGAAACTCTCAGTCTGCGGTTAAAACATTCGAGGACAGTTTGATGTACTCCAAAGAAAAGATCCCAGCTTGTCACAAACAATCAACAAAATTCCAGCAGTGCATCTATTTCAGGATACGCGTGAGTTTCACGGGGAGAATGACTAAACATTTAAAAAAAAAAAAAGAGAGAAAGAAGAGAAAAGAAAAAGTATGTGCTTCAGAAGAAGCCAGGAACAGAATGGGGAAACGTTGGTGCATGTGTGCTTGTGTGAGCGTATACGTGTGTGGAAGCTATTTATTTATAGAAGGCCCTTGGGAGACGAGTGCCATTACAGCGCTAAGGTGGTGGTGGGGTGGATCTGGACGCCTCGATGAGATTTCTTCATCACTCCTTGAAGGCTCTGCCTCATTAAGATGAACTTTTTAATATGAACAACCACACGTCTTTTTCTAAATCTCTACCTACAAAAAATACTTTCATTCAACAATCTTCTGTAAGGTCCACAAGAGGTCCACAAGTGTTTCCTCTGGACTATACTCTTGTTTTTTCTTCCAACCAATTATTATTTCGTTCCACAAGTGTGGGTGGATCCAGAAGTCAACGTGAAATGGTGAATTCTGTCTCTACCTCAGTTCTTGTTACACAGACTGATCCCCAGTGCAACAGCTACCTGATGTGGGTCCACAAAGTTCATGCTGGGAGGTGAATAGATAAAATAAAGGAAATAAAGTGCAGGCGGGATGTTTTCTCCCTGTGCTGCTCTAATCCACTACGATCATTACAGGTTAGGACAGGCAGGAAAATTCCCTTACCTCACTCCCACTCTATAAATCACATAGGGACTCACCTTAGAGGATGCACATCCCAGGATGTCACAGTAATTAATTTGATTTTAAAAAATAATTAAAACAGTTACATCATCAGTAGCATTGCACCAGCCCTACTGTGCATTGTTCCATTGTTGTTCTACATCAGACAGCAAAAGAAAAGCATATATAACTACTTATTACAATGTCATAAATATGCTTGAGAGTGCGGCGTCTGTGTTTGTTCATTAGGTAAACTCACTGGAAGGGAGTCTGCTTTGACTAAATGCGTCACAGTGTCATCTATCAAATGATGCAAGTCGATATGTTCACAGTTACCTGACACTTTGTTTAATTCAGACTGTCTACCGTAGCTGATGTGATGTCCAACAGTAAGAGACTGAAGGTTAATTGAAACCTCTTGTTGACCGTTCGTCCATGGAGCTCTCAGGTGTTCAGTTCTGTATCAGGTTCAGGTAATTACTGTTTCTCAGTCTGACAGAGGCTGCAAGCAGCACGCACACAGATGTTATTTTCAGGAAACTGATATATTAAATATTAAAGCTGCGTTGTTGTTTGTTTTTTTTTGGTGTTTCGTCAGTTTTTGAAGAATCTGTTTTGACACTTCCTGACATTAAAGGCATGAAAAGTGTTGTGATGCTCATTTGTCAGGAAATAAAATCTACCGTACGGGTCATTTCCCAGTGGAAACTGAGAGATGGCTGCCCACCAGGCCTTCGGCTCTCTTCAAGGTTTCTACCTGTTGCAGAGAGCTCGCCCCTGACTGCATGTTTATTGAGACTCAGATAATTACATCCACCAGAGGTTTGTCTGTTACCAACTTAACATATCAGAGATCGATGTAGAGCGATATCAAGGAACAACCCACTAAATATCAAAGGTCGTCGTCCTTGTCAGGAAATTCTTTAGCAGGTTTCGATTCATGTACATGTATGAATGTAAACATGTCTTGACCATGGAAGACCCCCGACAGAAGAACTTATATTTATATTTAAGGTAAGATTGTTCAGGTCAAGTCTGTCATGGTTCCTCACTGCCAAGTCTGTCATATCCTGTTTTATTTTGAAAGTCACTGTTTGTCCTCGTTCCAGCCACTTTGCCCTTCCTTTCTCTGATTACTTGATTTGTTTCAGCTGCCCCCTCTCATCCCTATGTAAGGCTGTCCTTGTCTTTGACTTGTCCCCGAACCATAGTCTGTCCAGTCCTGTCCTGGAGTGAGTATCTGAGTTGTTTTAACCTTTCATACCCTTGTTGTGTTCTGTATCCAATCTTTAGCTTTAGCTTTGTGCTTCATGTTTAGAATCTCCAAATTGCCCCCCCCCCCTTCTGGGAGATTTCAGTTCCGATTCTTTATTTTTGTACTTTGCATCACCTGAAGTGAGTGTCACCTTTGTTTGCTACTTTTGAATTCTTAGAGTCATGTTAATAGCCAGTTAGTTTTCAAAAAATAAAAGATTTAGAGGAAGATAGAAGATAAGAGGGATAGACAGCAGATCGATTTAATGCAAGAAAAATGCAGATCTTTTTTTTTTAGGACTCAAATCATTCTCAGAAACAACCTTGTGTAAATGTGACTGAGCTTTCTCTTGAACCATCTCAAAGGGCCTGAGGGTGTCATGGTTGATAAACCAAGATGAGATGGTGGAAGTATTATGTCTCCTGAAATCAGTTCAGCTGTGGTAATCTCAGCAAACAAAAGGCCAAAGCTCCGGACTTTCTCCGTTACAATGCCACTGCACTACCTTCCTATTCGTTTCATTGTTTATATCTTCGCATGAGGTGAATGTGTCTTTACTGGTTAAAAATGCATGAGTATTGTTTGTTTTGCTGTCACCAGTTGATGACAAGTACAGTCAAGTGCCTGTAACTTTCGGCTTTCAGGAAGAAGCCTAAAGCCTGACAACATTTGTGAGCAAGAGGAATCTATGAAAGCACAGAGATGGATTACACGTGTTGAGAAAATATGTCAGCTGTCAAAAAATCTATTGGCTTGGCAACGAGTTGCGTTGCATTATTCAGTCGGGCTTGTCATTCCTTTATGGGTGGCTGGAAACTGACCTTTTCAGTCTGAGCCTGCTGAGTGAGTGATGAAACTCTTCACAATAGAAGCTAAAGAAGCTGCGTTAGCATGCATTGGTTATAGGATTTAATGTGTAACTCTATGGAAACTTCCATTTTCCCCTGTGATGACCACTCGGCTGCACACATCCTCTTGAGTGATGTTCCCGCCCTGACAGGCCCATTTAAATAATGAATGAACCTCTGCAGCAAAGTAGTCATGTCTCCGTCCTCTTGTGATTGACCCATCACCTCTCTAAATGTCAGACCTCCACAGCAAAAAGACCCAGTTGCACCGTTGTGTGAGGAGTATAAGGAAAGTCAGATAAGGCATTGTACTCAAAAGAAAACATGTATGAGTGCTGTCAGACACAGATACAGAAACAGGGCTCAGTGTTGCTCCAGCTGGTTTGCTAGATAAGGTCTCACCATGGAAATGTCATGTCCACCAAGTCTTGTCACCGTTTTGCACATTTCCAGTTTTATTTTGGTAGTCATGCTCCACTAGTATTAGTTCGCACTTGTTCCCTGCTCACATTCATGACGGGAAACTATGGTGCAGTGGCAGGATTCAGTGGCTCCCGTTGCCTTCAGACGCAATATGCTCCATAGTGAAGCTGGTGAAGCACACGCTGCATTAGTCTGTCCACATTACACTTATCAGGGGAATGTCCTGAATAAACTCAACCCGTTCGTCAGAAAGATCACACCTGTTTCCAAACATTACTTTTTAAAGGAACCATTTGTGAGGGGATAATGGAAAAAATCTGCAAGTGAAAACTGATAATTTCTCAGGAAAGCTGAAGTCCTGATTGCAACTTGTCTCTGAAGTTTTGAAGAAAAAAAAAAATCATTAAAGCTCATGCATTTAGGATCCCACCCTGGCCAACACAGTTTAATCCCCTCCTCGGTGAAGGGCTTTTCTCCATTGATCAGCAGACACCGATGGGGTCTGTTACCTAAGGTGCTTTGACTCACTGATCAACACCATCAAAGGGTTTTTATTCAATATCGGTAATGTGTCCGTTTTAGAGGAGACCGCCATGTGAGTCTGAGTGGTTTCAGATTTAAGGTTTAGTCCAAACAGGACATTGTGAAACAAAGATCTAACAGGATCTTTAAATATCTCAAAATGTAAAAGATGTTCATGAAAATAGATGATCTTTGAGTAGATTAAAGCCATAACATCTATTCCTATTAGTAGTCTCACAAATGTCACTTCTCATCTTAGACAAATACCAAGTGAAAACATTTTTTATGGGCATATTAATAAATAAATAAAATTGATTGCATTCATAGAGCCTCCCTGTGACTTTAATTAGAATTATTAAATGGTGAAATCTGACACAGGGAACATCAGAGGAAAAAGAGAAAGAGGCAGAGAGACTTTGTTTGCTTGAGTCAATCTCTCCATCAGTTCTCACTAATCTGTGTAAGCTCACTTGGCGTTATATGGAGCTGCAATCAGTTTACAGCTGGGAAACTGCAATGATTTATGCTTTTCCAACCCAGCCAAAACCCAGTAGCCCAGTCACAGTCCTCGCAGTCCTCGCAAACATCTCATAAAATACATTCGGTCTCCTTACTGGCTATTAACACAAAGCCAGAGAGCAAGGCAGAGAAAACTATTTTCTCCAGAACTCGTAGGAACCGCTTGTTGAAAATAACAGCAGAGAGCATTAAATCATCGTGGCTGTATGGCTGCAGCTCAGCACACTCCCTGGGACACGGCACTGGAAGTGAGCGTGAGTGACCTCGTCATGAGGGGATATCAGCAGGCAGTCGTCCGTGGGAAGTTGCACATCTTAGCCTGCTCTAATGGCCGGCCAGGGTGTGTCCCAGCTTCCCTTACATCTAAATGTCTTTGCCATCGATTTCCTCCCATTCTTGCAAAAAGGGGTCCTTGTGGGTTGAATCAGCAAGTCTGGGAACACTGTGGACTGGTCCACCATGACACTGGATGGAGGCAGAGTCAGAGCACGCAGTGTGATCTCAGACTTCACAAACAACAAACCGAATGCTCTAAGCAAAGTCAATTGGGCATGTCTGATGTGTGGTAGCAGTGCAGTTAAGTGCCTCGAGTCACGGCTGTCTCCTTCACACTGAGAAGAGAAGCTTCTCTGCAATTAGTTCAAACAGCCTCTGCTGAGGCACAAGAGGAAGTGTCAGTTTTTATTGCTCAGATCCGGTTTGGGTCCAAAGATTCACAGGGTATGTGGCAAGTACTGCAAGGTTTTTAGGAGACAAAGTATAGAAGATGTAAGTGTCGGCGTCCCCCGTTAACACCCAGCTAATGACTCAATCAATAACTCACACAGTAAAACAATGTCCATTGTACGTTCATAAAAATAGACACACGTGTCTTTTACTTTTCTGAATACTGAGAAACCCCTTGTTGAAAAAAGGTGTTCATGAAGAAAATGGTACCTGGAGTCAGGATTTGTGTTGTTTGTGGGTTTATGCTTCATTCTCTGCTACGTCTGGTTACTCAACCGCAACCCAGAACTACCAACAACCTAATGTTTGTTCCAAGAAAAGGATATTATGACTGTTCTAGCCTCTGTAGAAATGTGTGTTCCAATGTGAAAGGCTGCCCTGGTCTGAAACCCAGTTTGAGTTTTACAGCGATGAGAGTCTTTTGGACGACTTGTTTACAGATGGCGTCTGTGATCCATTCCACACCGCACCTCCATGAGGACGAGACACAGTCGTTTTCCCTGGCTACAATCCAACTGACGGCACAAGCATCCTGCGTCTATTTCTCTGCAAGTTTTGAATGTGTTTCCATATTGTCATGGTGAATAATTTAGTGCACAGTCCCATTGTAGAGATGCGAGACTCGAGTAGGTCTTAAACTATTTAATAACACTTGAACACACCGGAGCAGGAAGACGTACGGCCCAGTGGAGCATTTGCGCTGCTTCGTGTATTTTGAGGAGCTGATTGTTCTGAAAAGGTCCTGCACAAGGTCTCATCAGAAGCCATACATACTTTGGATCACACCTTCTCTGTCTGGCAAGAAGTCAAGTTGTATTAATGTGCAATTAAATTTTCATCAGTGCTGAAAAATAAATGAGGCAGAATGTGTTTGGGAACAAGCCATTTCATACCCAACTCTTCACCTACGCTCCAGAAATAATACGAGATCTAATGGCCACCATTTGACCTGTGGCATCTTTCCTGTCCTTTGTCCTGCATGGCGAACTGAACAGGAAGTAACCCCCCAACACACACGCACACACACACACGCACACACACCACTGTCACAGACACGGCCGTTTGACATGTCATGTGCAGCTCTGCTGTGTTCCGCTCAGGACAGGAACTTTCATGCAGATACAGAATCATGGGGGAAAGTAATTGGACTGCACACGAGCATCACTCAAGCTGAATCGCCAGCGGCAGCCAAGGAGAAACATGAGCTGAATTTAAAATGTACAAAAGTGAACACCAAGACAGAGGAACACCCACTTATTGTGGATATTGGGATGTTTTTTAAATTGATGACAAAATATTGTATGAGCACGTACGTAGTGATCGTTATGATGGGCGGTGTCATTGTTCCATAGATGCAGCTGCAAAACAGGTTGTATAAGAGGTCCATTAATATTTTGTCAAACTCTTTTCCCTTTTCATTATCATTGTTAGTCCTGTAGAGCTGAGTAAAGATTTATTTGCTCAGTTAGTGGTGCTGACATCAAGGACATGTAAGATCAACCTAATGGAAGGTGATGAACACAATCCATGACTACTACTAAATGAAGTAAAACCCTTGAGTGCCAAATTAAAAAGGACAAAATAGTTTTGTTTTTGTTTTTTCATCAAACAGCTCTGAGAGAAATCACAGAATTGGAAAAAGTCCCATTTATGTATTTATGTTTTGCAGTTTCTTTTCCATTGGATGGAAAACATACAATAATTGAAGCAATTTCAAAAAGGCTCAAAGCAAAATGTAAACAGTGGCAGCTGCTTGACCATGACACTTCAATAGAAAATGAGTGTGAGGACATGCTGGGTGGGACTGGGACCACTCACATGAGAACAGGAGGGTCATCAGTGAAAACCGTGTCTCACAATGTGATTCAATATTTAAGAAAAAATAATTAGGAGCTTTATTTATTCAAGGTCAGGCATGGAGCAGGTTCCTTCAGCAGATGAGTTCCATAAATTATGCACAAGGCTCTGTCCAAGAAGGTGTTTGAAGTTTCTCTTGGTCATAAGTTGAACATGGTATCTTGTGTCTGGAATGCTAAGTCTGTGTTTTTTCATAAGCGATGGGACTCCTGCAGTCCTATTTGATTTTATTGCATGCAAATGCAATCCCTTTGGGAATTTTAAGACCGTGAGCCACTCGTGATAAATGGACAGAGTAAAGGGTGGAATTAGACATGTTCGTTAGCAGTGCGGTCTGGAATTCTCCCCCGAGTGATTGAAATGTGAAATGTAAATGTAAATTAGCGCAGTAACCCGAAACAGCCGTTTATTGCGATGTGGTTTTTTTGTTTGTTCGATTGAATCACGTCCCCTCTTTCATATTCACTTCATGTCCATTGATCCCACAAAGCAGTGTCTCTGTGCTGTGTGAGGCTTTTAATGAAGTTGACGTTTGAATACAGGACATGAAGCCAAGAGGGGTGACTGTTGAGAAGAAGGGCCATGATGGGAGAGTCTAAAAATATAAATCAGTACAAAAGGATCTACTGGCGCTCAGCCCGAAGAAACAAACTTTCAGTAATAACCTCAAGAGACCGGCTGGCTCACACACATAATCCATTAACGGGAGACAATGAACGCTGTCATGTTTTCGTCTACAAAAAAACGTAATTGACTCGCCAGAGGTGCAGAACCCGGATGGTTTCCTCACAGGGAAGCATGCGTTTGTTAAGATTGATTTCATTTCAAACAGCCCATTTTTTACAGAGTAATTAGGTCGTACTGGGAGAACAACGTTGCGTTCTCTCTTCTGTTCTCCCTGCTTCACTCCAGCTGCTGACAGATGTGACAGAAGCACTGACTCAGATTAGAAGAGCGTCAGACATCTGATCAAGCTAAAGGAGAGATGATTAGCAGGATGTAAAACTTCACTTCTTATGCTCCAGTTTCCTTGTTTTCTATTAACTACATTTCAGCCAGTGCTCACCGTTACCCAGCAACCGTTACCCAGCAACCTTTCAGTGTACCACTATGAACACACACGTTACCTTTGCAGCAAACGATGAGCTTGGCTTCTCCAAAAGGTCCCAGAGTTTCTTCCTTTTCTCTGAACAACATGTGGTGGTAAACTCCTCGCCTTCCCTCTGCCTCATGTTCTCGGCCTCCCTCTTGAGCTCTTCGTTCATCTGCTCCTTCTTCTGGTGATACCTGGCCTGGCAGCAGGACTCCAGGTAGATCTCATCGATGCCCCAGAAGTCCAGCTCTTGGCTGAATGACAGGGCACACATTTCCTCCATCATGTGCAGCTTCCCAGTGCGGTAGAAGTTCAGAATGGATGTGAAAGCGCCCGGGTGTCTGTCGAAGAAGTACTCATTGCTCTCCAAGCTGTAGTCGTCACATAGCTCCATGATGGAGTCATGGGTGTTGCAGTCTCTCAGCTTGCCCAGTCTTGTGCGGGGAAGCCTGTCGAGCGTCCGCCACAGGACTTCGTGAAGAAGGCCCCCAACGTTGAGCCTCACCCGGCGAGAGTGGGCTTTGCTTCGGATGATGTCCATGGTGTCGGGTGGGAGTGTGTTGGCCGAGTGAGACCCCGCTTTGATCATCTCTAATCAAGTCACCGGGTCACTTGACAAGCCTGGAATGTTCAGTCCGATCAATCAAGGAGACATGGCCGTGCAGATGACCTCATGGGGTCTGTCGTGTCCTCCGATGACTGAAATAACAAACACATATGGGAATATTTAGTGGCTGTTAAAAGGTACCTCCGGTGTCCTACAGTAGCAATGTCAGGTGGTTTATCCGCTCATCAGAGAGCCAAATAGATATTTTAATCAGCTTTGAGAGCCGCTCTTGTTCTTGCTGACGTGAGTGTGCGTGTGTGTGCGCGTGAGAATACTGTCCAGTGCTGAATATATCGCGGAACATCGCTGTCCACCGACTGTGGTGCTGAAATGTCTCTGCTGCTGTGGGTCAGCTGATAAGGAGACATTTGACTTTGACTAGGACTATTAACTCAGACCGACAGACACATTCAGTCCCAGAACTCCTGCAACCAAACTGACAAGTTTACATCCTTCTCGCGCGTATGGAACGGAACCGACCTGATGAGTCAAAGTGCGGCTACAACGAGGAGCAAAGGCTCCGAACAGGGACGTGTAGCGCCGAATCCGACGAGTTGGGGAGAAATAAAGGTACATACCTGTCTCTTGGATCGGCAGATGCACCTCATGGACGCACGTCAGCATCGTCTGAAGAGAAAACGCGTCCAAACTTCTGTCCGTCCGCGGCTGCTGCGCTGCGCCGGCGGCTGCTGGAGGCATCATGAGTCGGAGAGCGACATGTTGACGGCTGCGGCGGCTCCACAGGACGTGTTGGTGTCGGCTGGATCAACAAGTAGACGGAGGACAGGTGGACGGTTCCTGCTGCTATCGGTGTTTGTGCGCGCGTGTGCGTGCGTGCGTGTGTGTGTGTGTGTGTGGCTGCTGCCTGAGACGCTGAGTGGATCCTGCAGGGGTTTGTTTCACAGAGGCTCCTCCAGAGGCGCAGCCCGGAGTTTAACCCTCCCAGAGCCGGTCCGCAGCCTCAGCACGTACAGAGCAGACAGACACGGACCGTTACAGATCGTTACATGTTCCTTTGACTTAATTCTTCTTCTTCTATGTCGGTGGCCATTTGAGCAACTGTTGTAGGGTAGTTTTAATTTAGTACTTTTTATTTTTCTTCTTTTCTTAACTTCCCTGGATTCATGAATACATCTTTGATGTGCTGTCGTCATCATCATCATCATCATCATCATCATCGTCAATCCTTATTTTCATCTCTCAGAGGCGGGGCCATCAAGAACATAGTCCTTTATCTGAGTCCCTGTCCCCGTACAACCCAGCGGCATAGGAAGAGAAACGATGAAATAAGTCATCACCTGACGTCCTGCTCCTGTTGGGACATGATCGCTCACTTCTCCAACGACTTTCAAATCTAAACTTTCCACTCAGCAGGCAGGTGTTGGTGTGACAGATACTCCTACGTTTGTTTTCAGTACAGACTCATACTGTGCTCGTGCTCACCTTTCAGCGTGCAGAAACGTGTCTAGTCTTACGTCGTATCGCTGCTGACTTGTGCTCATTTATTCTACAGGATGACTTCCCTTTTTACTCTTTGGGACACACGACAGAGTTCAGCACATCACGAAGAAAGACTCAAAGAAAAAACAAAACATTACTTTTGATGCATCATTTATATTTATTGTTAAATAATAAAATAATTATGTACAGTACAAAATAAATATAGCATACAAAAGTAGACACTATTAACATTGTGCATGTGCTGAAATGTACATAGAAATATGCATTGTGTTTATTTTTTGTTGTTGTGGTTGTTGTTTTAAATGCTAGTATTTCTTGGTCTGTATCTGACAAACAGGTCTCCCTCTGGTTGCAGCATTCCAAAGCCATACCGAGCAGCGTTTACTTCTGGCATCTGAGTATTAGGGTCACATAGCTCCAAATCCCAATTAGTCAGCACCAAATAAACAAACCTGGAGAGTAAACAAAGATGGAACAAACCATTAGGACGTTGTTTTTTTTTTTTTATAAATCCCTCTGAAGTCCCGGCCACTCACTCTCTGATGGTATTGATGGCAAACTGCTTCCCCACACAGCCATTTGTCCCTGCACCCCAAGGCATGGTGTAATATTTCAGCCGCCTCCCCCGTTTATAAAAATCTCTCCTCACTGAACCGTCCTCATTCAGGAAGCGATTATACTTGAATTTCTGGAAAGGAGACAAACCACATATGAGATGTGAAATGACAAATTCGTTCCCAGTAGACGTCAACGTCTGCTTGTGATGGACAGAATTCTGACAGACGTAGCCGAGCATGTTCTTCCCACGCCAATTAGCAGTGTTCCTGTGCCTATGCTAAGCTAATCCCTCAGTGGTGCACAGCTCTGGGTTTGACCTCTCACTCGGTAACACAGGGTCAGCTTTGTGTGGGTGTCGAATCCACATGCTAATAACACTTATGACCGTCTCTCAGAAAACTGCTACAGTTCCTGCCGAAGTAGGTGTGTTGAGCAGGACCACCGTGATACGATCCAACTAACCACTACTAACCTGTGGCTCATGGTGGATCTCAGCATCCATCTGAGGGCTGACGAACGGGAACAGGCACACCCGGTCCCCTTTCCTGATCATGTACTCTCGGCCATCAGCCATGCAGAGGGTCTTCTCCTGCACTACCTCTCTGGTGATGAAGGGGGCAGCGGTGAGCCTCAGCGTCTCTTCCAAGGCACTAGCTGGGAGCACAAGGATGCGTTTCAGATCAGGAAGTTATATTACTCGAAACATGTTCATACATTAACTAACTTGAAACATGGAACTTTGGAATTGTTTATGCTCCGTACATGAACAGTTAGCTGGCCGTCTGTTAGCAAAATCAGGACCTCACCGAACACAGGGGTGTTCACATGTCTGTCCAGCACTGGAGACTCTGAGCTCTCCCTGTGTGAAACCCTGTTGAACTCCTCTCTCACTGCAGCCAGAGCCTCAGGATTTGTCAGCAAGAACCCCAACAGCCAAAATGCAGCAGGACCAACGTTACCCTGGAAGCAGACAGTGAGGAAAGGGATGAAGCCGTCGTTCTCTCTCTGTCGTTGTGTAATGAAAGCACCAGTGGTTATTTGGCCAAAGCAAATAAGACCATCACATGACGTGCACAGCGCTCCCCATCTTTTGTTAGAGACGAAACAAAGCGAAGATGAGGGGCTTTTAACGAAATGAACGTGCTGGTGAGATGAAAAAGAGCGGCTTTGTTTCATGTGCCTGAGATGAGAGGAGTCATCTGGACAGTCTCACCACTGGCAAAGCACAGCGCCATAATGGTTTCCTTAAAAAGAAAAGCCATTTGAAACCTGAAGTCCCCTGCCATCTGCCTGCATCCAAGGGCAAGACATTTAACTAATTCACTTTTATGGCAGAGTACAGAGCTGTCTAATGTCACAAATAAATCACCAGACCAGCCTTAAGTCTCTGAAAACACAAGGCGAAATGTGGTGTGCAGAACATAAACACAACCGCTGTGGAACCTGTGTCTCTTTGAAAGATGCACCAGAGGCCAAACACTTTGAGAGTTACAGTATGTTCAGGGATAAGACAAACTCCATTGTCCGACAGCAGGGAAATGTTCACATTAAAACAATAGTGACAGTATTTTCTGTTTGCACTTACATGTCCGACTCTCTCCCAGTGCATCACGCAAACATTTTTTTGTCTCTTACACTTTAGGACAAAATGAAAAATTTGAGGTCAACTACAGAGGTGTGACTCAGGAGCTTGTAATCAAATGTAAATTAATGATGGTGACAAGAGCAACGCAAAATGATGACTACATCCCTCTACAGGGTGAAATAAATAAGTGATTAATAGCTTGGAAACAGAAAAGCCCTCCAGCAGGGCTGGAGGCAACACTCTGTGAGTCACTACCCAGTCCAGCTGGACCTTCAGTCCAACTTTTTGGAAAACAACCAGCAAAGAAATGGAATGAGCCGACTGTCTGCCATGCTGGTAACAATCGATTTATGTTCAAAATTAAAAAACAAAACTAATACCAATCATTAAGACGAGCCTGATAATCATCATATAAATCTCTGCCCTCCTCAAAGAAAGGGGGAGGATGTGAATGTAGGTGAACAGCACTCTCATGTGCCAAAAACAGAGTAGTGCAGCTCTCACCCCCCCCCCCCCCACACACACACACACACACAAAACACAGAGCTGAGCAAGTCCCAGTCTCTACTTGTCATCATATGAATTCTTGCTTTGTACATGGCGTTCGCCTTCCCTTTGGCCACAGACCCACCTGTGTTGCCCAGAGTTGCATCAGGACCGCCCTCCTCTGCGTGTCCTCGTCTGCCCCCTCCTCCTGCAGAAGCCGCCTGTAGGCGCAAAGCCAAGGACTCGACCCCGAGTCCTCCGTTAGACCTGCTGGGGACAAAAGCTCCCACAGTCTCTGCCGAGCACTCTGGGCCGTTGTCGTCTCTTCTGTCACACACAGACACACATCACAGTCAGTACAACAAAAAAAATGTACCGATTAAACAAACGATGAGAGATTCTGATTCTGGAACAAGTGGAGGAGGAGGTGTGTAACAGTAGTGTTATTGGACGAAACATACATACATAGAGTCAAACTGGTAAAAAGGACTTGGGGGAAGGTCTAAGAACACATTGAATAATGGAAGTCTGTGTGTGTGTGTGTATGTGTGTGTGTATAGTTGTGGTCATCATTTCAAGTTTGTATCTGAGCAAAAAAGCAAAAGAAAAACATCCTGGAGATTTATTTCATGTATATGTATAACATCAGTGATGATGTACAGACAGCGAGTGCCTAACATGTTTAAAAAAAATACAGTTCCGTGGTTTCCAGCCTCAACGCCTGTTTGTTCATATTGCTCATCTCTGTTTTCCAGTACGGCATCTCATACGTAACCAAAGTGATTTACAGTGTAATTTGATTCGAAGTCATGTGTGATTGCAGAGTCAACTGGGGGTAAAAATCACCAATCACTGAGAGCGATGGTTTAAGACCTGGCCCAGACGTGGTCCCAGCTGGGGTCTGCTTCATGCCTACATGGTGCCAATGATTCACAGGAAATCACTCGCTGCAGTACTGAAGTAAGTAAATGTTCCACTATTAGGACTGAAGCTGCAAGAACCAGCTGGATCAGAAGCTGCACTGGACAGATGATGTCTCATAAATATAATAAACAAACATAAACAAAATTGTAATACATTCTGATGATTAGTAGGTGAAAATCACCATGACAACATAACAAAGCTGAGGGAGCACCCACTGATGTCAGAGCAGCAGAAGTGCCATCAGACAGAATGAGTCAGGGAGGGCGATGCTGAGCCCTGTAACATCATTTCAATAAGTAAACAGAGATGATGCTACGAACCAAACGTGCTGTTACCTGGCTTCAGTGTGCCTCTGGCCATTTTGGTGAGCAGGCTGTCAAACTTGCGGTACTCCTCGTAGACACATGTGGGATCTGAGCTGTTGTTATTCTGTTCTCCTCCAAACAGTGTGAGGTACCCCGCCCTGCACAGAACACGGAGACAAGAGGTCTGGGTATGTTTTGGAATTTTTGGACTAACAGTGAGATAAGCAGCCCACACAGCGCGGTATGTTCCCGAGATCGCACACAACGAGCAGCATCTCCTCATTGTGCATGTCACACCACCACCACCACCACCTCCTCATACTGGGATCATTGCGAGTCCACTAACATTTACTCATCTCACAAAAGCCACAATCTGATTCACATCTTCTGTTCCAAAATGAGTTTGAACCGGAAACGTGTCCCCAAACATTTACGTAACAGAGGAGTGTCCCTCCATTATTCTTACTGTGTTTACAAATAAAATAGCAGGGCTGACTC
>JBBMJM010000008.1:2438653-2450860 GCA_037832705.1 Centriscus cristatus | reverse complement strand
GCCTTCTGCATGAAAATCTAAATATTATGGTTCCACTTCTTGGCAGTGTGCTGCTCCACGTGATGTCCTGTACAACGTGTGGAGAGCAGAAGGAGTGGTCTTGTTTTTATAAACCTGACTCTTTCGCTCAGTCTCTGCCTGTTTGTGTCATATGGAACTAATGAATTTACAGTGACCCTAGGGGAGACGCGCAGAGCTGAGCGGCTCTTAAAGCCACAGCGCCTTCCAACACATCAAAACAAGGAGTCGGTCTCAGTGCAAACGCCACAGTCGGTCAGCGAAGCTGACAAACTGCATTCAGGAGACTGGGTTTGGGAGTTTTAGTTCAGACCTGGAAGAGTTCACATGCACCTCTGTGTTGATGTATATCCACTCCAGGTTTACAGAACACTCCGAAATACCAAAGACACAGCGAAAGTTTGTTTTCTTGTACCCGATAGTCTCCACCTCCTTGGATTCAATCCAAATGTAAAAGAAGATTTATACCTGGTTCATTATAAAGATGTGTGCTTTCTTCAAAGCAACATGATCACATTTTGTTTGTGCTAGATTATGTTTTGCAATGATTTGCTCTGTACTTGGCCACAGCACTTGCACTGAATGTCCCTTTGTGTAGTTGATTTACTTCTAATGGATCATGAAGTAGCTTATTGAAGTGCTGGAATTTTGTTGATTTGCATGTGTACAAGATGGGAATATGTTATTCATCCTTCTATTTTTGCACATCTAGATGAAGATTTCCAACCCTGCAGCCTGCTGGTAGACTGAGAAAAAAAAGAAAAGAAAAGGAAAAGAAGAAGAAATGTCCTTAATATCACTACACCTCAGTGTACTGGTGGCTGTGACATACTTGCAAACAAATGTCCATTATCCCGTTATTTTGTATCATGAGTGACAATTTGAATGCACTGGGTTGTAAAAGCCCGTTTTGATGTTTGCATCAAAACGGGCTTTGCAGTGTTTGCAGCATATTCTCACATGAACAGTGTCTTTGGTTTAAAAGATTTAAAGGTTTTAAGGGTGTATCTTTATCTTGGGCCTTATTTCCCCATCCATGGTTCACATGACTTACGGGACCACCGGTGGCCGATGCGCATCACATATATACTTATTTTACTATTAGAACTGATATTTAAAATGGGGACTGGTCTGCCACACATAATTAGCGCGACCATATTTTCCATGTATTGCTGTTATACAATATCTTTTAATCTTCACAATTAAATGTTACAGGTTACGTCTCCATGCTGTATCTGTCAAATCAGGAACATGGTTCCGCTGAAGGGAATTGACAACCTATTGTCATCTTGATAAGGAAGCCTTTGGAAACCCATCCCTGCAGACGCTATAGTACACACTGTCTTACATAGATACATAGATGCATAAAGCATAGAATGTTCTACATTTCATAATCAGCCCTTTTTGGTCAAGAAGGCAGCAATGACCTCACAAAAGGGCTAAATGTCAGAGAGCCATTACTAACATGGAATGTACTTACAAGCTACAACTTACTACTTCATGAAGTTTGCTGCCCCTTTGTCTTTATTTATTAATTTGTAAGATAACACAAAGCTGATTCTGCAAGCCAATCTGATGTCTGGCAGAGGGGACGGGGCTGCGGGGGCTTTCTGAGGCCGGCCACGTGCCCCAAGCTTGGCACAGACACGGATGGAAAGAACCCAAAGGCTACAATCTGAATCTTGCCATAAATCTCAATTTAATGATATGGAATTTTACTCAAGTTTGGCCCCAGCTCAGGGAGAAATCAAAGCCCCCTTAGAGGACATGGGTAATGGGTGAGGTCGGGGATTCTGCTGAGTGTAGGTGCGTCTAAATGTGACAAGTGATCACTGAGCTCTATATATAACTTCAACCCGAAATATGAGACGTGTCCTGTGTATATGACGCTTAGTGACGTATGAGTATGTACAGTGTTTTTATGCTAACAGGCTGGAAGTGTACTTTCCAAAACCATTCTGCATCTTGTCTGAAATGACCACAACCCAATAAAATGTGATTTTCCACAGTTCTCATCACAACAAGTTGTGCCCTGCGGTTCCCATGGTGATGTGTTCTTAGAGAACTCGCACTGATCCGCAGGGTGAACAAACTGGGCCAGGATACGCATTTTGTATAAGGCGCACGTGAGTTATGGCGCACACAAAAGGCAGAAACATAATCTGTGACACTCCCCGTGTTGTTTGTCTTTTTCATCATCTCCTTTGAAAACCTCTCCATGCGTCACGTTACACTGAGACCTGTGGGGCTTCATCATCAACAGATTCACTTTCCATCTTGAAGCCGGTCTGGAGACAAACAGAAAGCTGCTTCCATCGAAGTGGGTCAGGGTCTCTGTGCATGTTGGCTGACGGGCTGAAAGAGTTGATAGCCTGGTGTTATCCCCCTACACTGCAATCATCTGCTGTCAGGGCATCTGGTGACTGCATGTACTTAACTCTGCCACTTGTACTGCGCCGTCTGCACAGCAGGAGAGACAGCAGGAGAGCTGATGGAGTCATCATACCGCAAAGAACATTTACTCATGTTTACTAAACACTGGCACTTGTCATTATTTTTGTGTGTGCCATGTGTGTCATAAATATGTTGAGGTGCAGAAGTTCTCCCACTTCCCATGACCTGGACGACATTCTGGGTCACAAGGGATCGACCAGGCCACTTCCCCTCAAGCCACAGACTCATACACACATAACACACACACCCATATGCACAGGCATGCGTTACAGTTCCCCCTATGTGCAGCAGGAATGCACTCGAGGAATGAGACACGCTGGTCTCCATGTCTCTATGCACGTCTTGGGAAGCGTGACAGCCATCGTCAGCGATACTGATGTGTGGACTAATCACAGAGGTGGATTTCAAGTTTATTTCACTACACATACAAGAGCGAGAAGGTTTCTGTTTTGTCTGCATGAACTCATTTACCTTGAGGACTATTAACAAGAATTTAAGATGAGTCAGGGCACATCTGTTTAATTACTTTTCTGAACGTTCCTTGTATAAACACTGCATAAAAGCCTGGTTTCATATTTACCTTGAGTGTTGGCTGTAAAATGATTTTTTTATTGCCAAGCTTCATGTGCCAACAGGAAAAAAAAAGTCCCAGTATCAGTAGATTTTTTTTTTCCTACATCTGAGTGTGTGCTTTCTGTATATGGCTCACGACTCACGTTTTATGTTTCACATTTACTGTTCGACCAAACATCCTCATTGCTATCCACCATACCAGAACACACCATGTCTGCATACGTCTGTAGGGTTGAAATCATAAATACTCATTTTAGAGGAGAAGTTGCTCACTTGTTATCATCCCGTCTGTCTAGAAGACAAACGACTCTATGCCTTCATGTTAGTTTTAATTAAAGCAAAAACAGCCTCCAAAGAGAAAACCTCATTACACAGAACGTGTATTTTATGACATTGTCAGAGATAAGCCTGGTGACAAATGGGCTGTTTGACTCTTTTGGTTTTGGTTTTCTCACCCAAGCAGGCATTGTCTTGTGACTTCTCTGCATGTTAACAAAGCAAAAGATGCAGAATAAGTGAAGCGTTGGATGGAGGTGGGGCACAGGGGGACACGGCAGTAAACAAGGTTGTCCTTGACTTGGCATTACGTGTCCAATGCCAGCAAATCTCATCAGTATCAACAGACTTCGATTCACTTGAGCGGCCTGAAGCCCAAAGGAAGCAGCATAGGCAGCCTCTTGCTGTTGCAAGCTCTCCAACGTAGCCGTGTTTTACTACCTCACGTGTCTGGGAATGAGGGGGAGGGCACATGCTTCAGTGGAAAACTAGATGTCAAGTTAGCAGAATGAGTTGTTATGATTCCCTCCCACTCACTTCACAGACCAGATATCTATCACGGAATTCTGCAAATAACATGAGGACAATGTCAATCCATCATTTAGCAAAGTATCGTTATCTTATTCAAATATAATGCTCATTAAAGCAGTACAAGGAACCCGCCACCTTGGCCTTTCCTTTGGAACAGTGTAAACTAACCTTCGTTTGTGTGAGACCAAATGATAATCAAAAGAATCCATCAGACAAACTGGGACAAACCGCAGACAGAGCGTGATCGTTCTGCTCATGTGGATGAAAAGGCTGAACGGGGCCTAGACAGTGTCTGGGTCATTCTCCCTACATGACTCCTCTCATGCCGTATGAGTGGATTTTGAGGGATCAGGGCAATTTTGAAGAAAAGCACATTCACTTTTACTTTGTTATATTGGAGTGATTCCAATTCCAATGTGTCAACATCTCCTTATGGGATGTCGCTCTTGCACCAATACCAAACAACAAATTCCTGAACATGTATAAATGTCAAATAAACTTCTTGGATCTTGAATATTATTTTCTAATTCTGATTACAGTTCCACCTAAATCCTTCATCAGAGCCAACATGCTATTAACATTATTGTCTGTCAGAATAACGAAATATTTTCCAGAGATCTCTGCTGGATCTTTGGCTGGGCTTTGGGATTTCTTTTGTGCTGGGAATAGATTGTTGGTGATTGCATCACTGCCCTGTGTCCGATTATGATAGAGGGTCTGTTGGCACAGCCAGGGCCTATTGTCGTGAGGCACGGACCCATGACATGAGAAGGGAAGCTGCTAAGCTGACCAAGCAGTGACACATTACCAGGGTGACTCGGCTAAAACGATGGTTTGGCTCAGCTGAGTGTCCTCCAAATCTCCAAAGAGATCATGTGTTATATCAATGTTTCCTGTTCTATGTTTGGGTTTTGCATCATCAGTTGTGCTAAAATTGGGTGAAAAATATAAAATATAGCATAACCTATGAACGCTTAAAGCACACACAATTGCATTTGTCTTTGCAGTTTAATCCCTCTCATGGAAACTTGAACTCGTGGTTTTATTTCATGACATATCTAACGATGGTGTTGCTTTGTTGGAAGGGACAGATCAACTAGGACAGCCCTACCAGTGGGACCAATGGTTGGAGAATGCTGTTTGCCCTGCCCGAGGCCTGATTTTTTAATCCCTCCCTGACTGAACCTGGGATTCTTTTTTACCATTTGTAATCCCAGTGCAGAACTGGAACATTGGAGATTAGTGTGTGATTAGACGGTAACATCCACTGACCTGATCTTAAATGCAGCACCTCAGCTTATTCTCACAAGTCAGACTCATTAGGTCAAATGCCAGTCACTAAGACATTTCCAACTTGCTTGTATTTGTCTAAAGCGTGTTCGCTGAGTTTGCATGTGCAGTTGTGATAGTGACCTCTTTTCTGTCAGTGCAATGTTTTCATTTTCACTTCTGTCAAAATGAAAACCACTGTCCTGGTCTTTAGCCTACATGTCTTTATATCTTTTAGCAGAATACCCAAAAAACGCGAGTTAAAGGTGTTGTGACAAGCTCTAATAATCCTTTTCAGAGAAACTAGTCGTCTTACACAGCGACAGGTCAGATAACATCAGTGGCCGTCAGGTGGGCTGTTGACAGAGTGAAATAGTGGAAAGACTGAACAAAAAACACTAGATCTGATATCGTTATTACTATTTAAACCAATTCCGTTTTGATACAGTATGTTGTCAAATGAAATGTTTTGTTTTTGTTTTGTTTTTTTACGGTGAAACAGATATGAACACTCCAGTTTCTGCCAATACATTGGTTAGATAGAAATACATTCTGTTTACATGCTACTGACATTATGAAATCGGGAACATTCAAGACGTAATAAATCTGCACTGCAGCCTGTCTCCCAAGTGATGCGAGAGAGGACAGAGTTGAGCATGCCCTTAGTGTTGTGTTCTGCTTCTAGTATTTTTCCTGTTCTCCCCTCCCCCCTGTTTTCTCTCCTTCCTCTTTGTTTGCCGGAGCTGCTTGATCCTGTCCACGGCTCTGGCTCCTCCCAGCGACAACCGCGGCTCTGTGATTGGCTGGCACAGGAGAGGGGGCGGGACCTAACGTCAGACGCTGCTGTTTTATCTGTAGAGCAGCAGCAGACTGCCAGTCAGTTTCAGTCGAAGGAAGAAACCTAGCTTAAGTCATCCGCGCGTTGCGCTTGAATCCTTTAAAACAGCCTTAGAGTTACCTATGTGGCCATAAAACACATGTACTAACATAGAGGTAAAGTAGCCAAACGGAGGAGGGTTGTAGTTTATCCGAAGGCAGCGGAACCGAAAAGGAATACAGGATTTTCTCGCCTCGCTCTTTCCTGTTCACCCGATTGTTTGTCACCACCTCGCTCCGGCGGCGACCACCAGCGCCTCCTGCGAGCGAAGGGGGGATTGCCTGCGATAGGGAGCGAACGCGTTCGAGCCTCCTGTCACCCGTGCGACGTGGGTCCACCCAGGTTAGCTGTCCGATGCGGAGTGAGGATGAGTCCCGCTCTGGAAGCCCTCATGCAGGCGGACGGGACTCCTTATCCCGGCAAAGGGGTGATGCTTGAACCCTTCGTGCACCAGGTGGGAGGCCACTCCTGTGTGCTACGGTTCGGGGAGCAGACAATCTGCAAGCCCCTCATCCCTCGGGAGCACCAGTTTTACAAAAGCCTGCCCACAGAAATGAGGAAGTTCACCCCCCAGTACAAAGGTAAGTCGTCCCCCCGCCCGCTCATAATCTGGACTGACGGCTTGTAATTGAAATATTGTCCCAGAGTTAGCTCTGGCTAGCTCGTCTTTGCCCCATATAAATGCTCCACTGCCCGTGTCTTTTCGGAAGGTCAAGGCGGACACACGTTCACAGTTTGTGAAGGAATAGTACAATGTAACCGAACGCAGCACGAGATGTATGTTGATCGCTTGAGACGCCCCCTCATGTCCACAATGGAGTGGGGTCTCCAAGCTCCAGACTGAGGCCCAAAACCTGGCAGGAGGATGGAGGGCTGCAGACAGACTCTGAAACTAGTTTGGACAGATATCTACTACATGCGTCATGTTTTTAGTGTGAGTTGGGGTTGCATGTCATTTTCACTGGAAACAAATGGTGATGCAACGTTTGTTAGCGTGTGTACAAGCAGGTGCTGTCGGGTCTGGAGGTCTGAATCTCTGTACCACACTACTTCCTTAATATAGGTCGTTTCTTCTATAGGATAGATGGTACGTTAGCACTGAATTAGTATGGCTATCTGATCTTCTTGACTTGACGACAGCTGTGGCTTTGGGTTGTACTTTAGTTCCACTGACATCAAAAATAAATTGGACAAACCACCAAGGGAGTTATTCACAGGTCACGTCAGGAGGTTTCCAGGTTAGGTTTCAGGCCAACACAGATACTAAATACGCCTTCACCTACTGAAATCCAGTTAATTGGAATATAATGTTCCAGAGTCACAGTCCCTCACAGATTCCCAGACAGACAATAAATGGCACAGGGAACATGCTGATCCAGGGGCCCTATGACGGAAGTAAGACACGTTATCCGACTCCTTTGAAATGCTGTGTGGGACTATAAAAAGACTGGATGGGACGAGGAGTAGGCAGCAGATAGTAGGAGTCCAGGCACTTTCGGATGCTCCTACTGACTCAGTATTGCATAGTCGGACTCCCCGTCCCTGTCATCAATGCAGTCATCTGCTGGATGGTGTGATTGGTGTCTGGACTTTGTTTACTACGTGTCAACAGTGGCCGTTGTGTCCGTGACTCATAAGTTCCCACACCGGTCGAGGTGGTGGGATGACAATGCAGGTCTGAGCGTACCACTCTCTAGTCAGGCCAGTCGGAGGAGGAGGACGGGCTTCCAGCAAACTGGTGATGTCAGCACATATGACATCAGCCAGTCCTCGCGCTGAGGAAGACGCGTGGACCCTCAGGCATGTTACATAACACACCAGAGCTCACAAGGCGTTTGTGAAGCCGGTCACTTGTCCCAAACCAATCAGTGAAACGTTCCAACTTGTGTCTGTTGACGCTCTATGAGTGTCGGTGTCCGTTCACTGTTTGATCAACATCCTTCCTGTCTGCTTCATCAGTATCAGCAGCTGTGGTGTTTATTCTCAGTCTGACACCTCCCCCACCCCACACATAGTGCAGCACGTCAGCCCTTGTAGGGACTCTAACTTAGGTGTGTGTGTGTGTGTGTGTGGGGGGGGGGTCGTCTGTTTGTAGCTCATGATGTAAATTAACATCGCTGTTACACCATGTTTCGTTTCCCGTAGACACATGTGTTGGCTTCATTCCTCGGCTGTAGGTCGTTTCTGTGAACAAACAGAAGACCCCTCAGTCAGCTACTGAGAAGACTTTTCTTGAGCTTTCCTCTTCACCTATTGTTGTTTTTTAAGTTATTCATTGTGTGGAAACGCTCATCGTTTAACGTTCACCTTTGTTTTTGTGTTGGGAAACTAGCCTTGATATTTTATCTCTTCTTCAAACACTAGTTAACACTGTATTATGTTTTATTTTGTATGTTTCATGCTTTGTAGTGGCTTAATAAATGTTCTTTATGACACGCTTTTGTCTTGTGTGATGTTTTGTTCATTTCTTATACTCGCACTCCCTTGGCTCTCCATCACTCATGTGCTGCTTCACTCTTCCATTTAGACACTTTTGCACCATAAAATGTTTGTATTTCTTTCTGAAATGTGTCTTTTTTTTTCGTGGAAATGGGTTCAGACGTACCCTTGAAGCTGATCAACTGACATTATAAATCCAGGTCAGGCAATAAGTGAGCGGAGCGTTAACGCAGTCCACCCTCTTTCCTTGCAGGTGTAGTGTCAGTCAGCTTTGAGGAGGACGAGGAGGGGAATCTATGCCTCATCGCCTACCCCCTCCATAGCGAATCAGGAGACCATGAAAACAAAGACCCCTCAACTGACTGCGAGCCCAAGAGCAAGATCCTGAAGTGGAGCAACAAGAAGCAGACCCCCCTGCACCTGGAGCACGACAACTACAGCAAAGACCGAGTTCGACAGAGCCGCAAAGAAGACAAGATCATGAGGTGAGGATGGAGACGGGTGGACCCTCGGCGGGTAAATTGAAGAACACCTTTGCTGACGTGACTTTTTCCACAGTTTCCGAGAAGACGTGCAGCCGCAGCAGCAGCAGCCGGAGGTTCTCTACTACAGCTTGGAGAAAGGCAACATGGTGCCACAAGTCAAACACAACCCCTGGAGCCTCAAATGTCACCAGCAGCACTTACAGAGGATGAAGGAGAACGCAAAGCACCGTAACCAATACAGTATCCTTTTGTCAATGACCTTTCCTGGGTCGATGGAGGACCCTTCCTCGCTGACGTCAGCGTGCTCCCACTGCGTTCGCCGGTGAAGGTCCTTGACCCGCCTCCTCAGAGTTTATCCTCCTGGAGAACTTGACGTGGCGCTACACGGTGCCGTGTGTTTTGGACTTGAAGATGGGAACTCGTCAGCACGGCGACGACGCTTCCGAGGAGAAGAAAGCCAATCAGATCCGCAAGTGTCAACAGAGCACGTCCTCCTCTATCGGGGTGCGGCTCTGCGGTATGCAGGTACGGTCGTCCGAGAGGAAAACACAGTCAGCATGTTTTGGTTCCATGTGTCACTCATGTTCCGGTCTCGACACCCGTTCCCTCCAGGTGTACCAGTCCGACTCTGGTCAGCTGATGTTCATGAATAAGTACCACGGCCGTAAGCTGAACCTCCCGGGCTTCAAGGAGGCCCTCTACCAGTTTTTCCACAACGGGCGTCGCCTGCGCCGTGAGCTGCTCTCTCCAGTCCTGCGCAGACTCCGGGAAATGCAAGCTGCTCTGGAGGCCTGCGAGTCGTACCGCTTCTATTCCAGCTCCCTGCTCATCATTTATGACGGAGATCCCCCCAGAACCCCCGCAAGACCCAGACACCGTGGTGGGGAAGAAGGCGATGAAGACGAGCCGTCAGACGAGGAGGAGGAGGAGGAGGAAGAAGAAGAGGAGGTGGAGGAGGAAGAAGAAGAAGGGGCCTTTGGCTTCCCCCGGTCCTCCTCTGCAGGTTGCAGCACAGGTGTGGTCGGCGGGGGCAACAGTCGCTCATCCCACAGCACCGTAGAGGCCGGCAGCCCCGTGGTGGACGTGCGCATGATTGACTTTGCTCACACCACCTGCCGGCACTACGGAGAAGACAGTGTGGTGCACGAGGGCCAGGACAGTGGCTTCATCTTCGGGCTCCAGAACCTGATCACCATCATCTCCCAGCTGGAGGGTCACAGCGCTGACTGAGGTGGGACGCCAGCCGACGTGCTCTGAATTTGACGCCTGGGGAAAAAGCTCGCTGAGCTGAAACCCTGCGAGGTGCATCGTCCTTACGCCGCCGTGGGGTCTGACCCTCCTCTGCACAGAGGGACGGGGGACGCCTCAGGGGCAGTGGGAGAGTGGGCGTGGTCCTTGCTGTGCTCTCCCCTACCTGCCAGAGGACGGGGCTGCCTGCGCCCTCAACTTGCACTATTGTCTTTCAGTGACTGCTCCTTTTCTTTGTTCATCTTGGTAGGAGAAACGCTGTAAGAGATGGCGGTGTCTCCATGACCACGGGGTCTCCTGTAGGACCCCCCTGTCCATCCTCCTCTGGTACATGCAGGTTTCTTTATTGGAAGTTCTCTCTGAGAGAGAAAGGGCGCGGTAGAGGTCAAGGAGCCTGATGTGGTGCTTTACCTGTGACATTTCTTTATTTGGTTCTTTTGGGGGAGGGGGATGAAGTCTGGACCACCGGGCCCCAAAGGTGCAGCACATTTTATTGGGGGAAGATGAGCTTGACCGGCTCGGTCACGAGACATGTAGCAATTGTGAAAAATGTAAGCTTCTGATGTGAACATTTGTGTTGAAGACCCTTGTGTCCATCAGGGCCCCGGGTTTACTCCTGGTGGTGGAGGAACCAGCCTAGTTGGGTGTAGAAGAAGGGATCTGCCTCTTTCCCTCTGTACTTAGTTGCCTATAACGAGATCCTTGGCGATGGGCTACCAACGTTTTATCACTGTCTGTTGTTGTCTGATTTCTCCTTCATTCCTGAACCTTTGACTTTATAAAGAGAATTTATTGATAAAGACATTGGCGACAAAGACTATACAGAGACTATTTATTTAAAAGGGTTGTTGACAATGGAAACGATGACATTCCATATAACCACTGTAAATGTTCTGTTCGGATACCAATGTTGATTCATTTTGTTATTGGTTGCAGGAGCCGATACCTCTCTTGTAATCGTGTGTCAAGTGTCTTGAAAAATAAAGACATTCATTTGTGGTAAAAAAAAAACAAAACAGTGTGGATTCTCTGAGAAAGATCAGCTGCGTTGTAGTCCTTCAGGTATTTCTCCTTCAGGTGTTGCTGCTCTTGGATGAACTCCAGCAGGAGATAAGGGTCGTAATCCATGGGAGCACAGACCTGTACATTTGCCTCAGATACAAGTGGCATTGTGAGATAAGTGAACTCTTACACAACAGCCCTTTCCGCTGCTGAGCACTCGACCTATACCATGAATACACGACAAGTTCCCCTCGGGGTGTGGATGAGACGTGTGATCTCCTCCTCCAAATGCTCGAAAGGGTTTCAAATATTTGCTTAAGCTCTTTCCAATACTATTAAAGAGGAGGCGTCATGAGATGAACATGGAAACTCAGTTTCTTGCGCTGCTTGTATGTGATTTTCATAAATACACAGAATCCTACAGGAAGGTCTCTCCAGGGGAAACGTTCCCACGTTCAGGGCTTCGATGCTTCAGGATTGCAAACATAACTCGGCAAACATCCCGGTTTGCTATTAATCAGTTTAGCAGAAAGTTTTGGACATGTCCTACCGCAGCGACATCGGGGGCTGCCTCAGATTGCACATTTCCAGAACAAAAAAACCTCCCTTGGGAGCTGAACGTTAAGCAGGAAGCATTAGGTGTGAGCCGGCACCCGACAGCACCAGCTGCAACCTTACACGACCTGTTTGTGTTCAACGTGCGCACTCTGAACTCCTTAATCGGTTATCGCTTGACAAAAGCTGCATCGTGAGCATAATGGGCTTCTCTAGAACCAGAGAACATGTACGGGTCTCATTGTGGGGTGGTCCCGAAGGCGCTGAAGCAGGTTACCTGCTTCAACCCCGGCAAACTGCAAGGTGTGGAGAAAAAAAAGTGTTATCGCTGGAGAGGTGAACAACAACACCACAGCCCAAGGAGCATGACACCACACTCTGCTGCTCCAAGCGGGCACCATCCACTCAGCCGCTGTGCACTGACTCGGAGCTGACCCACATACGCTCCCACACAGGCCGCTGAGAAGAAATGGAGACGGA